>OX359248.1:1996561-2596561 GCA_947179485.1 Allacma fusca | reverse complement strand
TTCTAAACATATTTGTGTACAGGACGGTGTACACGGTTTTTGGCTGATTACATCCGTTACTTAGGAAAACTGGAAGGTGTTAATAAACAGCGTAGAGTTGGACGAAATAGGAAGAACATCACACCGACTGTATCCACTTACAAGACATGTGAAAATCCTGTAAATGTTGCAGTCCTTCCAATGCAGGAAAGCTCATGTCTTCTCACAGAAACGTGGCAGAAGAAAGGCAAACGTGTACCCAAAGTGAAATTGGCTGCATCGATTTTCGAGACGCTGCCATTCATTCCGTTAGTGAATATTGCTTGTTTCGGCACATATTTTATGGTTCCTAAAACACTTACTGTTGGTTTTATAGTTGGGGTTCAAAAGCTCAAGATGATGGCGATTTTCTCTTTGTAAACACGTGCTCTTTCGATAACGTTATGACGATGACTGTGTACCTATACGAGACTAACCCTCAGTTTCGTAATTACCTGGTCAATGGTTCCACAGGTAGGAAATTTATTGTTGATGCAATTCAGTGTTTCAGAGAAGGATATCAAAATCTAGCGAAACAGAAGTGGTTATCTCTGACTGATCGGCATTTACAACTCAAACCTGCTGTGAATAACATGTGGAATGGTGAGGAGGAATATGGACTTGCTGCTCTTCATGGAGTGTTTGAAGAATATGTGCAAGTGACTTCTTGCAGTACATGTGATTATGAGAATTTCAGGAGGTATTAAACAACCATTTATAATGATTACTTGTTTTGATAATACTAATAAATTGTATTGGATTTGCAGTTTCCCTATAACAGCCTTGTGTGGTCCCACTGTTGAATTAATCGTACACCGATTAAATGAGACAACAACTTTTCTAGGTTCTATCTGTCGGGGTTGTCGCAACAACAAGAGTGTTAGCTATAGACAACCTGAAATCCCGTCCCCAATATTATTTTTTGAATTTACAAGCGGAACTATGGTATCCGAGAATGGACTGGGAAAGAGGATTGGCGATATTCCACTCAGAATAAAATTATTTGATACTGTATATTCTCTTGTAGGTTATACGTTAAACATAGGAGGACATTTCGTCCTTCAAATTTTGCATAATGAACAACCTGTTAAATATGACGGCATGGAAGGACAGATGAAGTATGCACCCGGGCTGTATAATGACTACGTTGGTGTAAGTACCTGCTGGTACACAGTAAATCCTGTTAGTTAAAAACTTGCTGCTTGCTGAATGTCCTAAACAACGTTGGGCTTGTTTTGAATATGTTGTTTGTTTTATATAAATTGGAGTAGTTTAAGTACTGAATGTTTAAGGTGGAGTTTGGAATTGAATCTGATTTAAAATATCTAATATGAAATATTGTCCGTGTTTTGCAAATGTAGACCTTGTAATATATTATTTTGGCTTGGTATCTCAGCTTTTTTTGCTGTAAGTTCTGATATTTATACTTTGTAGTTCTTGTGGTAGTATTAGCATTTACTTTTTCTGACTTAGTTATTGCTATTTTCTAATCCATATGTTTACAACGGTTTTGTGGCTATAGTAATAACTGCTTTATATTACATTTTCTGTGGGAAAATATCTGCAATCAAGGTTGTAATATATTTGGATCGTGTTTAGAATGGCAACCTATATTTCTGTACATGGTAGTGCAGGTTGTGGTAATAAAGCTGCTATTAATATCATTTGCTTCGGTGCATCATTTTATAACTGTTAATTCGCAAGTCTTCGCTACGTATTTGAAACACCAACCAAGTATTATTGTTTTTATATTTCCAGTTGTTTGCTAGCTCTACATTGGGTTGTTGCTGTCATGCTTATAATTTAAAATGCGCGATTTTAATAATTTAGTACACATTTTGTTGATATGGCTGATACATTGCACTTTATAAAGTTACACGTCTGAAATATACTGATTTTGTGTTTCTGATCGTTGCAATTTTTATTTCTAGTATGGATACCAAAACTGCTTGCACCCTGTGCAAAACTATCCACGTAGGAGCGATCCAATGTTCGCATTTTTTGGATGGATATAAAGTTGTAAGCACGTTTTGCAACAATTTTCAACAATGTGTTAGCTGTAAAACATTATCAGAAAGGTAATACAATCTCAATATTGCTTAAATAATATAACTATGTAAATTTTCAATTTTTTAGCCGATTTACGATGGAGAAATCCATAATGACGTACTGTGGGGGAATAACGCTGCTGATTGGGACTTCAGCAGTGCTCCAGCTACGCCATTGAGACCATGGCAGATTGATCCGGAAGAAGGGAACCGTCGTGTTGCAGTTGATAATGCTACAGATCCTGGAGAGATGGAAACCTTGGATGAACCACATCGACTTACACAGGTTGTAGCACTTCTCAGTAAACCTTTCGGCCGAATTAAGTACTATGATTTTTATAGCTAATTACAAAACCAATTGTACTTGTATGTTGTGATTTATTGATTGTGTGATCTTCGTTTAGCAAAATAACTTTATTGAAAATTATTTTATTCAAATATTCTAGGAAGAACCGACAGAACCTGCCTTGACTAGGAAGGAGAGAAGGAAGTTGGGTGTTCAACAAAAGCGTAAATCATCCGTGGGAAAGCAGAAGGAGAAAGATCGGCGTCAGAAGCAAGCCCTTAATCGCAATTTTCACAGAGTTAGGGGCACTTACAGTGGGAAAAAATGATATGAATAAACATAACATCTTTTGTGTACGGCTGAACTATTAAATGTTTCTTTTTATCTCTCATGCATACGGTTAGTTATAATAGGGCCCACAAGAGGATGAACTTGGGATTTGGACTTATACATTGCAGTATTTTTTGTTTAATACAAGTATTAGTTTTAGAGACCCCCGGAATTTTGAATTCACAGAATCTTTACGAATTGTCTTTTAATATCCACTGAAGCTTGCTTGCAAGTGGATGTCTGCATCATGCATTGAACTGTATGTTTTCTTTGAACGTTTTGAAAAATGACATTTTACATAACACGTTCCAAAATTTAAACCCTAAATTTCGGTATGGTGCAACCAGATTTTCTTTTCCAGTCGTCTCCTCGTTTTGGTTGCTATATAAATGTAAATAAGATCACATAGCTATAAGCCACAGGAAATTAAAATAATACAGTGTATGTTCACACAAAGCTCAGTATGCAATGAGATGCGTTTTGACTTGCTATTGTACTTCATGAATTGAGAAACCGGTACTTTGCAAGTTTTAAATATTTTAAAATTAGCCACGGTCGGAACAAGCACCAATAATGGCGGGAAAAAAGCGTTCCATGAGCATCGCTAATTTATGCCAGTTTTTCCAAGGCAAAACATATTATATGCCAATTCTGCCAAAATGTCATAAAAAATCATTTTATCCCCATGTGAATAAATGACCTAAATGCCTGCCAAATATATGCCTGCCTAATTTGCCATTTACGCCATGGCATTTAAAAATCGACAAACCCTACATCTAATAACTAAGCGTGTTCACAACTATTTAGTACAGAATAACTTATTATACGTTTTTGAGCTTCTAGTACCTATAACTATCATGTAAGTCGTGAATCATGATTGCGATTAATTTACAGACTTATTATTTATATTTTTTTATATTTTTTACCTAATATTAGTTTGATCCATTATTCGAGTACATGTGCAGGGCTTACTACTAGCATTGAAGATTGAGTTCAAAACATTGTTGTGTCGTTAGCTGTAATGAGAATACTGAAAGTAATACTAAGGTTACACCGGACAGTGTGTACCATTTTTAGGTCATAATGAGAAACGCCTAGTTAATTTATTTGCCGTTATCACTCTTCATATCAAGTCGTAAGTCTCATTCCCTCAAAGACTGTTGATTATGGTAACTCCGGCTCAAATGTATGTATTTCAATGGCATGTATTGTAACTCCGGCTAACTTGACGGACACATCGGTAACTTGTGTCAATACATCACTAGCTGTCGTGTGAGCTTCTTCTAACGAGACAGTATTTAATCCCAATTCATTGCTTTTGGGTCCAAACATAAGTACTTTATAACGGGGATCCAAAATATTCGCAATTGTAAATTTGGGTTCTTGAATAATCACAGAGAATCGTTTTTTTAATTGCATTAATAAACTTTCTTGCAACCGTGGAAAGAATACACATGCAGTTTTGATTATAATGTTTTCCACCTTCAGCAACGTTGGGATAACAATGGACGACGTTACGAAATTCCCTTGCAGTGCTTCCGAACTTTCTTTGAGCGGTTTCAGTAATTTAATTAATTCTTGAATATTGAGTTTGTCGATTTCAGTAAGTAAATACAGTGACTTCCCCTTAGTTTGTGATGTCTTATTGGCTGATTTGCAGTTTGTTTGCGTTGATAGTGTTGTACTCCTTAACAAGTTCACAGACGTGTGGGAAAAGTGAATCCTAAAACATGAAAACAAACCATGACTGAATTAATTTTTCTTGAATTTAAACATATGGCTGTGAGTGCTTAGAATTGGTATCCCCAGGGATAAGCAATGTCCTGTAAGTGTTCAAAATATTTGTCTATCCTAAAAATTCGAAACATTAGTATTTCAGGATTGATAGTTCCAATCATCTTTTCTTGAGATACCAATGGTCTGGTCCAGTCTGATCCAACACTTGGACCAGACCAGGCAAAATTGGTCTCGCTTCAGAACCAGACCAGACCACAGGACCACGGTCCTAGAAGTTCAAAAAATCGCATGGAACAAATTAAAAATATTTTTGGGGGATACCACAAGAATTCCACGGGATAAATGGGATATTTAATTGCTCTCAATGGTTTTTGTGACCATGGTCGAAACCGTGATCTGGTCTGGCCTGAAAAACTATATCAGACCAATGATCTGGTCTGACCTTTGGACCAGACCAGTTTCACAAAATTTGGATCCGACCAGACAATTGGCATCACTATTCTTGTCTAGATTACAACTTGCTGCAAATCATTTACGCTGGTTCAAAAGGTTAATGCACAACTGACCATAATTTGTCGTACCATAGTTGTACATAACAATTTGTGAATATCTTATCCATTTGAGTTGTGTTCATTATCGCAAAGTACAAAGTAGAGATGGGATCAGGGTTTTACTTCAGGCCCGAAACCGTAAGAAACCCGAAAAAATACTCTAATAGCCCGACCCGGTCCGCCAACGGGATAAATATTTGATATTCAACCCAGCCCATTTTATGCATCTTAAATAATGCAAAGCAAAAATCGGTTAAAAACCCGGTCTTAGAAACGAATTACAGATTGCCTACACTACAAATGTTTAAAAAAATTATCAATGCAAACAAGAACAATTTGTCAAGAACGCAATTGTCAACATGTCACGAAATGCAGCTTTAAAAATTTTACAACCCTATTTACACCTTAATGTTCTCCACAATCTAACAAATTACTTACGTCGGAAATTCTTTCCAAAGCAAAATATATTGAGTTCCATTTCGTTTGGCCGATTGCTAGGAGATTTTTGTCGGTTTTAAGAAGTTTTGACATCAATTTTGGCGAGGTTCGAAACATGGTGATGATTGCATTTATGGACAAAATAAATTGTTTTGCAACTGGGTCATTTTCAATCGCAGTCTTGACAACTAATTGTAGTTTATGGACTAAACATCCCAAGTAATCCCAACCATATAAAAACTCAGGCTCGTCAGTAACTACTTCTGGTTCGTCGTCACTATCATCTACATCAGTATCCACATCTGATTCGTCGTCTGTGTCATCACTTTCTACTAAATTCACTGGTTCTCATTTACTATTAAAGACAGCATCCATATTAAATGCACTTAGCATATTGCTGGCATTATCGGAAAGAATGAGTATAATTTGTTCTGGATTTATGTTGTATGTTTGCAGTGCTGATAATACACAAGACCGAATATTATTGCCAGTGTGTTCTGCGTCAAATTTTACAAATTCCAATGTTTTGTTTTGAATTTTAAATTCCTGGTAAATATACTGGATACGTATTCCTAGAACGGACTCTTGTGATTTTGTAGACCAAATATCCACCATAACATGTAATTGATTTGCTGACAGTACCGGAAATTCAGTAGTTGACGCGTTTTGACGATACTTTTCCGCTTTGCGAATCAGTTTCTGCTTAATCGATTTCGACGTTTTTACGCTTACTCTCGGGTTAGTATGTTGACAAAATTACGAAAACCAAGTCCCTCAGTGATGGGAAAGGGCGTACCATCTACAGCTACCATGGTCGCTATTGCGTTATCAACTTTCACTTGGAATGGGTCACTGCGGGGTAAAGCTAACTTTGTTTTTCCGAGCCAAGTTTCTAACGTATTTTCTTCACCAGATTTGTTTTGTAGTTTCTGTAGATGCTCCGGATGCGCCGCCTAATGCACAATAAATTATTTTCAATAGCTTATTTTGGAATACATTATTGAAGTAATATGGATTCCAATTACTCTGAAACATTTGTAATGCTTACTCGATTTTATATTCGCGTGCACATTTACTTTTAACTACTACTTACTATTTATTGAAGAAAACTTACTTCAACATGACTTTTTAAGTTGCCGTATGTTCCTTTAACACACCTGTAAAAATTGTTTGGGCACAGTAAGCATTTGAACACATTAATTTCTAACTCTTTTCTGGTATTTTGCTTTGATAATTGGGCTGTGAAGGAAAATAATTCACTACAAACTTTGGGGAGTCGCACAGATGCACCATCAACTCTTGTTTCATTTTCTTTTAAAGTATACCCTTGATGTTCATGATCAGAGTTACTGACAGGATCTTGAACATCAGCGGATGCAATTTTCTTTTTCTTTGTATTATCTTGTTCTGGGACGTAGTCCTTAGTTTGACATTTCCTAGTATTACAGAAGTAGCATTAGAGTAGTATTGCAGAATTAGCAGGTACTTTTTTAATAGATTTGTCCTCCATTTCGCAGGAACTAACGGATTAAAGCTATTTTTAGATGTTACTGCTTTATATTAAAGAACCTAAACCATTTTTAAGAGAAGTGAAAGAAGGATTACTAATTCAGCAAAGCAAACAGCCATTGATGAACGTCAATAAGGGTTACATATTAAGTGATGCTTGGAAACCAATTATTCCTAAACTAAATACAATTCTTTAACAATAAGTTAGAACGAAATTGTAAAACATTTTTATAAATTAATGTTTCAATTTTTTGCAAAAAATTATTACGATGTAAAAGATATTCAAAAATTTCGTAATTTAGCAGTTAGTTGTATATAGCCCGAAGATGAACACAGTTGTTGTTCGAAAGCTTGCTATTTATAATAAAATGGATTCCACTGAAACCAATTTAAATGTGAAAAATAAAAAAAGCTTTATATATAATTTATTTCTGAATATTCTGAACGGAGTTTCTCAGATTCTTTGAAAATTACAACAATAATCACAAAAGTCGTCCGTTTCTCATGCTGCTTTCGTTTGTCGTTTTATAGTCGTATGGTAAACGTTTGACGTAAGTAGTTCGACAGTAAATTTACTAGATGGGATCCTTTGCATGTATCAACAATTTGCTGTACCTTATTTGATTTTTTATTATTTATAGCAATACGTTCCTTTGCTTTACTTGTTTTTATTGCTAAATCTGCTTATCAATACTGTATCAATAGTTTATGTTAGGAATAGGTGTAGATACTGTACTCAGCTTTATTTACGAAACATAATGATCATGCGTTACTGTAACAATGCTTTACTTTTATCAATACTGTACTAAAAAGTACAGTCCGACCACTGACTTACACAAATATTATCTCTCGCACAAACAAATCGATTTCCGAATAATCTTACAGGAATTTGTGAACGGCAGCGCTGGATTATTCTTTACTGTGCTTCATATTAAATATTCTTCACTGGTATTTACAATTTAATCTTAAACTGGGAAAATATCGTTCATTCTGAGTAGGTCGCTTTACGGGCATCATGCGTAGAATTTAAATGTAATTTAATTCCTATTCAATTGATATACTATTGCCTATTGAAATACTAACCACACTGGTTCTTCGAAGCCCCTGAGTGTCAAGTGAATTAGCATGCTAATCGTTTTTTGAAGGGAATTAAAAGCCCTGAGGTACCATTTTCAACTACAATTCGGATATTTTCAGGAACATTTCGGTGTCCCCACAGATCAAATAATGCAATTTTGTTTAAATTAACTTTGGCAGTAGAGGTATCCATCCAAAATCTTATACTTACCCGGTGATTTCCAGTAGTGATTTTGGAGTACTCCCACATGGGAACAGATTGGTTGTTCTGATGTTCCTTCACACAATATATTTTACAGCACAAGCGAAGGTTAGGCAGTATAACACACTAAATATAGTAATTAAAAATTAGCGGGCGTATGAAAATATCTAAAAAAAGGTAGAAGTGAAAATCAAATGGAGAGATATCAAATTGGTACCAATAATTTTGCAATCATAACCCTCATGAAAAATTTCTGGCTTATCCTAGTGATCCTCTAGACATTTTCCTTTTTTTGCCCCTTCGTCCTTTCATTTCTCAAAAACATCAAGGTATTTGTATCTATAAATACTTAAACGTATAAGTACCGTTAGCAAGTATATGTACAGTGTCTCGTGCCCAGAAGACTGTGTCTCCCTCACGTCATGTCGTCAATAATTTGGAGTCAGGTCTCCATAGTACTGCGTTTGTTGCTGAAGGCCCAGAATGAATAAAATGCACAGCTTGAAATAAATTTTTGAATTTGGAACATCATATCGGAAATATACATATAAAGTCATCCCAATAGTTTACTTACCATTTAAATGCTCTACAAAATTTTCATCTCTCTCGGTTCCCCGTTAGTCAAAAATGTCAAATGTAGTGGGGGGAGAAGCGATTCTAAGATCATACTATTCTTCAGCATCACAAATAACAAACAAATCTTACATCCCTTTAGCAAAATAACCTTGCAAAAGTTTGTTTTAAAATCATGCTCAAACTTATCATTCGCTGAATGCATAAATGTAGGTCTACAGTAGTCCAATGAAAATAATTTTTTGTCTACAATAAATATGCTAGTAGCGCCCATACTACGAATGGTTGTACTACGATATTTGTCCCCAAAATCGAATGTTCCGAATTACGATAACCGTCCCCAACTTCCGATAACTGTCCCCGAAGCACTTTCTAAATTTCTCGTGTTCTTGTACCAACGTCATTCTCGCAAATTACAACTACAAGCCGTCTCTACATTCCTCACATTCTGGGTATGTAATCGCTCGTTCTTTCTAAATTCCTGTACTTTTTCACATGGCATGGCAAAGTTCTCCCCGTCCCATTCCTTCACTTGCTCTCACACGAACGCTCAATATCATGGCGCTGTCCAAATTGAAACTTCAACTTTCAATCACTACCAACTCAGCTCCTTTTGTTGGTGGGGAGGAGAGAGTCATTTCCTTGTGTCAGGCCCATGGTGTCATTGCCAGATCCCGGACCTGGCATGTTTGTGGTTGCGAGGCGTGGCTCCAATTCCGGAAACTCGGTGCTGGCAATGCTCAATAGCGCTGCCACCGCTCAGTCCCCATGAAGCACGACTGGGTGGAAAGTGCAGCCCAGCACACTTGGTTTGAGGATTCCAAGTTTGGTATCGTCGAGATCTTCGAGTTGTCCTATCTATTCGTGCACGGCCACACTCGCTACAAGGCCCTTGCGTGGGAAACTGCCATCCACCACGCCGCCACGTCCATGGAAACAGTCACCGACTGGGTCAACTATTGCAGGGAAACCTGCTTCGCCATCGTCGACGAGTCCATGAAGGACGACTTCCAGATTGGGGGTCCCGTTAAACGACGAAAATAGACGATGGGAAAATCGACGAAACCAAAATTGGCAAGCGTAAATACAAGAGGTATTATTTCCATTTTCGGTTTTAATCTATTTAGTTGCAATTACATACATATTACATGCCATATATCGTACTTCGCCGGCGTACTTGGCACGTAGTGCCAAGTTAATATATAATTTTACATATGAATCCACAACTTCTTAATTCCAGGAAGGCTTGTTGAGGGCTCTTGGATCCTTGGAATGGTCGAACTGAACGACTACACAGATGGGGAGCGCCTCAAATGTGGAAGATTAAGGCTTAAAATCCTTAACGCTCCTTGGTTTAATAACCAAACACGTGAGACCGGGAACTACTGTCTACACAGACGGGTGGGCTGGGTACAATAACCTTCCCGACGTGGGTTACCACCACATCACCGTCATCCATGAGAGGAATTTTGTTGAATTTGACACTGGAGCCCACACTCAGACTATTAAGTCGGCATGGCTAACTCTTAAACGCGCACTCACGTCGGGTGGTATCCGCCACGAAAATATGTGGCTTCACAGAAGAGAGGTCCACCTTCTCGGAAAAGACCCGTTCCTGTTTTTCATGGAACCGACGTCACTCACATACAGTCCCTACCAACTTGAAGAGCTTACTGAGCACACCGGCTGAATCTCTTATTTGTATTTCCTATTACGCCTACTATTATGCCTCGACTACGATGGCCCCGCAGGGGCCTTCGTAGTCACATTGGCACACCCTTACAGCTCTAAACTAACCTAACCTGAACGTCCGAAACGACGGGTTAGGTTTTCAATCCGACTGCTGCATTGCCCTTGTAATTTGTAAATCGGAGACGGTTATCGTAATTCGGAAATTGGGGACGGTTATCATAATCCGGGGACCGGTTGTCGTAATTCGGAAATTTGCTTTTCCTTCCCCTGAATCCTAACCCTTCCCCCGAAGGGCCATCCTTTCCCCCGGCCCTTAGGTTTGTTCCTCTACTTGGGACAGTTATCGTATTTCGGGTGCAGTTATCGTAATCTGGGGACGGTTATCGTAATTCGGAAGTTGGGGACGGTTATCGTAATTTGGGACATTCGATTTTAGGGAAAGAATTCGTAGTTGCCCCCCATCATTGTTTGCTAGAGTGAGATTTGTACACGTGTATTATTAGTGAGAAGTAAAGCAAGACTATTAATAAAAAGTAGAAGGGCATGGGAAGAAATATTGGACTTACTGGAAAGTTGTGTGTAAGAGGCTCCAGCTCCAGGGACGAATTGGCACAAAATATATTTATAATAATTCCTGTAGTTGAAACAAATTTGTTTTACCTGATAAATGAACTGTCCTCACACAACGAAAGGTTCCATTCCCAGTTTCCCCAATTTTTATCCATTAATTCTCGATGCATTCCTGCTAACGTGATTAGCATTTCACGTTTCTATTAATGGAATCCTTTGTTCTGTGAGAAGGTGAAAGCTGAAGCACGAGGCTGATTCCCGGAACTGGTATTTCCAGCACCATCGATCATCGATGCATGGAAGCGCAAGATTCGAACTGGAGACACTCCGCTTCCGTTGTGGTTATGCATGAGCCTCGAGACTCAACTTCCTTCGGACTCTCCTATGGAATAGCGCATTTGGTTTTTGACATTGCTTGTTGCGCAAGGAACTGGGATCACTCTGGATTTGGATCTGACTTTGAGAGACCGGAGGAACGGCAAACACAAGGTTATTATTTGTATTTCTATCCTAACCACTGATAAAAGCTATTACTTCAGGGATGTTAGATAATCAGATATAACAAATAATTATCAGTAATCATTACAAATGATAAGGGCTTTGTAATGTGCCATGAGCATGTAAGATCCCGTATCCAGTCAATGCTGTGGACTCACGATGGGGGTGATACTAAACTCTAAAGGATTGAGCTAATTTCTCCTGGGACGGGTCCCCGACTCTGGTGTTTACGGGACAAGTGGAAGTTCCCCACTAGACGGGACACAGTCTCACAGGTACAATCTCACACGGGACTGAAAAAAGATGACGGGTCACGGAACAGTTACCGGTGACAACTATAGAACAAATTCCTCTTGTAACGAACGAACGTGGAGTTGGATTAAATAGATTAATGACAGGATAAAGGTATAAATTTCGGAACGGGAAGATGGTATGATCAAGCAGGTGACTCAGAGAACCCATATAATTTTGAATATCGAATAAATGAAGATAAACCTTCATGAATATTTGACATTTCTTCAGCACCCGCGGTCTCTGGCCAATGAAGACCGAAAATTGAGTGCAGATCCGCCTCAAGCACTCATGTTATCCAGAAAAATGTACTAGGATTTTCCTTGTGCTCATTTCGAAGAAATTTGGAGTTACTCGAGCAAACCATTGATCCACATTTTAGGCACCAGAATCACTATCAATGATAAATGAAAGTAATTGTCTTATTCTAATATTTTTCAGTTGGAATAGAGCTCCTTATGGGGGCTGATGCCGTCCCGACTTTGAAAAACTAATTGCTGTTTTATCATTTCTTTCCGCGGGGGATTATGTATTAAAACAGATATGTATGTATGTACATTTATAGTGTGTTCTTGTAAACAGAGAAATTAACACTGCTGATACAGGACAATGAGTATTATTATGTGTAGAGAAGTGTACATTGCAATAAATGAAGGCTCGGAGTGGGGGAAGGTTTGTTGAAGGAACGCTGAAGGAAGAGTGAATTAAAATGGTAAAATTGAAGTAAGCAAATAATTTTAAAGGCTTCATTCAATGGAAGGAAGAAAGATTACATTTGTTTAAAATTGTCTTGAAGGAAGGTGTTTTCATTTGGACATCTCTGCAAGTAAATGCTTGAGCAGTACATAGATTAGTAATGGACTAAACAGTATAGTGATCTTCAGTGATATTTCCGGTTGTCGTTTAAAGGTATAATCAATTCTAACCATTCTATTCGGCCGAGACGAAAGATGATTTACTAGGTACCATTTCTGAGCTTTAAACAGCTTACTCAGGTTTCAAACTACAAACATTTATGTTTTTTTGGAACGTTTAAAGGGTTTTCCAACAAGTATAAAGTACGACTCCTGCGTTGCGTGCTTCAGGCAGAAGAGAGAAAAGCGTGAAGTAAAGTGTACCATTATAATTCGAAATTGGTTGCATTTTTGGGGTGTTCTTACAAATAGAAATGTATTTCAAAAACACCTGCCTCTAGTGGGGACAGGGAGTTCCGCGGGACATGGGCAGGGACGGTTACGAGAATAACAAAACTGTTCTCATAGATAATCAGGTCAGATGTGGACAACAAGATGTGTCTCAATTAGATATTTGGAACAGGACGGGAACACGTGTTTTTTCCAAGCATAATTATAAGGCACTGCTAAACCTGGTATCTTTAACTCTTTAGTTATTCTACTTACGATATTTAGAAGCTGTTTATATCATCGGTGATGTAATAAGACATATTAGTCGATTTACATTTTTGCGAGGATCCCATGCAAATAGTTTATTAAACCACGTAGCTTTGACAAGAAAGTGTATCTAGACCATTTTACCAACGATATATTACATTGAATCACGAAAGTGGAATTGTTGTCAAGTTTTATTTAAAATTGGCATTCACATAGTGTTAATTGAGGGTGAAACTTAATCAATGATAATTACAAGAATTATTTCAACCGTCGGACTTGACAGGAATTTTATAATATCATGATGCCTGGGAATAATTGTTTTTCAGTATCGGGTAGAAATCAGTTCCCATTCTCATCTATGTTCCAGCTGAAAGATACTTACTATAGTACGACAATTACTCTCATTTATTATTGATAGCCCAAAATGTTGAACAATGTTTTGCTTAAGTAGCTGGAAATTTCATCGGTATAAAAGCAAGGTAAGCAGTCACACTAATTATTTAGTTTTTTGATATTTACCCGTGTTCTATCTCGTAACCCCTGAGTCGGTGCTGTGAGAAACTGTCCCGTCCCATCAGAAATGTGTCCTGTCCAGTGGGATGGTGAGATTAGGGGACAGAATGCGGGATGACGGGAGGAGGCGATAAAATGCATCTCACAAAATGCAGGTTGGACTGGACGGGTCAAGATATTGTGTGAAGGTGTCCGCATGTGAACTGGTCAAGTTATTTGAATTATTTCAAGTAATCTCACCCTATTTTTTTCATGAGCGCTTGGTTCGGCACAGGCATTTTATTTGGTCTGTATTCGTGAGTGAGAGTGGCAGTGGTATACCTCGTTTTATTCATCAAGATTGGTCGTGTTTATTTTGAATTACAAAATATTTCGGTTAATTTTTTTAGAAACCGTTTTTGTCGTCTCCAATCACATATTATCTTCCCGTACCGTGGTTTATCTCCTCATCCTGCTGGTCCCACATTTTATCCAAGTAAGGGGTAAATATCCTGCAGCCACCGTTGTCAATAATATGTAGTTTGAACTCTGGTAATTTTGATTTTGGTTTATTCAAACGACATGTTTCGAGTCAAATTTTCATCATCAGGCTGTATTAATCAAAAAATTAATCAAAGAAATTAAAAAATATTAAAAAATTAATTAATTTACAAAAAGTTAATTTTGTTTTTGTTAGGAATGGAGAATTAAATATTCATAGTCATAAGTGAATGGAGACTTATTTTAGTTATAGTTATATCTGTGTAGGTCTGATTATATAAAATTATATACATACATAATGGCGGCTCAAAATCTTACTTTGAATAATTAGTAATGGTGAAAAATAAGTGAGTGAGTAATTGTCCACAGCAGTGAGTTCTTCAGATAGAATGTGTACTGGAAAACAAGGAGAAAATCACAGGTAATGAGTGTATTATTCTCGTGAGGTAGCGTGAATGGAAAATGAATGATGAGAATAACGACGTTGTAGAATAGGAAAGAAGAGAGTATTTATTCAAGAAAGTCCGAATGTGTAAAGAGGGAGAGAAGAGATAGGTAAGGTGTGTAAAGTGTGAGAGTCGGAGGAAGAGTCCTCGTGGGCATGAGAGTGTGTATTCTCAGGCCCTCCAATGGTAAGGATTGTGAGTGCAGGTTGAGACAGGATTATTCCTGTTGAGACAAGAATAGACAGGAACGGGCGAGGTAGGACGTGTGGGCAAATGACACGTGCCAATGTACATACATACATGAATGCTCATATAATAATGCCTTGTATATGTAATCTTCACACATCCTCTCCATTAAGATTGCAAAATCTGTAAATGTAAAAGAATTGAAACAATAACATAGCATGCGAAAATGATTATGATGCTACATATTTATCCGGTTTCTTCGTAATTCTTCCGGATCTGGTCTTCTGTACTGGCTCGGATCTACTTGGTCTTGGGAGAGTAGATGCTTTGGCTTGGATAGGACTCGGAGTCTTGACCTGTTTGAAGGGACTGGGAGTCGTACTATACGGGATGATCTCAGTCTTCGCCGGGCTTGGCGTTGAAGGTGGTTCTTCGGGAGGTGTCACAAACTCTTGTTTCTTGACTGGAGTTGTCATGGGATATAGTTGTGAAGTGTTCCTCCTGTATGTTCCCTGGGGAGTTTGAACGTTGAACGATCTTGGTTCCTTCGTTGGACTTTGGATGGTTCCCCACAGTTGCTTGTCCTTGATCCAGACTTGTTGTCCAATTGAAAGGTCTGGTTTTTCGACTACACCATGTCGCTTGTCGAAATTCTCCTTGCTCCTCAGTTTCTTGGAAACCTCAAAGTCTTGAACTTTCTTTGCATTCACTGCTTTGGGGTGAAGTAGCTTTTGAGTTGTGGGTAAGCTAGTCCTTAGGCGGCGTCCCATCAATAACTGAGATGGACTGTATCCGTTGTCCAGTGGAGTACTCCTGTACTCTAGTAATGCTTCTTGAAAATCTTTAGGATTTTTCTTTAGCAATTGTTTGATGGTTTTGACCATCACCTCGATGAACCCATTGCTTTGTGGGTAATGAGGACTGGATGTAGTATGCTGGAATCCCCATTTGGTTGCAAATGATTTAAATGCCTCTTGGAACTGAGGCCCATTGTCTGATCTGACAATGTCTGGTATGCCGTGTCTGGCAAAGATTGATTTGCAATGTTGGATAATTGCATCTGAGGTGGTACTCGATAATGGCACTATCTCCGGGTATCTTGAGTAATAGTCGGAGACTATTAAGTAGTTTCTTCCTTCGTTGTGGAAGAGGTCCATGCCTATGGTTGACCATGGACGGGTCGGAAACTCACTTGAAATTAGTGGCTCCATCCTCTCCTTTCGGTGAGGGATGCAAGTTGTACAATTATTAATTAACTTGCGAATATCTCTCGAAATTCCGGGCCACCACACAGAAGTGCGGGCCCTTGCTCGGGCTTTTGAGATGCCCAAGTGTCCCGCGTGGACACGTTGTAGTAGCTCAGATTGTAAAATCTTGGGAATGATGAGGCGGTTGCCTCTCATCAGTAGGTTTCCCTGGACTGTAATCTCATCCTTGTGAGTGTAAAATGGTTTAAACTCATCTGTAAGTTTCTTCAAAGGAGGCCATCCGGTACGGCTGTACTCGGCTAACTGCTTGCATGTATCGTCCTTCAGTTGGCTCTCCTTGATTTCTTCAAGTTTGGTAAGTACCCCTCTCGGTAGGGAATCAATGTGTAATGAGACTGCTGCATCGCAGTCGGCTGTAAAATCTTGATCTCCCACTGTAGGAAGTGGGTGCCTGGATAGGAAATCCGCAGCAATCAAATTCTTGCCTGGTGTATGGAATATACCAAAGTCATATCTCATCATACGTAATCTGAATCTTTGGAGTCGAGGTGATAACTCGTCCAAGTGTTTTGTCTTCAGGATAGCTAGAAGTGGCTTGTGGTCGGTTTCAACCTGAAACTGTAAGCCCGTGAGAAATGTTTGAAACTTCTCACATGCCCAAACAATGCCTAAGCACTCTTTCTCAATTTGAGCATAGTTCTTCTCAGCTGATGAGAGTGTGCGGGAAGCACACGCAACTAGTCTCCAATTGCCATCTGGTTGCTTTTGCTTGAGTATAGCTCCTAAGCCGAAAGATGACGCATCTGTTGATACGGTAGTTGGAGAATTTGGATTGTAGATCGCGAGCACAGGGGCGGACGTTAACAGGCTTGTCAACGTGGCATGTGCTTGCTTTTCTATACTTCCCCACTTGAACTCTGCATCCTTTTGTAATAATGCGTATAGAGGTTGCATTATAGTGGACAGGTTCGGAATGAATTGTCCCACGTACATGATAAATCCTACGAAACTTCGTACATCAGAAGTATCCTTTGGTGTAGGTAAATTCTTGATGGCTTTTAGCCTTTTAGGGTCAATGCTAATTCCGTTGGCTGATACGATATGCCCTAGAAATTTAACTTGCTTGACGCCGAATTCACACTTGTCGGCATTCAATGTAATGCCTTTGTCCTGGAGACGTTGTAAAACCAGTCTAAGGTTTCGGTCATGTTCCTCTTGTGTGCGTCCCCACACAAGCCAGTCATCAGTATGATGTATGACAGGTAGTCCGGTTAATGCTTCTGACATTCTCTTCTGGTAGTGCTCTGGAGCACTGCTAATACCGAAAGGTAGTCTTAAGCAGCAATATCTCCCAAAAGGAGTGATAAATGTAGTTAATTTCTGACTATCCTCTGCTAGTCTAATCTGATGAAATCCTTGACGATTGTCACCTTTCGAGAAAATAATTGCACCCTGAATCTTAGCTAATGTCTCTGAGACTATTGGCATGGGGTGGTATTCCCTAGCTATAGATTCATTTAACTTTGTGAAATCCTTACAAAGTCTTATCTCCCCATTGGGTTTCTTAACAACCACAATGGGTGAGCACCAATCAGTGGGCTCATCTATAGGTTTAATTACTTGTTGCTTCACTAACTTGTCTAACTCTGCGTTGAGTTTATCAAGAAGTGGGATTGCAACTTTCCTAGGCTGGGCTATAGCGTAAGGCTGTGCCCCTTCTTTAAGCCTAATTGTGTAGGGTTGTGACATTGTACCTAAACCCTCAAATAATTTTGGAAATTCTGACTGAGGAACTACGCTAGTGTAGCTTCCTACCATATCAATTGAATTATTTGTAAGCTTGATTAATTTCAAATCCAAGCATTCATTGCGCCCTAATAGCGGCTGTCTAAGACCCATGGCAACGTAAATGTCTGCCTTGGTTGTGTGGGCCTTGTAAGATAATAAAGCTTTAAACCTACCAGTGATTTGCAGAGCTGTACCGTTAGCTGCTCTAAATGCACGGTCTGTAGGTCTCAGGTGAGGAATCGCCCTCGATAGTGAAGTTTGGAAAATGTGTTCCGGAATTATTGTAAAATCCGCACCGGTATCCAGTTTGAAAATGATGGGGACATTTCCCACCGTGACTGCAGTTGACCAGCTACGCTTGGGATGATCTTCAGCCAAGTTGGGGGTTGTACTTGACCTCCCGTTAATCCTGCTGACTTCTCCCGTAAAAGCACTGTGGTCTGAGTCGTCATCCGTAATTTCTGTGACCTCCTCAGCAACTTCATGTACTTTGGGTTTAGATTTGGATTTGGATTTACACATCTTCGCATAATGGCCTAGTTTGCCGCAATTGTTGCACTTTTTCTCTTTAGCGGGGCATTCTTCTTTAGAATGTTTATTTGCTCCACCGCAGTTGTAGCATTCCCATTTGTTTGTAGGTTTGTTATTAGGTTTTCCTTTGAACCGGGAGCCTTTCTTCATGAAGACTCTGTCCGCGTCCGAAGTTTTCCCAGAAATAACATCTTGTTGTAGTTTTAGCTTTGCTTGCATTTTGACATAAGTGGTTGCCTCTTCAAGAGTAAGCTTGTCCCTAGCTTGTAATTGCATGGACGCAGTTCTGTCGTGGCACCCTGTGAGTATTCTGTCACGAATTAACTCATCTTGTAAAGACTGATAATTGCAGGTGCTGGCTAACTTATGTAAAGCCGTGATGAACTCATCAACTGTTTCTCCTTCCCTCTGTACTCGGGAATTAAACACGACTCGCTCCACTAAAACGTTCACTTTGCCTATGAAATAAGCATGGAATGCTGCACAAACTTTATCAAAGTCCTTGTCGTCTGCTTTACTCAATTGAAATGCATCACGGATGTCATCCGCATTTCCCTTCATATGATAAAGCATAGACTCTATCTTATCTTCATCGTCTGTAATTTTTGTTAATTTAACAAACCTCTGGAATCTTCGTATCCAAGACGTCCATTCCGTAGGAGTATCATATGGAAATGGGTCAGGCTGTGATAAAGGATTTAGAGGTGTTGGCGCTGGATTTGCCATTTTGAAAAGTGAAGAAAATAGGACTTTTTAAAGTCGTTGAACTTGAGAAAACTTTGTGGAAAGTACAATTTACACGCACGAAGTGTAGAAGATGCAGTTGCAAGGGTGAGAAAACTGTCCGCTTACAATGCTGAAATTTGGAAACTGTATCCCGTATATATGCACTATACGGCAAATCTGTATGTAATATACAGAGCAGGCGGACTGCTATAGTTTTCCTGCTTCTTCCCTCCGCTCACGCAGTGAGGGTGGCTGAAGTGCACACACGAAAAGTCTAAGTATACACTGTCTTGCACGTGCCACGCGTCTCTCTCTCTCACTTGGAGATGGAATCCATCTTGAAAATCTGAGAACTATTGCACTTTTGGATGAATTCCCGTCAAAATTTCGAAAAATTGGCGTAAAATTCGTACACCGCTGTCACCATGTATTATTCTCGTGAGGTAGCGTGAATGGAAAATGAATGATGAGAATAACGACGTTGTAGAATAGGAAAGAAGAGAGTATTTATTCAAGAAAGTCCGAATGTGTAAAGAGGGAGAGAAGAGATAGGTAAGGTGTGTAAAGTGTGAGAGTCGGAGGAAGAGTCCTCGTGGGCATGAGAGTGTGTATTCTCAGGCCCTCCAATGGTAAGGATTGTGAGTGCAGGTTGAGACAGGATTATTCCTGTTGAGACAAGAATAGACAGGAACGGGCGAGGTAGGACGTGTGGGCAAATGACACGTGCCAATGTACATACATACATGAATGCTCATATAATAATGCCTTGTATATGTAATCTTCACACAATGAGTAAGTCCAAACGATTATAATAATGTGACAGGTGACGCTATTCTGATTGGTAGTATGTAGCTAAACATAAATCATTGCCTTACGCATAAAACATTGGTTCGTAATAGAGACATGATAAAAACACATTGGTTCGTATTAGAGATACATAATAAAAATAAAATAAAAACAAATTCAATCCTTATAGTAGAATATTGCAATTTCCAATAGAAATAGTAAATATAAATATAAAAATGCTTACATGACAAAATCCTTTTAGGGTTTCGCAATATTTTTATGGAAAATACACAATTATGAAAAATTAAAGTAATTCAGAACTGCACTCTTTCACAGGTTTGAGTTGGAGGCTGTGACTGTGTGGCTTACAACTTGATAGCTGAGTGTGAGTACATATTATACACTTTAAAATTATACATTTCGCGGGCATATTTAGTACTAAAGCAAGTATTACTTGAGCAATTCTATAATATTGTTGCTTCTCTTAAAAGCAGTTTTTACTATGATTTGCTTTGCTACTGCTGTGTAGTCCGGATGTGTAATAGCATTTAGGTTATTGACAAATAAATTCTGTACAAAGTTTTTCATATTACTGATATTACTATTGTATGTTAAAGCCAGGTAAATTGTGTTGACATCATTATTGATGGTAATGGGTCTGGTGTCTCTAATTAAACTTGGATTAAATTTGGAGATATAATTAATTATTAAAGGCTTCCTGGGTAACAGTAATGAGTCCCTTTCTAATGTTAGTAGTCTATTAACAGTATCCATTAATAATTCTAATGGATATTCACGTTTAAGGAATTCCAGCATTAGATTATGTAACTTCACCAATCTATCAGTCAAACTTGAACACAGTTTAATAATGCGTAGTCCTTGAGAGTAAGGTAGGCTTTGCAGGGTTTTCTTAGAATGGTTGCTATTGAAGTGAAGGTAAAGTTGTTTCACCATTGGCTTTTTAAAAAGTGAAGTTTCTAAAATATTTCCTTGCTTCAATATGACCATAACATCCAGAAATTCAACTGAATCAGTACTAAATTTATGTGTAAACTTGAGAAATTTATGTTGAAAGTTATCATGTAGCCATAAATCAAAGTTGGTCATTTCTGTTACGTCAACAATAAAAAATATATCATCAATATATCTACCGTGGAATACAATTAGTTTGTGTGAAAGAATACTAATTAGTTCTTTGAATACAGTTATGTTAGCAATAGCTACACTTGCTGTATTTCCCATTGCTATTCCTGAGATTTGTTCCAGAATAATGTCTTGAAACATTACATAGTTTTTGTAGAGTGTCCATTTAAGCATTAATTTAAGCATAAATTCAGTCAAATTATACGGATTTATATTGTATTCATTAAAAATGGCGACGATATTATTAATGCATACTTTTGGGGGTAATGAAGGATATAAGGAATCCACGTCCGAAGTAGTTAGCATGTACTTTCTATTTGGATTTAATTGGATTGTAGTCAGTAATAATAAAAAATGATTGGTATCTAAAATAATATGGGGTACATTAAGCATTATTGGTTGTAGGATTATATCTAGTAATTTGCTAACATGTCTATTAAACGTGTTACAGTTGGCACTAATTGGTCTTCCCGGTGGAAACTTATTCTCATTTGTTTGTAATTTATGAACCTTTGGTAGCACATAAAATTTAGCTGGGGAGAATTTATCAGGTATTAGGGATGTAAGCTTACAAATATTTTTAAATAGAGATTCATAATTAATTATTTCATTTCGTATTAAAAATATGCTGTCTGAGAATTCGTCTTTGCTAACAACCCTATAGTTATTTGTGTTGTATAATTGCTTAAATACTTCATTATTATAGTCAACAGTGTTACAAATTACCAAACCTGCATTTTTATCCGCAGAAATTAATAATAATTGGTTCGTGTGAAGAAATTCTTTGCACCAGTTAATTATTAAAGGGTTTGGGAATGAATTTGTACAGTAATTATTATTTGTCACAAAATCATCTGTTGCGTTACTAATGGCGTTTACATTGAAAAAGGTTTCTTCTAATTCACAGTGTGTTTTACCGTTATTTTCCACTTTAGCTTTGTGTAAGAGTTGTTTAAGTTTCGTGAAGTTATTACTAACGTTGTCATTAAAAAATAACTTCCAGCTAATTTTCCTAATTCCTTCCTTGAGTTCATTTCTTAAAATATTCTTATTAAATATAGTATGTGGGCAAAATTTAGGGCCAAGTTTACATATTAAATCTAAAAGAGCTGGAATTTTATTTGTTGTCAGGTTATGCAAAATCGAGTCACTGTTTTTTGTAAGTGCTATTATCTTCTTAATTTGTTTGTTGAATGATTTTAGTTCTGGTGGCGTGATTTTGTTGATGCTTATAAATCTTCGGTTGTACTTATTATTCTTAGAGTTTGAGCCATCTTCATCTCATTTATTGGTGGTGGAAAGTTCTAGATCAGCTAATCTAATATTGCTGATGGGAATTCGTGATTGATTCTTGTCATGAGAATGTGGAAACTGATCTTCCAACTGTTGTTGTTGGTGGTGAAAATTTCGAGAATTGTTTCGAGGAGGTCTTCGAGGATTTCGGAATCCGTTGTTATGATGACTATTAGCATGCTGGTTGTAGCGCTGGTAATTCCCTGAACGGTTAAAATTACGAGATGAGGGTCCATTTGAATATTTCTTGAGAGCATTGTAGGGGTTTCCTCTATTTGGTTGGATAATGAATGATGAAGAATTGGAGGAGCTATGCTGTTGAGTAGGCTGTTTATTTGTACGTTCTCCAGATTTTTGAGCTTTTAAATCTTGTTGGGCATACATCTTGTCTAGATTCTGAAGAATAGTGCATGCATCAGGGAATGCAGAAATTTTTTGAAAATCTTCTTTATATCTTGTAAACACTTGTGGAATTTCAGTGACTTCTTTTAAATATCTCGGAAAGTTGACTTTCGTTTTGCACGAGTAACTATCCCAGTCGATTTTCTTCTGGTTTGTATGTTTGAGGACAGTGGTTTTTGCTAGCAAGAAAAATTCAGCTGTGTAAAATTTAACAGCCGTTGTTTTCGCTTCTCGTTCTGTATCTTCGTCGAAGAATTGCGAATCCTCTGTATTGGAAAGATGATCGTAAATGATTTCCATACCATTTAAAAATCTCAACTCTGAAGAGAAATGTTGTCCATCTGATAAGACTTTCTGTGATTTTAAAGCAAATTCTTTTTTCAGTTGAGCCATGTATACATATGTAATTCTGGGCATGTGAGAGTATTGTGGAACAATAATATTTGGTTTGAAGTCAGTTACCGCTTTGTTAGCTGTAGTTGCAGAGTTTAAATTTTCTCCGCAGTACCTGGTTTGGACTGCTGCAGAGAATTGCGTCAATATATTTGTAGAGACTTCTGCTCTGTCAAGTTTGAAACGTAACTGATGTTCTCCGCAATAATTCAGCCAGTGTTTTAATTTGTCTTCGTCAAATGTGGGACTGATTTTGACTTTATCGAGTGCGCGTAAATAGTTAAGTACTTGACAGTCCATCTTATCTGCGCTTACGTAATTATGGATGGAGAGTTTATTTCTTGGGTCCAGAGCCTTTAAAATGTCTGTAAATCTTTCTTGATTCCCGTTGTAAAAATCATTAGCATTTCCTCTTGTAAATGTCGGGTCCATTCTACGGATTTTGATATTATTATTAGTAGCCTGTACCGGAGTTCTTCTTTTTCCAAGGAGAGACATCGGGATCAAATGATACTTGCCGCAGGTAAGGAGATATCTATGTAAGGGGTAAATATCCTGCAGCCACCGTTGTCAATAATATGTAGTTTGAACTCTGGTAATTTTGATTTTGGTTTATTCAAACGACATGTTTCGAGTCAAATTTTCATCATCAGGCTGTATTAATCAAAAAATTAATCAAAGAAATTAAAAAATATTAAAAAATTAATTAATTTACAAAAAGTTAATTTTGTTTTTGTTAGGAATGGAGAATTAAATATTCATAGTCATAAGTGAATGGAGACTTATTTTAGTTATAGTTATATCTGTGTAGGTCTGATTATATAAAATTATATACATACATAATGGCGGCTCAAAATCTTACTTTGAATAATTAGTAATGGTGAAAAATAAGTGAGTGAGTAATTGTCCACAGCAGTGAGTTCTTCAGATAGAATGTGTACTGGAAAACAAGGAGAAAATCACAGGTAATGAGTAAGTCCAAACGATTATAATAATGTGACAGGTGACGCTATTCTGATTGGTAGTATGTAGCTAAACATAAATCATTGCCTTACGCATAAAACATTGGTTCGTAATAGAGACATGATAAAAACACATTGGTTCGTATTAGAGATACATAATAAAAATAAAATAAAAACAAATTCAATCCTTATAGTAGAATATTGCAATTTCCAATAGAAATAGTAAATATAAATATAAAAATGCTTACATGACAAAATCCTTTTAGGGTTTCGCAATATTTTTATGGAAAATACACAATTATGAAAAATTAAAGTAATTCAGAACTGCACTCTTTCACAGGTTTGAGTTGGAGGCTGTGACTGTGTGGCTTACAACTTGATAGCTGAGTGTGAGTACATATTATACACTTTAAAATTATACATTTCGCGGGCATATTTAGTACTAAAGCAAGTATTACTTGAGCAATTCTATAATATTGTTGCTTCTCTTAAAAGCAGTTTTTACTATGATTTGCTTTGCTACTGCTGTGTAGTCCGGATGTGTAATAGCATTTAGGTTATTGACAAATAAATTCTGTACAAAGTTTTTCATATTACTGATATTACTATTGTATGTTAAAGCCAGGTAAATTGTGTTGACATCATTATTGATGGTAATGGGTCTGGTGTCTCTAATTAAACTTGGATTAAATTTGGAGATATAATTAATTATTAAAGGCTTCCTGGGTAACAGTAATGAGTCCCTTTCTAATGTTAGTAGTCTATTAACAGTATCCATTAATAATTCTAATGGATATTCACGTTTAAGGAATTCCAGCATTAGATTATGTAACTTCACCAATCTATCAGTCAAACTTGAACACAGTTTAATAATGCGTAGTCCTTGAGAGTAAGGTAGGCTTTGCAGGGTTTTCTTAGAATGGTTGCTATTGAAGTGAAGGTAAAGTTGTTTCACCATTGGCTTTTTAAAAAGTGAAGTTTCTAAAATATTTCCTTGCTTCAATATGACCATAACATCCAGAAATTCAACTGAATCAGTACTAAATTTATGTGTAAACTTGAGAAATTTATGTTGAAAGTTATCATGTAGCCATAAATCAAAGTTGGTCATTTCTGTTACGTCAACAATAAAAAATATATCATCAATATATCTACCGTGGAATACAATTAGTTTGTGTGAAAGAATACTAATTAGTTCTTTGAATACAGTTATGTTAGCAATAGCTACACTTGCTGTATTTCCCATTGCTATTCCTGAGATTTGTTCCAGAATAATGTCTTGAAACATTACATAGTTTTTGTAGAGTGTCCATTTAAGCATTAATTTAAGCATAAATTCAGTCAAATTATACGGATTTATATTGTATTCATTAAAAATGGCGACGATATTATTAATGCATACTTTTGGGGGTAATGAAGGATATAAGGAATCCACGTCCGAAGTAGTTAGCATGTACTTTCTATTTGGATTTAATTGGATTGTAGTCAGTAATAATAAAAAATGATTGGTATCTAAAATAATATGGGGTACATTAAGCATTATTGGTTGTAGGATTATATCTAGTAATTTGCTAACATGTCTATTAAACGTGTTACAGTTGGCACTAATTGGTCTTCCCGGTGGAAACTTATTCTCATTTGTTTGTAATTTATGAACCTTTGGTAGCACATAAAATTTAGCTGGGGAGAATTTATCAGGTATTAGGGATGTAAGCTTACAAATATTTTTAAATAGAGATTCATAATTAATTATTTCATTTCGTATTAAAAATATGCTGTCTGAGAATTCGTCTTTGCTAACAACCCTATAGTTATTTGTGTTGTATAATTGCTTAAATACTTCATTATTATAGTCAACAGTGTTACAAATTACCAAACCTGCATTTTTATCCGCAGAAATTAATAATAATTGGTTCGTGTGAAGAAATTCTTTGCACCAGTTAATTATTAAAGGGTTTGGGAATGAATTTGTACAGTAATTATTATTTGTCACAAAATCATCTGTTGCGTTACTAATGGCGTTTACATTGAAAAAGGTTTCTTCTAATTCACAGTGTGTTTTACCGTTATTTTCCACTTTAGCTTTGTGTAAGAGTTGTTTAAGTTTCGTGAAGTTATTACTAACGTTGTCATTAAAAAATAACTTCCAGCTAATTTTCCTAATTCCTTCCTTGAGTTCATTTCTTAAAATATTCTTATTAAATATAGTATGTGGGCAAAATTTAGGGCCAAGTTTACATATTAAATCTAAAAGAGCTGGAATTTTATTTGTTGTCAGGTTATGCAAAATCGAGTCACTGTTTTTTGTAAGTGCTATTATCTTCTTAATTTGTTTGTTGAATGATTTTAGTTCTGGTGGCGTGATTTTGTTGATGCTTATAAATCTTCGGTTGTACTTATTATTCTTAGAGTTTGAGCCATCTTCATCTCATTTATTGGTGGTGGAAAGTTCTAGATCAGCTAATCTAATATTGCTGATGGGAATTCGTGATTGATTCTTGTCATGAGAATGTGGAAACTGATCTTCCAACTGTTGTTGTTGGTGGTGAAAATTTCGAGAATTGTTTCGAGGAGGTCTTCGAGGATTTCGGAATCCGTTGTTATGATGACTATTAGCATGCTGGTTGTAGCGCTGGTAATTCCCTGAACGGTTAAAATTACGAGATGAGGGTCCATTTGAATATTTCTTGAGAGCATTGTAGGGGTTTCCTCTATTTGGTTGGATAATGAATGATGAAGAATTGGAGGAGCTATGCTGTTGAGTAGGCTGTTTATTTGTACGTTCTCCAGATTTTTGAGCTTTTAAATCTTGTTGGGCATACATCTTGTCTAGATTCTGAAGAATAGTGCATGCATCAGGGAATGCAGAAATTTTTTGAAAATCTTCTTTATATCTTGTAAACACTTGTGGAATTTCAGTGACTTCTTTTAAATATCTCGGAAAGTTGACTTTCGTTTTGCACGAGTAACTATCCCAGTCGATTTTCTTCTGGTTTGTATGTTTGAGGACAGTGGTTTTTGCTAGCAAGAAAAATTCAGCTGTGTAAAATTTAACAGCCGTTGTTTTCGCTTCTCGTTCTGTATCTTCGTCGAAGAATTGCGAATCCTCTGTATTGGAAAGATGATCGTAAATGATTTCCATACCATTTAAAAATCTCAACTCTGAAGAGAAATGTTGTCCATCTGATAAGACTTTCTGTGATTTTAAAGCAAATTCTTTTTTCAGTTGAGCCATGTATACATATGTAATTCTGGGCATGTGAGAGTATTGTGGAACAATAATATTTGGTTTGAAGTCAGTTACCGCTTTGTTAGCTGTAGTTGCAGAGTTTAAATTTTCTCCGCAGTACCTGGTTTGGACTGCTGCAGAGAATTGCGTCAATATATTTGTAGAGACTTCTGCTCTGTCAAGTTTGAAACGTAACTGATGTTCTCCGCAATAATTCAGCCAGTGTTTTAATTTGTCTTCGTCAAATGTGGGACTGATTTTGACTTTATCGAGTGCGCGTAAATAGTTAAGTACTTGACAGTCCATCTTATCTGCGCTTACGTAATTATGGATGGAGAGTTTATTTCTTGGGTCCAGAGCCTTTAAAATGTCTGTAAATCTTTCTTGATTCCCGTTGTAAAAATCATTAGCATTTCCTCTTGTAAATGTCGGGTCCATTCTACGGATTTTGATATTATTATTAGTAGCCTGTACCGGAGTTCTTCTTTTTCCAAGGAGAGACATCGGGATCAAATGATACTTGCCGCAGGTAAGGAGATATCTATGTAAGGGGTAAATATCCTGCAGCCACCGTTGTCAATAATATGTAGTTTGAACTCTGGTAATTTTGATTTTGGTTTATTCAAACGACATGTTTCGAGTCAAATTTTCATCATCAGGCTGTATTAATCAAAAAATTAATCAAAGAAATTAAAAAATATTAAAAAATTAATTAATTTACAAAAAGTTAATTTTGTTTTTGTTAGGAATGGAGAATTAAATATTCATAGTCATAAGTGAATGGAGACTTATTTTAGTTATAGTTATATCTGTGTAGGTCTGATTATATAAAATTATATACATACATAATGGCGGCTCAAAATCTTACTTTGAATAATTAGTAATGGTGAAAAATAAGTGAGTGAGTAATTGTCCACAGCAGTGAGTTCTTCAGATAGAATGTGTACTGGAAAACAAGGAGAAAATCACAGGTAATGAGTAAGTCCAAACGATTATAATAATGTGACAGGTGACGCTATTCTGATTGGTAGTATGTAGCTAAACATAAATCATTGCCTTACGCATAAAACATTGGTTCGTAATAGAGACATGATAAAAACACATTGGTTCGTATTAGAGATACATAATAAAAATAAAATAAAAACAAATTCAATCCTTATAGTAGAATATTGCAATTTCCAATAGAAATAGTAAATATAAATATAAAAATGCTTACATGACAAAATCCTTTTAGGGTTTCGCAATATTTTTATGGAAAATACACAATTATGAAAAATTAAAGTAATTCAGAACTGCACTCTTTCACAGGTTTGAGTTGGAGGCTGTGACTGTGTGGCTTACAACTTGATAGCTGAGTGTGAGTACATATTATACACTTTAAAATTATACATTTCGCGGGCATATTTAGTACTAAAGCAAGTATTACTTGAGCAATTCTATAATATTGTTGCTTCTCTTAAAAGCAGTTTTTACTATGATTTGCTTTGCTACTGCTGTGTAGTCCGGATGTGTAATAGCATTTAGGTTATTGACAAATAAATTCTGTACAAAGTTTTTCATATTACTGATATTACTATTGTATGTTAAAGCCAGGTAAATTGTGTTGACATCATTATTGATGGTAATGGGTCTGGTGTCTCTAATTAAACTTGGATTAAATTTGGAGATATAATTAATTATTAAAGGCTTCCTGGGTAACAGTAATGAGTCCCTTTCTAATGTTAGTAGTCTATTAACAGTATCCATTAATAATTCTAATGGATATTCACGTTTAAGGAATTCCAGCATTAGATTATGTAACTTCACCAATCTATCAGTCAAACTTGAACACAGTTTAATAATGCGTAGTCCTTGAGAGTAAGGTAGGCTTTGCAGGGTTTTCTTAGAATGGTTGCTATTGAAGTGAAGGTAAAGTTGTTTCACCATTGGCTTTTTAAAAAGTGAAGTTTCTAAAATATTTCCTTGCTTCAATATGACCATAACATCCAGAAATTCAACTGAATCAGTACTAAATTTATGTGTAAACTTGAGAAATTTATGTTGAAAGTTATCATGTAGCCATAAATCAAAGTTGGTCATTTCTGTTACGTCAACAATAAAAAATATATCATCAATATATCTACCGTGGAATACAATTAGTTTGTGTGAAAGAATACTAATTAGTTCTTTGAATACAGTTATGTTAGCAATAGCTACACTTGCTGTATTTCCCATTGCTATTCCTGAGATTTGTTCCAGAATAATGTCTTGAAACATTACATAGTTTTTGTAGAGTGTCCATTTAAGCATTAATTTAAGCATAAATTCAGTCAAATTATACGGATTTATATTGTATTCATTAAAAATGGCGACGATATTATTAATGCATACTTTTGGGGGTAATGAAGGATATAAGGAATCCACGTCCGAAGTAGTTAGCATGTACTTTCTATTTGGATTTAATTGGATTGTAGTCAGTAATAATAAAAAATGATTGGTATCTAAAATAATATGGGGTACATTAAGCATTATTGGTTGTAGGATTATATCTAGTAATTTGCTAACATGTCTATTAAACGTGTTACAGTTGGCACTAATTGGTCTTCCCGGTGGAAACTTATTCTCATTTGTTTGTAATTTATGAACCTTTGGTAGCACATAAAATTTAGCTGGGGAGAATTTATCAGGTATTAGGGATGTAAGCTTACAAATATTTTTAAATAGAGATTCATAATTAATTATTTCATTTCGTATTAAAAATATGCTGTCTGAGAATTCGTCTTTGCTAACAACCCTATAGTTATTTGTGTTGTATAATTGCTTAAATACTTCATTATTATAGTCAACAGTGTTACAAATTACCAAACCTGCATTTTTATCCGCAGAAATTAATAATAATTGGTTCGTGTGAAGAAATTCTTTGCACCAGTTAATTATTAAAGGGTTTGGGAATGAATTTGTACAGTAATTATTATTTGTCACAAAATCATCTGTTGCGTTACTAATGGCGTTTACATTGAAAAAGGTTTCTTCTAATTCACAGTGTGTTTTACCGTTATTTTCCACTTTAGCTTTGTGTAAGAGTTGTTTAAGTTTCGTGAAGTTATTACTAACGTTGTCATTAAAAAATAACTTCCAGCTAATTTTCCTAATTCCTTCCTTGAGTTCATTTCTTAAAATATTCTTATTAAATATAGTATGTGGGCAAAATTTAGGGCCAAGTTTACATATTAAATCTAAAAGAGCTGGAATTTTATTTGTTGTCAGGTTATGCAAAATCGAGTCACTGTTTTTTGTAAGTGCTATTATCTTCTTAATTTGTTTGTTGAATGATTTTAGTTCTGGTGGCGTGATTTTGTTGATGCTTATAAATCTTCGGTTGTACTTATTATTCTTAGAGTTTGAGCCATCTTCATCTCATTTATTGGTGGTGGAAAGTTCTAGATCAGCTAATCTAATATTGCTGATGGGAATTCGTGATTGATTCTTGTCATGAGAATGTGGAAACTGATCTTCCAACTGTTGTTGTTGGTGGTGAAAATTTCGAGAATTGTTTCGAGGAGGTCTTCGAGGATTTCGGAATCCGTTGTTATGATGACTATTAGCATGCTGGTTGTAGCGCTGGTAATTCCCTGAACGGTTAAAATTACGAGATGAGGGTCCATTTGAATATTTCTTGAGAGCATTGTAGGGGTTTCCTCTATTTGGTTGGATAATGAATGATGAAGAATTGGAGGAGCTATGCTGTTGAGTAGGCTGTTTATTTGTACGTTCTCCAGATTTTTGAGCTTTTAAATCTTGTTGGGCATACATCTTGTCTAGATTCTGAAGAATAGTGCATGCATCAGGGAATGCAGAAATTTTTTGAAAATCTTCTTTATATCTTGTAAACACTTGTGGAATTTCAGTGACTTCTTTTAAATATCTCGGAAAGTTGACTTTCGTTTTGCACGAGTAACTATCCCAGTCGATTTTCTTCTGGTTTGTATGTTTGAGGACAGTGGTTTTTGCTAGCAAGAAAAATTCAGCTGTGTAAAATTTAACAGCCGTTGTTTTCGCTTCTCGTTCTGTATCTTCGTCGAAGAATTGCGAATCCTCTGTATTGGAAAGATGATCGTAAATGATTTCCATACCATTTAAAAATCTCAACTCTGAAGAGAAATGTTGTCCATCTGATAAGACTTTCTGTGATTTTAAAGCAAATTCTTTTTTCAGTTGAGCCATGTATACATATGTAATTCTGGGCATGTGAGAGTATTGTGGAACAATAATATTTGGTTTGAAGTCAGTTACCGCTTTGTTAGCTGTAGTTGCAGAGTTTAAATTTTCTCCGCAGTACCTGGTTTGGACTGCTGCAGAGAATTGCGTCAATATATTTGTAGAGACTTCTGCTCTGTCAAGTTTGAAACGTAACTGATGTTCTCCGCAATAATTCAGCCAGTGTTTTAATTTGTCTTCGTCAAATGTGGGACTGATTTTGACTTTATCGAGTGCGCGTAAATAGTTAAGTACTTGACAGTCCATCTTATCTGCGCTTACGTAATTATGGATGGAGAGTTTATTTCTTGGGTCCAGAGCCTTTAAAATGTCTGTAAATCTTTCTTGATTCCCGTTGTAAAAATCATTAGCATTTCCTCTTGTAAATGTCGGGTCCATTCTACGGATTTTGATATTATTATTAGTAGCCTGTACCGGAGTTCTTCTTTTTCCAAGGAGAGACATCGGGATCAAATGATACTTGCCGCAGGTAAGGAGATATCTATGTAAGGGGTAAATATCCTGCAGCCACCGTTGTCAATAATATGTAGTTTGAACTCTGGTAATTTTGATTTTGGTTTATTCAAACGACATGTTTCGAGTCAAATTTTCATCATCAGGCTGTATTAATCAAAAAATTAATCAAAGAAATTAAAAAATATTAAAAAATTAATTAATTTACAAAAAGTTAATTTTGTTTTTGTTAGGAATGGAGAATTAAATATTCATAGTCATAAGTGAATGGAGACTTATTTTAGTTATAGTTATATCTGTGTAGGTCTGATTATATAAAATTATATACATACATAATGGCGGCTCAAAATCTTACTTTGAATAATTAGTAATGGTGAAAAATAAGTGAGTGAGTAATTGTCCACAGCAGTGAGTTCTTCAGATAGAATGTGTACTGGAAAACAAGGAGAAAATCACAGGTAATGAGTAAGTCCAAACGATTATAATAATGTGACAGGTGACGCTATTCTGATTGGTAGTATGTAGCTAAACATAAATCATTGCCTTACGCATAAAACATTGGTTCGTAATAGAGACATGATAAAAACACATTGGTTCGTATTAGAGATACATAATAAAAATAAAATAAAAACAAATTCAATCCTTATAGTAGAATATTGCAATTTCCAATAGAAATAGTAAATATAAATATAAAAATGCTTACATGACAAAATCCTTTTAGGGTTTCGCAATATTTTTATGGAAAATACACAATTATGAAAAATTAAAGTAATTCAGAACTGCACTCTTTCACAGGTTTGAGTTGGAGGCTGTGACTGTGTGGCTTACAACTTGATAGCTGAGTGTGAGTACATATTATACACTTTAAAATTATACATTTCGCGGGCATATTTAGTACTAAAGCAAGTATTACTTGAGCAATTCTATAATATTGTTGCTTCTCTTAAAAGCAGTTTTTACTATGATTTGCTTTGCTACTGCTGTGTAGTCCGGATGTGTAATAGCATTTAGGTTATTGACAAATAAATTCTGTACAAAGTTTTTCATATTACTGATATTACTATTGTATGTTAAAGCCAGGTAAATTGTGTTGACATCATTATTGATGGTAATGGGTCTGGTGTCTCTAATTAAACTTGGATTAAATTTGGAGATATAATTAATTATTAAAGGCTTCCTGGGTAACAGTAATGAGTCCCTTTCTAATGTTAGTAGTCTATTAACAGTATCCATTAATAATTCTAATGGATATTCACGTTTAAGGAATTCCAGCATTAGATTATGTAACTTCACCAATCTATCAGTCAAACTTGAACACAGTTTAATAATGCGTAGTCCTTGAGAGTAAGGTAGGCTTTGCAGGGTTTTCTTAGAATGGTTGCTATTGAAGTGAAGGTAAAGTTGTTTCACCATTGGCTTTTTAAAAAGTGAAGTTTCTAAAATATTTCCTTGCTTCAATATGACCATAACATCCAGAAATTCAACTGAATCAGTACTAAATTTATGTGTAAACTTGAGAAATTTATGTTGAAAGTTATCATGTAGCCATAAATCAAAGTTGGTCATTTCTGTTACGTCAACAATAAAAAATATATCATCAATATATCTACCGTGGAATACAATTAGTTTGTGTGAAAGAATACTAATTAGTTCTTTGAATACAGTTATGTTAGCAATAGCTACACTTGCTGTATTTCCCATTGCTATTCCTGAGATTTGTTCCAGAATAATGTCTTGAAACATTACATAGTTTTTGTAGAGTGTCCATTTAAGCATTAATTTAAGCATAAATTCAGTCAAATTATACGGATTTATATTGTATTCATTAAAAATGGCGACGATATTATTAATGCATACTTTTGGGGGTAATGAAGGATATAAGGAATCCACGTCCGAAGTAGTTAGCATGTACTTTCTATTTGGATTTAATTGGATTGTAGTCAGTAATAATAAAAAATGATTGGTATCTAAAATAATATGGGGTACATTAAGCATTATTGGTTGTAGGATTATATCTAGTAATTTGCTAACATGTCTATTAAACGTGTTACAGTTGGCACTAATTGGTCTTCCCGGTGGAAACTTATTCTCATTTGTTTGTAATTTATGAACCTTTGGTAGCACATAAAATTTAGCTGGGGAGAATTTATCAGGTATTAGGGATGTAAGCTTACAAATATTTTTAAATAGAGATTCATAATTAATTATTTCATTTCGTATTAAAAATATGCTGTCTGAGAATTCGTCTTTGCTAACAACCCTATAGTTATTTGTGTTGTATAATTGCTTAAATACTTCATTATTATAGTCAACAGTGTTACAAATTACCAAACCTGCATTTTTATCCGCAGAAATTAATAATAATTGGTTCGTGTGAAGAAATTCTTTGCACCAGTTAATTATTAAAGGGTTTGGGAATGAATTTGTACAGTAATTATTATTTGTCACAAAATCATCTGTTGCGTTACTAATGGCGTTTACATTGAAAAAGGTTTCTTCTAATTCACAGTGTGTTTTACCGTTATTTTCCACTTTAGCTTTGTGTAAGAGTTGTTTAAGTTTCGTGAAGTTATTACTAACGTTGTCATTAAAAAATAACTTCCAGCTAATTTTCCTAATTCCTTCCTTGAGTTCATTTCTTAAAATATTCTTATTAAATATAGTATGTGGGCAAAATTTAGGGCCAAGTTTACATATTAAATCTAAAAGAGCTGGAATTTTATTTGTTGTCAGGTTATGCAAAATCGAGTCACTGTTTTTTGTAAGTGCTATTATCTTCTTAATTTGTTTGTTGAATGATTTTAGTTCTGGTGGCGTGATTTTGTTGATGCTTATAAATCTTCGGTTGTACTTATTATTCTTAGAGTTTGAGCCATCTTCATCTCATTTATTGGTGGTGGAAAGTTCTAGATCAGCTAATCTAATATTGCTGATGGGAATTCGTGATTGATTCTTGTCATGAGAATGTGGAAACTGATCTTCCAACTGTTGTTGTTGGTGGTGAAAATTTCGAGAATTGTTTCGAGGAGGTCTTCGAGGATTTCGGAATCCGTTGTTATGATGACTATTAGCATGCTGGTTGTAGCGCTGGTAATTAATGGAATCCTTTGTTCTGTGAGAAGGTGAAAGCTGAAGCACGAGGCTGATTCCCGGAACTGGTATTTCCAGCACCATCGATCATCGATGCATGGAAGCGCAAGATTCGAACTGGAGACACTCCGCTTCCGTTGTGGTTATGCATGAGCCTCGAGACTCAACTTCCTTCGGACTCTCCTATGGAATAGCGCATTTGGTTTTTGACATTGCTTGTTGCGCAAGGAACTGGGATCACTCTGGATTTGGATCTGACTTTGAGAGACCGGAGGAACGGCAAACACAAGGTTATTATTTGTATTTCTATCCTAACCACTGATAAAAGCTATTACTTCAGGGATGTTAGATAATCAGATATAACAAATAATTATCAGTAATCATTACAAATGATAAGGGCTTTGTAATGTGCCATGAGCATGTAAGATCCCGTATCCAGTCAATGCTGTGGACTCACGATGGGGGTGATACTAAACTCTAAAGGATTGAGCTAATTTCTCCTGGGACGGGTCCCCGACTCTGGTGTTTACGGGACAAGTGGAAGTTCCCCACTAGACGGGACACAGTCTCACAGGTACAATCTCACACGGGACTGAAAAAAGATGACGGGTCACGGAACAGTTACCGGTGACAACTATAGAACAAATTCCTCTTGTAACGAACGAACGTGGAGTTGGATTAAATAGATTAATGACAGGATAAAGGTATAAATTTCGGAACGGGAAGATGGTATGATCAAGCAGGTGACTCAGAGAACCCATATAATTTTGAATATCGAATAAATGAAGATAAACCTTCATGAATATTTGACATTTCTTCAGCACCCGCGGTCTCTGGCCAATGAAGACCGAAAATTGAGTGCAGATCCGCCTCAAGCACTCATGTTATCCAGAAAAATGTACTAGGATTTTCCTTGTGCTCATTTCGAAGAAATTTGGAGTTACTCGAGCAAACCATTGATCCACATTTTAGGCACCAGAATCACTATCAATGATAAATGAAAGTAATTGTCTTATTCTAATATTTTTCAGTTGGAATAGAGCTCCTTATGGGGGCTGATGCCGTCCCGACTTTGAAAAACTAATTGCTGTTTTATCATTTCTTTCCGCGGGGGATTATGTATTAAAACAGATATGTATGTATGTACATTTATAGTGTGTTCTTGTAAACAGAGAAATTAACACTGCTGATACAGGACAATGAGTATTATTATGTGTAGAGAAGTGTACATTGCAATAAATGAAGGCTCGGAGTGGGGGAAGGTTTGTTGAAGGAACGCTGAAGGAAGAGTGAATTAAAATGGTAAAATTGAAGTAAGCAAATAATTTTAAAGGCTTCATTCAATGGAAGGAAGAAAGATTACATTTGTTTAAAATTGTCTTGAAGGAAGGTGTTTTCATTTGGACATCTCTGCAAGTAAATGCTTGAGCAGTACATAGATTAGTAATGGACTAAACAGTATAGTGATCTTCAGTGATATTTCCGGGTGTCGTTTAAAGGTATAATCAATTCTAACCATTCTATTCGGCCGAGACGAAAGATGATTTACTAGGTACCATTTCTGAGCTTTAAACAGCTTACTCAGGTTTCAAACTACAAACATTTATGTTTTTTTGGAACGTTTAAAGGGTTTTCCAACAAGTATAAAGTACGACTCCTGCGTTGCGTGCTTCAGGCAGAAGAGAGAAAAGCGTGAAGTAAAGTGTACCATTATAATTCGAAATTGGTTGCATTTTTGGGGTGTTCTTACAAATAGAAATGTATTTCAAAAACACCTGCCTCTAGTGGGGACAGGGAGTTCCGCGGGACATGGGCAGGGACGGTTACGAGAATAACAAAACTGTTCTCATAGATAATCAGGTCAGATGTGGACAACAAGATGTGTCTCAATTAGATATTTGGAACAGGACGGGAACACGTGTTTTTTCCAAGCATAATTATAAGGCACTGCTAAACCTGGTATCTTTAACTCTTTAGTTATTCTACTTACGATATTTAGAAGCTGTTTATATCATCGGTGATGTAATAAGACATATTAGTCGATTTACATTTTTGCGAGGATCCCATGCAAATAGTTTATTAAACCACGTAGCTTTGACAAGAAAGTGTATCTAGACCATTTTACCAACGATATATTACATTGAATCACGAAAGTGGAATTGTTGTCAAGTTTTATTTAAAATTGGCATTCACATAGTGTTAATTGAGGGTGAAACTTAATCAATGATAATTACAAGAATTATTTCAACCGTCGGACTTGACAGGAATTTTATAATATCATGATGCCTGGGAATAATTGTTTTTCAGTATCGGGTAGAAATCAGTTCCCATTCTCATCTATGTTCCAGCTGAAAGATACTTACTATAGTACGACAATTACTCTCATTTATTATTGATAGCCCAAAATGTTGAACAATGTTTTGCTTAAGTAGCTGGAAATTTCATCGGTATAAAAGCAAGGTAAGCAGTCACACTAATTATTTAGTTTTTTGATATTTACCCGTGTTCTATCTCGTAACCCCTGAGTCGGTGCTGTGAGAAACTGTCCCGTCCCATCAGAAATGTGTCCTGTCCAGTGGGATGGTGAGATTAGGGGACAGAATGCGGGATGACGGGAGGAGGCGATAAAATGCATCTCACAAAATGCAGGTTGGACTGGACGGGTCAAGATATTGTGTGAAGGTGTCCGCATGTGAACTGGTCAAGTTATTTGAATTATTTCAAGTAATCTCACCCTATTTTTTTCATGAGCGCTTGGTTCGGCACAGGCATTTTATTTGGTCTGTATTCGTGAGTGAGAGTGGCAGTGGTATACCTCGTTTTATTCATCAAGATTGGTCGTGTTTATTTTGAATTACAAAATATTTCGGTTAATTTTTTTAGAAACCGTTTTTGTCGTCTCCAATCACATATTATCTTCCCGTACCGTGGTTTATCTCCTCATCCTGCTGGTCCCACATTTTATCCAAGTACCCTGGTTCGAACAGTGTGTGAGGAACTGCTCAGTAGTCTCCAATGTCCGGATAGAAATTGTTCTTGCACGTGGTTTCAGATACTGACCCAAGGGAAAACTTTCGGTGATCCACGAAACCATGTCCTCTCCCGCGGAAATTTGTCCCGTTCCATCCATTGGTCACTGCTTGGTTTCATTGTCCCGTCCCTTATTTTAGTATCACCATTCATTCATTCGTAACCTGCAGACCCCTGCAGTCAAGGATTCGACACGTCCAATCCTCTCGTCAAATCATTGATTTGACTCTTTCCGTGAACTCATTTCCTTGTCCAGATATTCTATGATTTGCCCTTAACGCGTCGTCCCGCATTTTATCCTCTTATCTAGTGTCCCGCAGATATTGAACTACTTTCTGCTGATGCGTTGCTCGTCATCAGGGCATCTGTTTGAAGAAGTGGATCATTCTTGTACTATAATTCTGGCTGTTTTTGGTCGTGATGTTATTCGTTTTGCCAATGATTACTTACAGTTCGACATTAAATAATGTGTAACGGAGACAGGACCCAATCTGCAAAGCGTGTTGGCTAACAATTGGCCCATCATCCCCATGGTTGGGGAATCAAAACATTGGCTAAACAGCTCTACGCTACGTTGGTCTCTCGTTGGCCCGTCAATGTTTGTTGTACCACAATAATTGCTGGATTAATTTTAGTTAGGCGTAACGTTGGCCTAATGTTGGCCCAATTTTGGTTGTTCACGATGAATTTGACCAATTTTAATCGTAGTACCCGCCAATCCCAATGGCAGAAAAAGCGCTTTTTATTGCACGAATTTAAATTTGATTCATATCTACTGCATGGTCAGAATCATTTTCAAAAAGTTGGGAATATTTAGTAGAAGAACAAAGTGAGCATTACTGGATCCTGCGGATTACTGTATATTTATCATACATTCAATTATTTTTTCTTCAGAAAATATGAATCAGATCAAAAGTTTCGGTGTAGTGGAGTTTACAGGAGACGCGGCAATTCAAGTTGTCCAAAAATCCTGGTTAGATAAAAACCGGATTAATAATTGTTTTTTTCCTGTCAACACCCCAAAGAACATTTCAAAATTAAGGTCTACTAAATATTCCAAGCCGGGGAATTTGTGGCCCGCACACACTGTCCGTTTTCGTCACAGTTCAGGCAAGAATTTGTTGTTCATATTTATGAACATTATACACATTTACATAAATGTAGGTCATTGAAATAACTAAACTAATTCATTTTTGATATTGAAATTTTCAAAATTATTCTTATGTAAGCTTTTTCATAGATTATTTCATGAAGGCCAGATACGCAGCCGTAAAATTAGAGTACACGTCTACTTTCAAATCTTCTGAAGATGCGGGAAGTCGGCATTTTGCCAAAAACGAATCAGAAAGCCAAAAGCAATTTTTTCTCCATCCACCTCCAACGTGAAGCGATCTAAACGAGAATCAATCACATCTTCTGACTGGTCGGACGATGATGTGGATACCAATTATCAATTTTCACATCTGCGTCCATTGTTTACAGGTATAGTATCTTATAATACATAAAACTGGGAGCAAAATGCGTTTATGTATTTATTTGTAACTATTGTAATGCAATCCAAATGTCTTTCTGTGCAATATTTCATTGAATGCTTCCGAAGTTGGATTGGAATTAAATGATAACGTTTCAGTTGCTAGTCAAACTGCTTATACGACGCAAATCCCCTCAATTATAGGAGAAGGTACAGCGTAGTGATAAGCCAATGAAAATTAATCAACATTTCTTGAAAATTTAAGTATGTGGAATGGACATGTATAATGCAGTAAGCGACGGAATATCGGATAACAGCGTAATCCCATCGGACTCCAAGGACGAATTTGATCGTAAAAATTATTTGATAGCAAAGTGATTCTGTATTTTGGTAATTTAATACAATATGAAATTTACCAATATACCTATTTTTCTACAGGTCCCTCATTACCGCCAGAGGATTTACATACTACTGCTTCTAGCTGTGCAGGAAACGTAGAGGAATTCAGACCGAGTCCGCAGATTTTCTTATAGGAGTTTAGAAGTAACAAGAACAACAATTAATTCATACTCAATAATCATTTCATTAGGATTATTTCTTAATGCAATTCTGTTGGCAGAGTTTCAGGAAACGATTTTTAAGGAACTTCAAGGTATCCGAACTGATGTGGAAATCGTTCGTTCAGTAGCGTTTCGTCGATCCAATGCCGTCCCAAATTGTCATTTACTATTCCGATCAAATCTGAAAATGATCTTATTGCAGCTGAAGAAGCCTTGTAGTTCGACAAGATATTCTAAGTCAATAATTAATGTGAAGTATATCCTTTTACGTTGGTCAAAGACCGAAGAATCTTACTTTTGTATTATGTTGGTGCATTCTAATGAAACCGAATAAAAAATACTGACATTTATTATTTGTATATTGTAGTTGATTGACACTCATACGCCATCTATCGTGATGTACATTAAATGCTGGAATAATGTTGGCTAACGTGTTACACATAGTTGGGCCATCGTTGGCAATATGTCTAGTTGCCATCTTTGGGCCAAAGTTGTACCAACGGACAAGCTATACTGGTGGGCCAACGTAGCCGACCAACGTTGGGCCAAAATACGTTTGCAGATTGGGGAGTGTGTTCCAGTTCTTGCCCGCCGAATATATATATATATATTGAACAATTTTGTTAGAGTTACTGTCGTTAGTACAACATTATTTTGTATGAATGCTTCAAGTACATGTACATTGCTGAATGTGTTTGCCTAAATCAATTTTTGATGACCCGAAACGTTTTAAACAAATAGACAAAAACGCAGGACTGCCACTTATTTTGTCGTTAATAAAAATCAGTTAACATAATCAAAACTGGTTTGTATTTTATTACAAAATGAAAGAGAACAATATCAGCGCTTGATAACCATTTCTATTAAAAGTAATCCTGCGAAGAGTTTTCGCAAGATGATGTAATCCTTAATTAAAAATTCCATAAAGGGAAATTAGGCATTGCTGCTTAGACGCATGTCCTACCATCGGAAGCGAATAGTTTTCGTTCTTCAATGCTTGCCTAATTTTTAGGATATGTAACATTACAAACGAAATATAGAACTGGTACGTTCGCCAAAGTCACAACAGTTATGACTGTACAGGCTACGATTACAGAATTACAAACATACAACAGCAATAACGTAATGAAGTGGGAATTAAAATTGCAAAACTCCGTGTCTACGTTTACATTTAAAAAAGTACCACACGCTTCATAAATATTTTTGTAAAATCACAATGTTTGAAGATAGCTACAGATACATTAAACGAGGTACTGAAATGAGAATATTTGCTCATGACAGTAAGTTATCTTCTCACAATTGAACTTTTGCGTTGGTTAAAAAACCTGCGCTTCATGTTGTACTGGGCCGCTACCTTCAGCTAATAATTCACTCTAGTTTAATAAATTCATTCGAAAAAGTTTTACTTTTTCTGTCCCGCCAAAGCACAACAAGTCAACCCTTCATTAACAACAAATATATATTGCACGACAATGAGTTCATTAAGTCTCGCTGTTATACATTGTTGGGTTACAGATTTCTTACGTCAGATTCGAGTTGTTACAAACATTTTCAAAAACCTGAGGATACGTACTATATTTCATCATTAACATGAACACTCATATATCTATAATTTATTTTAGAAGTCTGAAGATAGCTTTAAATGTCAACAAAAGTAACTAAGGTGGTCAACAGAATAATACAATCGATGCTTTATACACTACTTGTTCACGAAATAATATAAAGCACAAGTGGCGGAATCCAGGAAGGTTACTCTTACACATAGAAGTAGATTCAACACTTTTACAAAAGATTACAGAACACTGAAAATTACGTAAGTGTAAAGCGTTCTTAAAGCCTGTTCCAAAGACTTTTCCACATTCCAAAACGAACGAAGTTCTTCAGGGTCGTCAAATCCGTGAGAAGTGATTACATACTTGTAGTCCTTTTCATATGGATCCCTCACTGGAGCAGGCCAGAATCGGAAGTAGTTCGTGTGGTACGGTTTTATGCCCATTTTTTTCGCACAAAGCGCGACATAAATGTCATCGAACCTAAAATGATTGGTAAAATATGAAGCGTAGTAAATATCAAGGAAGGCTCCCTTGGACATAATTATTGCTCCAGCAGGTACATAGGGAGGAAAGTAGTTGAATGGGTACTCTGAAAGGGGTAGGAACCATTTAGTGCCTACAAGAAACCAAAATATTAATGAGTAAAAAAACCAGCGTATCTTGAAAATTAAACGTATATAATTATTCCATGACTGGCCGACTTTATGGCGATGTGGCGGTACGTAGAAGACATTCCCCGCGTATAATCCGTTCATCTAAATCAATGTCGAATTCCGTTGATGAATTCTTCAGCTTATATCTCGTACCCCTCGAATCAGTCTTTTTGTCGCTACAAATATTCATATAAGACACCCTACAAATAGGATCGACATCAACATTTCACCATGTCTGAATTTGGCACAAAATCATACTGAATCTACTACGGGGCACATAGGGGATGGGCGAAAAAATAGTGAAAAATTTTTTAACTGATTACCCCTGGTTGGGGGGAGTCGCATATTTCGAGGGTGGTCATACCCATAGCTCAGCAACGGTTGGTCCGATTTTGTTGCAATTTTGTATACAGCTTCCTTACATGATTCTAATAGGGGTCCGTGTCATCAGAAATCCGAAAATCCGAATTTCATGTCACCCGGGTATTTCTAGGATTTTTCGGATTTTGACACATTTGTCGACACGGACCTTCCTTAAATGCTTTGAGAGACTGGATTATCAAACTTCAATCGATTCCTACTAATAATTTCGGAGATACAGACATGACCATTTCCCCATGGATTACATCATAGTTTGTCATCATATATTAAGCCGCACATGTAAAAAACTTCAATCAAATTTTGCATTAATGCACACCCATATTCCTAAACATGTCTTCAGCACCGAGGTTCATACATTCATGCTAAAAATGCAGCGTTAATTTCTTGGCATCAACGCCATCTGTGGTTTTGCTATGAATATGTTCAGATAAAATGCAAATGTAACTTACTTTAGGTATATATTAATCATATTAAATTTTAATATTCACATACGCAGAATGTGTGCATTATAATAACGAAGTTTAGGCCACTGTTAATTGAGAGAAACAGATGAATTTCCTAGCTTCAGTGTAGTGATATTAGACTGCGAATATGGGCGATACCGGAGATAGTAAGTCCGGAAGTAATCCGAATCAAAGCGTCCCTAAGTTTAAACTGACATCCGGTTCCAACCCGGTTCAAAGCGAGTGTCATGTTATACCATGTGGAAGAGATCCAGCCCACAGTGTGTCCCAAACTTTGCTGCTTGGAACAGATCAAGTTTCAACTGAGCCCCAACCTTTTCCATCCGAAACAGACACAGGTCAATGCGGAAGCAAGATATTTTCGGCTGGAATCATACATTCTTCTATTGCTGTGTGAAGTAACCCAGGTCAAAGTGTGTGCAATGATGAAGAAAATGTTGTCGTGGAAATATCTGCAGATAACAAGGGGCGACGAAAGTAAGTATTCTACAATTTAAACTAACAGATCCGGATACTTGATGTAAAATGGATGATTCGGGTGATAAGTCTCGTTCATATTATATACATGAATGAATGCTCTAACATGTCCACTGTAATACGAAAAGGAACCCACAGCGTGCGGGAAAGCTGAAAACAACACCGTTACCCAAGAAACCGCCACGAAAGCCGAGACAAGTATCAAGTCAAGCTAAAGTAAGAATTCGAAAACGCGCAAAATTGTATTGCTGCAACCCTTTTGAAGAAGTTAGCCACTCAAAGGTACAGGTTATGACAAAGCAAAATGTCAAGCCGTGGATAACTAAAAAGTACTCTGAAATCTACCTCCGGCTTGCTTCCGGATCTCACATTTGTGCAAGATACAGAGTGAGGATTACATCTGAAACTAAGGTGACCACATACACTATCCACACTGACAACAGCTTCAGTTAATGTAGATGGATTTAATCATAATCATTGGCACTATGCATATGTATGAATTTTACTCATTTAATAATCATTTTGTTTGAAATTCTTGTCGCGATTTAAAATTTATTGCAATGACAAAATTAACATTTGCATATTGCACAGAATTGCTTCGAACCGTGTGGAAAATCAGTTCTGGGATTTAATTTGTTTGTTACTGTTCCGTATCTGTCGGCCATTTATTTTACAAAACTTTTTACGAAATTTTGGTTCCCATTGATTACATGTGTATGACAGGGGTCGGATTTTTGTTAATCTCCCTGGAAGATTATTTCTGAATTTCCCTGCTGGTAGGTCCTCAACGATTTCAAAAATCCCTGCTGAAAAAAATGTCAACGATTTTCAAAATCCCTGTTCGTCAAAATAAAACCCTTCCCTTTGAGATTTTCCCTGCCAGAAATAATTTTTCCCTGGGAAGATTCTTCCCGTCTTGCTACAACAATCCGACCCCTGGTGTATGAAAAGTAATTTTTTTGCTAAAACATTTCTATTACGAATCCCAGATCTAAGAATCTTATCCTGATGCCAAACAAAGTGCGAAAGTAGTTCCACATGCTTCAGTGTCAGATGAGCATGTGTTTACAATTCCAGAGCCACCATTATCCGAACTTTCTGACCTAACTTCAATATCAAATGTTTCGGTTGACAGTCATACTGGTAGCAACTACAGTTCAAGAGATTCTCGAATCTACGACATAAATACATTGGCTAAAACTGCGGAAGTTACTCCACTTTCGCGGGTAACTGACAAAAATGTCGTAAAATTGTACGGCAAAATTAAGTCCACCGCGAAGAAGAGGCTCGAACCTTTGTTAGCAAACCTATCAATAGACCTCAGTCCAATTGCCGGGACAAGCTCCAGGAAGGATACCATTACCACTCCTCGATTTTGCGTTTCCTGTGACACTCTTGTCCAGATGGCATCTGTGAAATTCAGTCAAGCAGATTCTAAAATAAGCAAGTACCACATACTAACATCCATACCGCAATTTCTTTCAGTTGACAAAGTAGTCGAGACGGTAGGCTGCTCGAAATACATGGGTAGAAAAGCTTGTGAGTTGAGAAAATTCAACGGTCCGTGGAGTGCTCCACACCCGCCAAAACGACCTCACATTTCCGAAGATACTGTAGCACTTGTCATCGATTTTTATTTAAACAACGACAACAGCAGAGTCAATCCAGACATGCAAAGGACAGTAAAAATACTACCGCGGGATGGTGGCGAGCCAATTATTGAACCAGTGAGGCAAATTCTGGTCACATTGGCGGAGCTTTTCAGGGTATTCAAAGTCAAACACAGCAGCGTTAAGATCTCCATATCTAAATTTGCGTCGCTGCGTCCCAAGCAATGTATCTGGACTGGCCTGAAGCTGTTCCACAACACTTGTACATGCGATGTCCATCAAAATTTTAAGATGTTGATGGCCAAATGTGGTTTCCAGTTTTCAAACAAAGTTAGTTCCGAACTTGCACCAATATTTTGTGATACTGATTCAAGCATTTGCATGCTCGTATACTGTACCAATTGCCCAAATGAGGAAATGATACAGAATCTTCTGATGAATTTTGATGATGACGTGGATCAGATAAAATTCAAACATTGGGGTTTCGAGGCAGGAACCTATGGAATACAACTCCATTAAAAGGAATATGCAAGAGAAGACTTCCTCGAACACTTGCGCAAGTTCATCCCTAAATTCGCAAAACATCATTTTAGAATGAAAGTTCAGCAGAAATACATTAACGAATTAAAGGAATCTCTTCCACATAATCCCTGTGTGGCTGTAGTTACTGTGGATTTCTCAATGAACTACCGTTGCATTGTTCAAGATTCTCCACAAGCCTTCCACTGGGTCAATATTAATGTGACATTGTTGACAATTGTCGCGCAGTCATACAATGCAGATACCGGGGAAGCTGAAAAGAGAAGGTATGTGGTTGTCAGTGACACAAATGTTCACGACGCAAACACTTTTCATGTATTTAGGGCTCATTTCCTCAGTAAATTCAAGGAACATTTTCCCAATGTAAGCCGGATTAATTACATATCCGATAGCACCGGAGCTCAATTCAGAAACACAAAAAATCTGTTGAACTTAATGCATCATGCGACGGACTTTGGACTTAAAGCACGATGGGATTTTACCGAAAAATCACACGGCAAAAATGAATGCGACGGTGTGGGTGCAGTAGTAAAGAAAGCTGCAAGAACTGCAAGCACTGCTATTGATGATAATCGCAGAAAAACAATTACTTCCGCCGAAGAATTTTATGCTCATACACTACAAATTTCAACAACAACAAAAGTTACACCCATTTTAGTGACAAAGTCTGACATTTCGAGGTACGAAGATGAGCATAAGCTTCATGAAAGGTACGCTTCTGTGGAGACGATCAAGGGAACGCAAAAGTGTTACGGATTTGAACCACTTGATTCAAGAACGTTGAACATGCAGGAATTCTCATGTTCATCAACAATGGAGACACGTACGGTATTCCCTGATAACGCCGGAGATTTGGTGCAAGAAACATCGTTTATCTTTGGTAATGCTCAACATTTGAGAATCGGCGATTACTGTGCATTTACATACCGGAAATCATTTTTCATTGGAATGATTATGGAAATCAAAACTAGAGAAGGCACGGATGAAATTGAAAACATAGAAGCTCAACTAATGAAGACAGGCGCAAACAATAGGTTTACGTGGTACTCTCTAAAAATTGTGGATTTTAACCCCCAAGTTGTTCTTGCAAAGATCCAGGTACCATCTTTGCATTCAACGACGCGATTTTATACGATTGACAATGACGAGTAAATCAAAATTCGAGAGCTTCTAGCAACAAGGAAAAACTAACTTATTTTAGTACAGTTCCACGAGCTAATTTCAGTGCATACAGCGATGTTCATAAAGTGACTAATATCTTTATATCGGATATTTTAGGTAAGGTTAGAAATTAATATTTGCAAGTGTTTGATAAAAGCACAATGAATGACTTATATAATTCAATAAATTGGCACATCAAATGTTCAATTTAGGGTCATTTGTATCAGGATTTTTACATTATCAACTCAAAAATCGGAGATTTACACATATTATAAAGTAACATATTTTGTTTGTTTAACATTTTATTTATCTATCTTGTAACTCGTATGACTACTTTTAATTGAGTCGGATGAACCACATTAGTAATATTGTGCCCGAAAGTAATTACTCATGACACATCTATGAGAAATTGGTCATGTCTGTATCTCCGAAATTATTAGTAGGAATCGATTGAAATTTGATAATCCAGTCTCTCAAAGCATTTAAGGAAGGTCCGTGTCGACAAATGTGTCAAAATCCGAAAAATCCGAGAAATACCCGGGTAACATAAAATTCGGATTTTTGGATTTCTGACGACACGGACCCCTATTAGAATCATGTACGGAAGCTGTATACAAAATTGCAACAAAATCGGACCAACCGTTGCTGAGCTATGGGTATGACCACCCTCGAAATATGCGACTCCCCCCAACCAGGGGTAATCAGTTAAAAAATTTTTCACTATTTTTTCGCCCATCCCCTATGTGCCCCGTAGTAGATTCAGTATGATTTTGTGCCAAATTCAGACATGGTGAAATGTTGATGTCGATCCTATTTGTAGGGTGTCATAACTATTTAGTTTTGAGTTGATTTTACATCTGGCGCCACGATCAGAGGAATGTTCCTTTGTGTTTTGGCCTCCATTATGCAAACGCTGCTGCTCTGATAACTGGTGCAAAGAATTTTTCTTCTGTTCTTCCCAGTACTCCGGGTACTGAGTTGGATTTCGAACAGAGCTGCGTTCAAGTCAAGTTATTTTAGACAACTTGACTTGAACTTGACTTGAACTTGAAAAAATTGTCTAAGCGAGGTATCCGCACTTGTACTTGATGAATCAAGTTTCTCAAGCAACTTGAGTATTCAAGTACTCGATTTTCAAGTTCATTTTATTGAACTTGAACTTGATCATAACTTGACGTTCAAGTTGGGCACATAACTTGACTTGAACGTGAACTTGAACTTGTACTTGAACTTGATTATTCAAGTAATTTTTTAGTAAATGAATAAACAATACTAAATATTTCGTCCACAACTATTATAGCTAATAATGGATAGATCGTGATTAGGGTAAACTAAACGGCATGCAGGTGATATTCTTTACTTTAAAATTTCTAAAAAATTTAAAATACTTGATCAAATAACTGTTAACATTGAAGTCCAATCTAATTTACTAATTTGCACTATTAAGAGTTTAGAAATCACTTTACTGGCCTGTTCACATTAGTGTTGCACTCATCTGGTGAGTGTAACCAGCCGTTATAGTCATAAATATTTGCCGTCGTTAATTTTATTTAACCAATGTTGATTTATAAGGTTGTTCGTCTGCGCCATCATGTTTAATATCAGGAAAAATTATTTTTACATGAAAAAATAAATTATTCTTAAACTTCTTCTTAGCTTCAGAACAGGTGAAGTGAACAATCACTTCATTTTTATAATGGAACAAGAACCCTGAGTATAAAGAACATCTTTATAAAAGAATAAGACGGAAATTTTAATTATTCAAAATTCAAAGTATGGAAATAGGACACAAGAATTATTCTCGACCACTGGCCATCGTGGAGGCGACTTTAATGTCGATGGAATGAAAACAAATACAAAGATGTCGTTATTATGATGACACCCAATATTATTTTAAGTGGGATGCAATATGCAATGATGCCACTAATTAGGCATTGCTTACATTGCTTTTCAGTGACAAAAACTCAAGTTATACTCAAGTTTTATTCAAGTACTTCCATTCATTGTACTTGAACTTGACTTGATTTTACAACCAAGTAATAAATTATTAACTTGAACTTGATGGAACTTGAACTTGAAAATTCAAGTTAAAATTATAATTTCACTTGAACTTGATGTTCAAGTTCCAAGTTACAAAATTGTCTGCACTTGACTTGACTTGAACTTGATACGCACTTGAACTATTCAAGTTATACTTGAACTTGAACGCAGCTCTGATTTCGAACAAACTTTTTCAACAAGTTTTTCACTGAAACGTACATATCATCGTCGACAAAAAACACGACACGAAAGTTCGCGCAAAACTCATTTGCCAACGTACTCCCATCATTGTTTTAATTGTATTGTTGTAATAGGAATCCGTAAAGTTCGCACGATCAATGTCGTCATATTTCTGTATTTCCCTCTGGAGCTGTTTCCAGTAGAACACTATAATCGTTTTCAGTGACAACCATTTTCTCCGGGTCGCTAGGTTGGCCTTACAGGAATACCGTTTTTATGGGGACATCTGAAAACCTACGTGTATATCCACACGTTTGTCTAATAACCTCCCGTTGTTTAAAATTTGTCAATGGAGACTTTACAAGGATAAGGAGTCTTAATGGTCCTCTGCATTCAGCTCCCCCTGTGGTTATAAATCAGGGTTGACAAGTGGCAAGAAATGGCCTGGCCGTTATTGGTTAAAATCCGGTTCTTACCGGCTTGGTCCAATTGCTTGGGTTGGTATAAAATGGTCGTAATTAATACTATTCAAATAAATCCACTGTCCAATAAAAACCGGTTTTAACCAAAACGTACCACCGGCTTGGCTATTATTACGCATGCATGAACACAGGGTTGCAAATGGTCAGAAATGGTCTGGTTATTATTGGTTAAAATCCGGTTTTAACCGGCCCGGACCTATTGTATAGGTTGGTATAAAATGGCCAAAATTAATACTATCCAAATAAGTCCTGTCCAATAAAAACCGGTTGTTACCATTTCTTGCCACTGGCTTGGCCTTTATTGATAAAATCCGGTTTTTTGCCAACCCTGTTATAAATACTTGGGCGTTGTGTAGTTTAAATTGATGGGATCGTATGCGACTGGCTCTCCTTGACTGCAACAACGAGTGTGTACATTTGATAAATTATATTTGTACAACAAATTATACTGTATACTTTTCAACAATTATTCTTAAAACTCACAAAATCTTTCCACTACCGAGGTGAAGTTATCTATTTCCAGTGGATAGGAGAATTCCGTATAATAGTCCCTGTAACGGTTTTAGACAAGGAATGAATGAGTTGAATGGCAGAGGCAACGAGTAACCAAACAGGGTTTACTGCAAGTATTTATTACCATGGAGTTTATGTATTTGCTTATTAACAAAAGTTACAAACTTTACACGATTACCTTTAAATGTGTAATTTGGTGAGAATGAACTAGACGTGTTGATTAGCGTTAAAGAGTTAATTTTCTTTGGTTTACTTTCTTACTCGAGAATTATTCCTTTTTACTATCATTCGCATTGGGTGGCAAAGGCTACCATCGTTAAAGGGACGCAAAAAGGGTTCAGGAAAGTAAAAGCAAATAGTTTGTGCACTCAAGGGAGTGCTGGTTTTTCGACGGTTATGTCAACATGGTTGAAATCCACAACTTATTTCTATCGTTAATTTGAGACGGTACAGTACCTTTCCAGTGGTTGTCGGAAAACACCCGAAATATCGATAATGACATAGACTGAGAAACACTAGCAAATACAAGGACAGATTTTTCGAACTCCTCGGCATTTGTATGAACGTCAAAATATCGGCCAAACACTATCGGCTAAAACAACAAAATATCGGCTAAAGTCCTCAACGGCCAAGAAAATAGAATAACATGCAATTGCATTCCAGTACCTATATCAGTTGAGACTTGCAAAGTTTAATAATGTTGTGAATCAGAGCTGCGTTCAAGTACGTGACAAGTTCAATTAGTCAAAAGTAGACAATTTTGTAACTTGAAACTTGAACATCAAGTACAATTGAAATTATAATTTGAATTTCCAAGTTCAAGAAACAATTTATTACTTGGTTGCAAAATTAAGTAAAGTTCAAATACACTGGATGGAATTACTGGAATAAAACGTGTAACTTGAGTTTTTGTCCCTGAAAAGCGCATTGTGTAATTAGTTGGATCATTGAAACCCAGTAAAAACAATATTGGGAGCCTATCGTCACAATCATGACATCTTTGTTTTTATTCCATGGACATTATTACACTGTCGCATACACGATTCCCAGTGGTCGAGACTGAGAATAAATCTGGTGTCCTGTTTTGATACTTTGAATAATTATATGTTCCGACTTAATATTATATTATAATTTTATCATAAACTTATTATAAGGATGTTCTTGATACTAGGGGTAGGGGTTCTCATGTCATTATAAAAATGAAGTTGTTGTTTAGTTCACCTGTTCTAAAGCTTAGAAGTAGCTTAAGAACAATTTATTATTCCATGTAAAAATAATTTTTGCTGATATTAAACACGTACCGAAGATGAGCAACAATCTTATAAATCAATATTGGTTCAGCTAAGTTAACGACAGATATTCACGAAAAGAATTGCTGGATACACTGATTAGATGAGTGCAACATGATAGTGAACAGGCCCATAATGATTGATAGCTTAATTGTAGAAATTAGTAAATTAGGATACAATTTTTAGTCAAATCAAATTTGATCAAATATTTTCAACGTTTTAGCAATTTGAAGTAACTAATAAGTAAATAATAAATAAATATTATCATCCGCATGCCATTTGGTTTATCCAAATTACGGTCTAACCAATATCAGGTATAATAATTGTTGACGAAATTTCTAATATTGTTTCTTCATTTACGAAAAAATACTTGAATAATCAAGTTCAACTACAAGTTCGCGTTCAAGTCAATTTATGTGTCCTACTTGAAAATCAAGTTCTTATAAAGTTCAAGTTGTATAAAATGAACTTGAAAACCGTGTATTTGAAAACTCAATATGCTTAAAAAACTTGATTCATCAAGTGCAAGGACGGATAACTCGTTCAGACAATTCGTTCAAGTTCAAGTCAAGTTGTCTAAAATAACTTTTAACTATATTTATGATTATTAACTAATTAGGCTGACACCACATTCGCGTAGCAGGTTAAAATGGCGATTATAAGTCATGTAGAGCTTAATTCGTCCTTATTAAGAGCTCAGCGTTTAATAAAAAAACAGTCATGCAAATGCCAGGTTTGTATGGGGAAACACGTTGAGTCGCGGTAACGCAGAAAGCCACTTTGAGTAATGCTGTAAATGAACAAGCAGTCAAAACATAAATTGGTGTAACGCCCGCGTTTTCACCCACCTATGATAAACAATATAATTTAATATAATTGAATTATTTAGGTTGAATAAAACTATGAGTTCATACGATCTTACCACTCCAAGAAACCGGAAAACAATTAAGTATTTATCGTCCTTTACTTGGCTGTAGAACCTGACTTCTCAGACGCCTTCTTCTTTTTCTCAATCATCTTCTGCTTATTCTCCTTACATCCCATCCCAACATCCCATCCCAACATCCCATCCCAACATCCCATCCCAACATCCCATCCCAACATCCCATCCCAACATCCCATCCCAACATCCCATCCCAACATCCCATCCCAACATCCCATCCCAACATCCCATCCCAACATCCCATCCCAACATCCCATCCCAACATCCCATCCCAACATCCCATCCCAACATCCCATCCCAACATCCCATCCCAACATCCCATCCCAACATCCCATCCCAACATCCCATCCCAACATCCCATCCCAACATCCCATCCCAACATCCCATCCCAACATCCCATCCCAACATCCCATCCCAACATCCCATCCCAACATCCCATCCCAACATCCCATCCCAACATCCCATCCCAACATCCCATCCCAACATCCCATCCCAACATCCCATCCCAACATCCCAACATCCCATCCCAACATCCCATCCCAACATCCCATCCCAACATCCCAACATCCCATCCCAACATCCCATCCCAACATCCCATCCCAACATCCCATCCCAACATCCCATCCCAACATCCCATCCCAACATCCCATCCCAACATCCCATCCCAACATCCCATCCCAACATCCCATCCCAACATCCCAACATCCCATCCCAACATCCCATCCCAACATCCCAACATCCCATCCCAACATCCCATCCCAACATCCCATCCCAACATCCCAACATCCCATCCCAACATCCCATCCCAACATCCCATCCCAACATCCCAACATCCCATCCCAACATCCCATCCCAACATCCCATCCCAACATCCCAACATCCCATCCCAACATCCCATCCCAACATCCCATCCCAACATCCCATCCCAACATCCCATCCCAACATCCCATCCCAACATCCCATCCCAACATCCCATCCCAACATCCCATCCCAACATCCCATCCCAACATCCCATCCCAACATCCCATCCCAACATCCCATCCCAACATCCCATCCCAACATCCCATCCCAACATCCCATCCCAACATCCCATCCCAACATCCCATCCCAACATCCCATCCCAACATCCCATCCCAACATCCCATCCCAACATCCCATCCCAACATCCCATCCCAACATCCCATCCCAACATCCCATCCCAACATCCCATCCCAACATCCCATCCCAACATCCCATCCCAACATCCCATCCCAACATCCCATCCCAACATCCCATCCCAACATCCCATCCCAACATCCCATCCCAACATCCCATCCCAACATCCCATCCCAACATCCCATCCCAACATCCCATCCCAACATCCCATCCCAACATCCCATCCCAACATCCCATCCCAACATCCCATCCCAACATCCCATCCCAACATCCCATCCCAACATCCCATCCCAACATCCCATCCCAACATCCCATCCCAACATCCCATCCCAACATCCCATCCCAACATCCCATCCCAACATCCCATCCCAACATCCCATCCCAACATCCCATCCCAACATCCCATCCCAACATCCCATCCCAACATCCCATCCCAACATCCCATCCCAACATCCCATCCCAACATCCCATCCCAACATCCCATCCCAACATCCCATCCCAACATCCCATCCCAACATCCCATCCCAACATCCCATCCCAACATCCCATCCCAACATCCCATCCCAACATCCCATCCCAACATCCCATCCCAACATCCCATCCCAACATCCCATCCCAACATCCCATCCCAACATCCCATCCCAACATCCCATCCCAACATCCCATCCCAACATCCCATCCCAACATCCCATCCCAACATCCCATCCCAACATCCCATCCCAACATCCCATCCCAACATCCCATCCCAACATCCCATCCCAACATCCCATCCCAACATCCCATCCCAACATCCCATCCCAACATCCCATCCCAACATCCCATCCCAACATCCCATCCCAACATCCCATCCCAACATCCCATCCCAACATCCCATCCCAACATCCCATCCCAACATCCCATCCCAACATCCCATCCCAACATCCCATCCCAACATCCCATCCCAACATCCCATCCCAACATCCCATCCCAACATCCCATCCCAACATCCCATCCCAACATCCCATCCCAACATCCCATCCCAACATCCCATCCCAACATCCCATCCCAACATCCCATCCCAACATCCCATCCCAACATCCCATCATCCCATCCCAACATCCCATCCCAACATCCCATCATCCCATCCCAACATCCCATCCCAACATCCCATCATCCCATCCCAACATCCCATCCCAACATCCCAACATCCCATCCCAACATCCCATCCCAACATCCCATCCCAACATCCCATCCCAACATCCCAACATCCCATCCCAACATCCCATCCCAACATCCCATCCCAACATCCCAACATCCCATCCCAACATCCCATCCCAACATCCCATCCCAACATCCCATCCCAACATCCCATCCCAACATCCCATCCCAACATCCCATCCCAACATCCCATCCCAACATCCCATCCCAACATCCCATCCCAACATCCCATCCCAACATCCCATCCCAACATCCCATCCCAACATCCCATCCCAACATCCCATCCCAACATCCCATCCCAACATCCCATCCCAACATCCCATCCCAACATCCCATCCCAACATCCCATCCCAACATCCCATCCCAACATCCCATCCCAACATCCCATCCCAACATCCCATCCCAACATCCCATCCCAACATCCCATCCCAACATCCCATCCCAACATCCCATCCCAACATCCCATCCCAACATCCCATCCCAACATCCCATCCCAACATCCCATCCCAACATCCCATCCCAACATCCCATCCCAACATCCCATCCCAACATCCCATCCCAACATCCCATCCCAACATCCCATCCCAACATCCCATCCCAACATCCCATCCCAACATCCCATCCCAACATCCCATCCCAACATCCCATCCCAACATCCCATCCCAACATCCCATCCCAACATCCCATCCCAACATCCCATCCCAACATCCCATCCCAACATCCCATCCCAACATCCCATCCCAACATCCCATCCCAACATCCCATCCCAACATCCCATCCCAACATCCCATCCCAACATCCCATCCCAACATCCCATCCCAACATCCCATCCCAACATCCCATCCCAACATCCCATCCCAACATCCCATCCCAACATCCCATCCCAACATCCCATCCCAACATCCCATCCCAACATCCCATCCCAACATCCCATCCCAACATCCCATCCCAACATCCCATCCCAACATCCCATCCCAACATCCCATCCCAACATCCCATCCCAACATCCCATCCCAACATCCCATCCCAACATCCCATCCCAACATCCCATCCCAACATCCCATCCCAACATCCCATCCCAACATCCCATCCCAACATCCCATCCCAACATCCCATCCCAACATCCCATCCCAACATCCCATCCCAACATCCCATCCCAACATCCCATCCCAACATCCCATCCCAACATCCCATCCCAACATCCCATCCCAACATCCCATCCCAACATCCCATCCCAACATCCCATCCCAACATCCCATCCCAACATCCCATCCCAACATCCCATCCCAACATCCCATCCCAACATCCCATCCCAACATCCCATCCCAACATCCCATCCCAACATCCCATCCCAACATCCCATCCCAACATCCCATCCCAACATCCCATCCCAACATCCCAACATCCCATCCCAACATCCCATCCCAACATCCCATCCCAACATCCCAACATCCCATCCCAACATCCCATCCCAACATCCCATCCCAACATCCCAACATCCCATCCCAACATCCCATCCCAACATCCCATCCCAACATCCCATCCCAACATCCCATCCCAACATCCCAACATCCCATCCCAACATCCCATCCCAACATCCCATCCCAACATCCCAACATCCCATCCCAACATCCCATCCCAACATCCCATCCCAACATCCCATCCCAACATCCCATCCCAACATCCCAACATCCCATCCCAACATCCCATCCCAACATCCCATCCCAACATCCCATCCCAACATCCCAACATCCCATCCCAACATCCCATCCCAACATCCCATCCCAACATCCCAACATCCCATCCCAACATCCCATCCCAACATCCCATCCCAACATCCCAACATCCCATCCCAACATCCCATCCCAACATCCCAACATCCCATCCCAACATCCCATCCCAACATCCCATCCCAACATCCCATCCCAACATCCCATCCCAACATCCCATCCCAACATCCCATCCCAACATCCCAACATCCCATCCCAACATCCCATCCCAACATCCCATCCCAACATCCCATCCCAACATCCCAACATCCCATCCCAACATCCCATCCCAACATCCCATCCCAACATCCCAACATCCCATCCCAACATCCCATCCCAACATCCCATCCCAACATCCCATCCCAACATCCCATCCCAACATCCCATCCCAACATCCCATCCCAACATCCCATCCCAACATCCCATCCCAACATCCCATCCCAACATCCCATCCCAACATCCCAACATCCCATCCCAACATCCCATCCCAACATCCCATCCCAACATCCCATCCCAACATCCCAACATCCCATCCCAACATCCCATCCCAACATCCCATCCCAACATCCCATCCCAACATCCCATCCCAACATCCCATCCCAACATCCCATCCCAACATCCCATCCCAACATCCCAACATCCCATCCCAACATCCCATCCCAACATCCCATCCCAACATCCCAACATCCCATCCCAACATCCCATCCCAACATCCCATCCCAACATCCCATCCCAACATCCCATCCCAACATCCCATCCCAACATCCCATCCCAACATCCCATCCCAACATCCCATCCCAACATCCCATCCCAACATCCCATCCCAACAGCTGCTGTTGAAGCTGTATTTATTCCTCGCATAACATTAAGTTCTAGTGAAGGAGATTTTCCATTTGTATGAAAGCGTCGTCAATTGCCGATTAGATTGAGCTGTGTGGTGACAATTAAGGAATCACAAGGACAGAGTTTTGATAGAGTTAGTTGTTCTTAGTTGTTGTTAGCTAAATTAGTTGTTCAATATCAGTTACACTTTCCGAGCGGCACTTTCAGTTTGAGGGAATTATTGTGGCTTGCTTAGATTGCAGAATAAATTATGCAGATACATACGTCAGCTTAGCTGAATAGTATTAAGTTTAAGATTTCAATAATTTAACACAGATGAATATTCATTCTAATTTTTTTATCGTTTAGATTGTAAGAATTTATTAAATCTACTTTTTTATTAATTTTAATATTTATTGTACAGAAAGTTAAAAATCCTGTTGACAACATGCTTAAGGTAAACTATATTTCAGGTATGATCCCTTATAGATCCCAGTACCAAATTTTTATACTAAGGTCCTAGTTACTAAAGGCGCCCTCCTGACAAATTTCATGTAGTTCCAAGGGGTGGAACACACTTTTCTAGCTTGAAATGCTAAATGAACGGAGACCATGGATTTTGTTTTAGGAATTTTGTTTCAATATTTGTTTATTTTTGCAAAGGAATTCCAAACCTTAAGGGCTATGCAATTGTAAAACTTCATGGAGATTCGCCTTGCATTCCCATTGACTTTAAGCCTTTGACATTCCAAGTATCGCCATTGGCTCATGAGTTGAGGTTGCTTTTGTTAGGGGACTAACTTGGGCACGTGCACAAACCTGGGCACATCTCATTTAAAATCAACTTCTTAAAAAATGGCAACATCACAAATTTTGATGTCCGTATCTTTCTTATTTTTGCTCCTAGTACTGAATTCTCCCAATCTTATGTTTTAGAGTTTTCGAGTTTAATTTTATCCCGGAAGTTTTTTGTCGGACCAATACCTTTTATTGCTTAAATTATCATATATTGTTGTCAAAAAAGAATCTTTCAAAATAGAAGTGTAGTTAAATCCTATCGTCGTGTCAGCTGTCAATCTTCCTGAATTTTGCAAATGACTTCACCCATCCATTTCGGTCATTAGCCTTTCTCCAAGAAGACGTTCTGTGATTTTGAACCTCCATTTGTTGCAAAATTTTAGAAAAGCTTGTTAATATTCTTCTAACCGAGTCGTTTGTTGTACTCAACTACTTAAACTTTAAAAGCTGCTCTTTAGAATGACCGGATTTTGGACCGGTTTTCGCTCGGAACGGTGACTCGACGGAATAATTTTGACTCAAATAGTGTCCCCGTGATATTTGGGTTGGGGTCAGAGCTGCTTGCAGGTATCAGGTAGTACCTGAAAAATACCCGTCGGGTCGGGTTCGGGTCGGGTTCGGGTTGACTAAAATTAAGTACCTGGATATCGGGTCGAGTGCGGGTAGGTGTAAGATCCGCACCTGAAAATTCAGGTCGGGTTACCGTCAAGTTCGGGTAAAATAAAATACCTGAGCAATTTATCGGGTTCAAGTTCGGGTCACAGTATTTAAATTACCTGAACCCGAACTTGACATTTCAGGTAATTTGCACGTATTTATTTCCGCCAAAAAAATCAAACTTCACGTGAATAAAACCTTCCATTCTTCATGCAATATTTATAAGGGCACTTGGTTTGGGAAAAATAGTGAATACCGAAGTGTTTAGCAAACCGTCAACCAGGCTTGTACAGTGATTATCGATGAGAGTTAAAGTGCAATGGTTTTTAGGGTGGCGTCAGCCCCCTAGTAAAATAGCCTTGTCTGTACGTCCGTACGTCCGTGTGTCCCTCCGCACGATTACGCAAAAACTACTGAACCGATTTCAATGAAATTTTTTATGGACATTACTTGTATCAAAAGTAAGGCTGAGACTGTATTTGGTTGAAATCGGCCGAATAGTTTTTCCGAAAAAAATTCTTGAAATTTTGGATTTTATGTCAAATGACTGTTATCTCTAAAACTACTGAATCGATTTCAATGAAACTTTTTGTGAATATTGCTTATGTAAGTAGTAATGACTACTGTATATTTCGTTGAAATCGGTCCGATAGTTTTTTCTAAAAAAAATTCTTGAAATTTTGAAAAAAAAACTAAAATTTGTCCTACTTTGACGGCGTTGGTTGACGCCACCCTACGCGAAGCCTCAAATTATCGCGTAGCGATGATTTTTTATTTAACAATTATTGGAAATAGGTCATAATTTCGATATAATTAGCATGAGCTTTAAGTATGTTTGAATTGAAACTGTAAGATTTCAACATAAGTGAAGAAGTAGCCGAAATCATCGAAGAAGTAAATCAAAGTGAAGATGACTGAAAACATGGTCATAATCCAGAGAAAAAATCAATAGCATGCAGCCATTTCACTGACTCTGGTGAGACTCATAAATACACTTGTAGTTATTAGTTCATTTACTCATAAACTTCTAAAACAAAGCTGACGGCATACCCTACATTTTTGCTAAGTAGATAAAATTTTAGGTTATGCTCAAATTTTTTAACATTTTGTAGGCACTTGTATGTAGACTGCATGTTTCGAGGAACAAATATATATCGTTGGAACAAATCTCGGGAGTGATGTATGCAGGTTGTAGGTAGGGTCAAATCTCAGGAGTGATCTATGAATGTAGGTTAAACTGTAGGCTCTACGAAAGAATCTAAAAATATGTAGAATAAAATTTAAGGTATAGGTATGCAAATATTTTGCCCAGCTTAGGCTAACAATAAGATTAACATTAAATCAGTGGGTGAAATACCTGAAAGTCAAGTGCGGGTTCAGGTTCGGGTCAGGTTCGGGTCGGGTTTACATTGGATCCGAACTTCAGGTAATTTTTCAGGTACGGGTATCCTAGAAATACCCGACGAAAAATACCTGACAAGTAAAGTATTGGCTCGGATCCGACTGAGCAAGTTCGGGTCGAAGAAAATTTTTTACCTGAAATGTCAGGTGCGGGTCGGGTTCAGGTGCGGATCCTGATTTTTTGGTACCTGAGAGCAGCTCTGGTTGGGGTAACAGGTTACTAAATAAAACCTACTCACTCGGCTCTTCAAGATGTAACCAAACTTTCAAATGACGGAAACATTTTTGCTACAACGGAATAGAGTTACGCAATATTCAAAAATATTTTTAATACAGTTTCATTTCCTTACCGTTGGCAGAATAAAATTTTTATATACAAATAGCTTACTTCTTTTATCAAGTTCTATTTTGCAGCAAAAAACATACTCTATGAAATAGTATTGTAGTTGAATCTCATTGCCTCACCAGCTCTCAATCTTCCTGAAATTCCAAATGAATTCATCCATCCCGGATGACAGATTTATTGCAACAATTTAGATGTGGCATGTGAATGTTACTTTCACCAAGTCGTTTTTTATAGTCAAATGTCAAATCCTCTTCAACTTACATTGGATTTCAATGGAATAAGATGTGACAGCACAGTAAGTCGGGGCAGAAAAAATTACTTGCACAGTAGGATCATTCGATTTAAACCAATACAGATAACTCTCCCTAGAAGATAACACCCTTTTACATTTTAGTGTTATCTATTCAAATGGTGCTCCTTAGAATGAAGGCATTTTCGATTGAGGTTTTTCGAGACGGGACAACAATTTGACACAAATATTTTTCGTGTTATTTATGGACGGGATCGGGACTCATAATTTTGAATAATATGCTGATCCTCAGAGGCTGTTGTTGTCACATTAACATCCTCAACGGAGGATGTTCAACCCTTTCTTTCACCGACACTTATCCCGAAAAGTTTTTCTTCTTCCCTTCTCTCTCCGCTCCATCATCTATACGTCTATTGAGCGGGTCTGGAAAAATTTCCAAACACCTGACTAACCAAAATTGGGACTTCCCCACTCAAATACAAAATTTCCTGACTACAATTTTCAAAATGGCTCCGACTGCGTAGATTTTTCCCGGCGACCCTGCCAGCCAAATTTCCACAAATATTCCGACTTCGTCGAGTTTTATCCAGACGACCCTGGTGGAAAAATTTTGAAGAAATTTCCGACTGCGTTGATTTTTCCGGACGACCCGGCCGGCCGACTTTTCGAAAACTTTCCCGCTTCGTTGAGTTTCCCCGACGACCCCTAACTCGCCCTGAATTATTATGGGGATAATATTTGAGTCCCATATTTGTCGTGTGCCGAAAAATAACACTCCAAAATCGCTCTCTAGAAGATATTTTCTTATACGGACAGTAACCTACATTGCAGAGGTGTCCATTTGAAATCGCCTTCGTTCATCCTTCAGAAGGGTGACCGTTTCCAATTATGCGTTCCTTCATCGTTCCGTAAAATGAAGCCTTCTGAATATTTACCCTTCCTTCGCCCTTCCTTCATTCAAATCCTGCTATAATCCTTCCTTCAGTCTTCAAAAAATAGTTAATATTTTCATGCGTTATCTTCCTTCTATGTTCATATATTTACCCCAAATCTTTTAACACAAGTCACAAAGTCAGAGCTTTAAACTTCCTACGGCTTACCTCTGAAAAAAACTAATAATTAATTTGTAATTAATTACAATTATTGCAGATTATCCGCATGTACATATGTACAGTGAAGGGAATAAAATTCTTAGATACTCCGGGTATCATGCTGCCATTGTGAGATAAATGTTTCTAAAATAACATTAAGCAGACCAGAATGTTTTTCAGTTGAGTGACGGTGTACTTGAGTACATTGACTTTAGTTACGGAAGGGGTTTGCCTAAAATATAGTAGATTGGATTGTAAGTTCCAACGTCGTTCGAAGGCTGTCAAATTAACATGTTCCTTCACATTCCATTATTTCTGCAAAGAGTAGAGGCCTTCGTTCATCCTTCGTTTCCTTTCCAGCCTTCCTTCCGTTCCATTCATAATTGCCAAAGTTAACGATTAATTCGTTCAAAGAAGCCTTCTTTGAAGGAAATCCTTCGAAGGATGGACACCTCTGCTTTGGAGCCTATTTTAATAAATTATAGAGGTGAGTTAACAGTTATAAACTAATTTTGTCCAGGAATCTGGAATGTTAAGGGGCATGGAGACATTCAATGAAAGTAGGGAGAGGAGAGAGTGAGAGATAGTAGTACAGTATTAGGGACTTATACTTGTCTTTTGCCACTAGAAAGATATAAAGTGTGTACCACTTGTCATTTTATCCTAAGAGCTTGCTTTAAAAATATTTTAAAAATTTTATCATGTAATCAATCTACAATTTTGTTCAATACAAATAAATCACAAGCAAAATCATAAAAATACATCACACACTAAATCATACAAAGACATCACACAAAAACACATACAACAAAACAAAGTTCTAAATTAAGTATCGAGTTAAGAACTCATCATCTATCAGTAGCTACTCTAGACAAGACTACTACAAATACAAAACTATTTTGTTCCGTTTCGCTCCCCCACCCCTTGAATTTTTCCCATTTGACAAGATATGTCTAACTGGGACTAATATTAACCTGCATAAAACCATCTCATAGACTGATGAACCAAATGGGAACCGTCCCTTCAAATTTTTTATATTGAACTCCATCCAATCCAACTCCTACCAAATTAATTTTGTCTACAAGCCTGTGGAAAACTTGGGATTAAAAAGCAAAACTCAATTTCTTTAATCATCTCACTTTGTATTCAAATACATACAATTGATTCTTTCCCAAAATCCTCCATGTGTCCTTCATTTTTCCTGAAAAATGGTCTCAAAAAACAATTATTCACCAACCTACCCTCATATTCCTCATTTACGTTCATATTCTTCGTTTTACTATACTCCCGTAGGCTTCCCCCATCACCCGATTTCAGACCTAACAATATTCTCACAACTGTAAGTACTTTTAAGAAATCCGTTTTGCGAAGAATTATTCATTGCCAAGATCCCAGTCCCACCTTCGAACCATTTACAAACCCGGACTACTTTTTTTTACAAGCGACAAAAATCTCCTTCGAACAAAACTCTTAAAATACAAGAATTTACCACTTTTGCAATTATATTAGTTATAATTCATGGACAGCTTTGGGGAAGTTTAAGGCTGGGAAACACTGGTTTAATAATGAACAACAGTATCTCATATGTGACTGTGTTATATAAAGCTATGGATATAGTACCGACACCGACGTATACGTATACATTTATTTACAGTATATAGACTATAGATAAAGCGTGAAGTGTGTAAAGTACTTATGTACTAGTACTGAATGCTCAGAGAGAACTCAATTATGTTTCTGATTGTGGGTATGTGATAATTTAATTTAATAAAAGAAACAAATAGCAGAGTTGACAATGGCGTTTCTCTTGACTTGTAGTAGGAGACTGACTCTTGTACATTAGTTTAGTTCTTAGGGTTTTTAATGTAAAACAAAGAAGCATCAGTTTTTGACGCCAACATTAGCGAGGTAAAACAGCTGAAGCCTATGTAAATAGAATTGACCGTAGATAAAAGTTCATGTACAGATGATAATATCTCTGAAATATAAAACGCGCGTGATGAAGCGACTATTTTAAAACTTCCCTCCCTCTCCTAAACGCGCTATATAGGTTCGCGGATACAAATTACCATAAAGGTTATATGGCTTAGCAAGTAGTAGCCAGGGCAATGATACTGTCACGGGCTACATTTATAATACCATAAACGGTGGCTACCCATTTATATTAAAAAAAGAGACATTTTAGAGTACGCTTTGCAAAGACAGTAACTTATTAAATGTCGGGGACAAAGTTTTGGTAAAGTTGGCGTTAATTTTCACATAGACAACTGTATGTTGCTTTTTGAGTTATAAGTCTAAAGAAAATATCAAGGTCGGTAAAGGTACATACAAAAGTAATTGTGTATTAAAGAAGTTTTGTAAATTGTTGCAATTAAAAAGGCTTTAATAAGGCTACTGGCTTTCTTAATACTAGGACTTGACGATGAGGGGACATTTTTAAATCTTCACTCTCTCTCCTAAAGACGCTTTATAGTTTTGCGAGTACAAATTGCAAATTGTAAATTTAAAAAAGTTCTGTCAGGTTAGATTATAATCATACGGAGTTGTATTTCAGGAGCAAAGGTCATTTAAAAAGTATTCTATTAGAAAATAAACTATTTCGGCAATGGAATTTTAATACTGACGGATCAAACCACTAGACTTCGTCGGTGCTGCACTTGGGAAATGGGGGTTATCCACCACCTGCCGTCCTGTGGTGGCTTGATCCGCTATCGGATAACATCTCCTATTGGTTTGCGATTGTGATTACAAATTACCTTAAAGGCTAACTACCCGGCTTATTTGTAGTATGTAATATGAATGTATCTACAACTGGGGTGTATTTCCGAATCATGTGCTATTCGACTGAACAAACAAGCTATGAAGCCTTTCAAAGCCAGCAATAGCTGGCTGTGCAGTGCTAGTATTTCCATATTTAGGAGTCAGGTAGCTAGCATCAGAATAATGTATATTTGTGTGAGTGGAGCGAACAAGTACAGATACAGAGGAACAGAGGGAAGGATAAAGATTGAGAGAAATGATGGGTTGGTTCGTTGAGTGGAGCCACTATAATGTGGAATAGCGGCGCGTGTGTGTGAATTGAACGAGACTTGACTAAACCCTTTGGGCTCAAATGGTTCCCACAACCATTAAAAGAGAGGTCCCCGTGCAATGCCCCAGAAGGCATTGACCCTCTTTGCTTTCGATGTTATGTTATGCTATGGGTTGTTGGGTAGGATTCTTCTTCATCTCAAACTAGAAAACCATCTTTAAAAAATTTTTCATTTATATATCCAAGCACAATATCAAGTACGAAAGTCAAAATTATTGAAGGAACACTCAAAAGAGTCTCAGTTCGAGTACTAATTTCCCAATTCCGTTTCAAGTTTTGAGTTTAGGTGTAGGATCTGTATATGTAAAATCCCGTGGAGAAGAGATTGGGTGGTTGTGTGGCTGTGTGTGTGTGTATACCAAAGGTGTCCGCCTATCCTACATAAAGGCCTATTTGTAGGTAGTGCTCGGACCAATTCAGTTCTAAACTGAAAATTTCAGTTCAGTTCAATTCCGTTCAATTCACTACTTTTTCGATTCAATTCAAGATGAAATTGAACCGATTCATTCAGTTCATAACTTTGAATTGAACTGAATCGTTTTCCTTGAATTGCAGTTCAAACAATTCATTCTGCCCCAAACATTTCAATACAAATCCGCCGTTTACAAACTCTCCAGATCCTTTAAGTGGCGATTGGTACCCTTAATTTAGCTTTCTTTTGTTATGGGCTTTGAAAACATTGCCGCGATTTCTAGAAATCGTATTTGTAAGTATATCTGTAGAAACCGCTGGTTTTCGATTCAGTTCAGTTCAATTCAGTTCAAAATTTTGAACTGAATTGAATCTGCCACGAAAGCTCTCGCAAATGGAAAAGCCGTGGGAACAGACGGGGTTCCAAATGAAGCCTTCAAAGCAATGGACGACCACTGCATTGGTCTACTTTCTCTTGCACTAAATAAAGTCCTGGCCCAGGGAATCCCTTCCTACTGGGGACAAATTATCACGAATCCGAAAAATGATGCAAATATTATCGCCCAATCAGCCTTCTGAATACTGTAACAAAACTGTTTACTATTGTGTTATCGAATAGGATCAATAGGTTTTGTGAAACAAACTCACTAATGTCTGAGAACCAAGCAGCCTACTGGAAGGGAAGAGGATGCCCTGAACATGTGTTCGTATTTTTCTGTGCAATATCCAAGAGACTGTCGGTAAAAGGACAAAGGCTATACGCCCTGTTTGTGGATCTATCTCAAGCTTTTGACTCGATTAATCACACAAAGCTATGGACTCGTCTCAGCAAAATCGGGATCAGCGAAAAATGCTTGCAACGAATTAAGGAATTATATACACTAGCAAAAACTAAAACTAGCAATGGCTTCACTAGCTATATCAGAATACTTACAGGAGTTCTCCAGGGGGAGACACTCTCGCCTACTCTATTTAACATATACATAGACGAAATTGTTGAAATTTTAAAGCAGAGCAGAATAACGGGAATCAAGATTCTAATGACTGAAATCCTCATTTTGATGTATGCTGATGACATGATTCTGATGGCCACGACAGTCGGGGAACTCCAAAAGCAAATTCATCTACTCCGAAACTTCTTTGAGGCAAATAATCTTAAAGTCAACTTAGGCAAAACGAACGTTGTAGTCTTCAGAAGAGGGCACCAAATAAATAAAAGAGAACGATTTTTCTGGGGAGAGGAAAGGATTGAACAGGTTGACAGTTATACGTTTAGGTGTTCCTTTTCACTACAGTGGAAAGTTCAATCTGGCAAATACCACTTTTTGGGGAAAGCGAAGGCGGTACTGACTCAACTTTTTCAACTAATGAATAAAACCCGTATTTGTAACGTGAAGGTTTGCACTAAACGTTTCAGCTCCCTAGTGAAGTCAGTGCTTCTCTACTGCTCACCAATCTGGGTTCTTGAATACATGAATGAATTGGAGCACTTCCAAAGCCGATTTCTGAGAAAACTCTGTAACGCCAGTAACCTTACACCGGGATACATTCTCCGGCTTGAAACGGACACACTGAGCATCAAGTCATCCATTTTCAGGGCGATTCTTCAATTTATCTGGCGTCTATACACAAAACCAGAAAATTGTTTAAGTGCCATTTGTTTTCAGGATCAATACGTAGTAAAGCGAGACAAATTCAACTGGTGGAAGCGTGTTGAAAGTGTGTTTAATCAAGCCGGCCTGAGTGAACATTTCAGCCAAATGAGTAGAAACTATCTGAGTGAAAATTACCATACAATACTCGCAATATACAACCAGCGGTTAATCAATGACGATGTGAAAGCAATGGTAGCGGGTAGAACAATGTCACACTTCCGAGACATAAAAAAAAAGTTGGTTTAAGTGAGTTCTACAGTCTAGGACTCAAATGGAATGAGGTAAAACTCATACAAAACATTAGAACTGGAATCCCATATATATGTATAAGAGGAGAAAGCGCGAAATTAAACGGACTGAATAGCAAGTGGAAAGTCAGGGATAAAACGAGTAAGTGTGAACTGTGTAACCTTAACGACGAAGAAGATCTCTTCCATGTGATGTTTAAGAGTCCTCACTGTAAATCTATAAGATCCAACCTACTCGTAGACTTCACCAATGCGAATCCTCAAAGGGAGAATTATATTCAATTAATGTTTAAAAATGAGCTTCCCCTGAATGTGTATAAAAATATATATGTTTTGGTGCGGAGCACTGCAAATCAGAAAATATTTCCTAACTTTGATGAGCGAGGATCAAATAATCTGGCGCGTTTCTTTCTATAGTTTAAGCTTAATCCGTACGAAATATTTTAGCTCCTAATTTTATTTTTCCGCAGTAAGTCTAAAGGACAACTGTACCGTTTGTATATCTCTTAGTATTTTAAACATAATTTACATACTTGCACCTAACGCAAAAATGATCTGCTTCGTATCATAATGGTTGTAAGGGCCTTGGCCACAAATCGACCTGAATAAAATTACAATTACATATGTAGGCTTGCTGGACCCTATATAGGAAGGATGTAGGATATGTTGATCTATTCGGCGGTTAAAATTAATGTTAGTCAAACAAGACTCAGCTCTTTTGAACTGAGCGAAAACAGGGAGTGAGTGGAGTGGGATTGGAGTGAGAGTGGGACTGATATGTATGAAAACGGTTGGGGTTGACCAGGGTGGCTTGATTTAAATCACGTTGATTTAAATCAATGATTTATTTGAAAAAAATCAAGTGATTTAAAAATCAAAATTGACTCTTCAACTTTTGCGGTTAGGTAAAATTTAATTTTACGTCTCTAAACGTTGTAAAACGTGGATTTTTTTGTTTTTACAAATTTTTGGTATAAAACCATTTTGGATTTTGATAATTTTCAGGATAATTTGGACACGTTGACATATTGATTATCTGTCAAGCTGTCAAAGTGCCATAAAATTTGGATATGAGTGAGTTTTGAAGTATTGTATAATACTAGAGCTTCTGCTGGGGACAATTGTTATGCCCCACAGAAGATTCCGCCTCGTTTCAAAATCCAGGGACAAAAATGAGTATCCCAATCCCATCCTGAAATAACACGGAGACTATATTTACATCCCGAAAATGTCTCGTCCCTAACAGAAACTCAGTAACTACAAAAACATCCCGATATCCAATCTTTCTAAAAGAGTACCGTTTAAAGTGGAAAGATTTGACAGTGAATTTTGCATTTTTTAAATGTTACTCTTGTACGGAGAGATATTCACACTTGTTTAAACGGTATATTCCCAATTTGCAAATAATTTTTCTGTCCCAACATACTCTACCATCCCATCCCGAAACACTGTATATTCACACATTGTACACATTTTATATAATTACATATAAATATATTTATTTATACATAAATCAATAAAAATCCAAATGAGACAGCTGGAATCTGTCCTACACAGCGTTTGGCTTCAAAGACAACTTAATTCCGAATTGTTACAAAAATACTGTTGATCTTTGGAATTGGCCTTTAACCAGCTTTTTATTTCATATTAGGTAGCTGACTTGCCTTTGTAATTTTCTCTCAATACATTTGATTGATTTTTCAAGTTTCATTGGGGCCAACAGTGCACAATATTATTAGGAAAATTAAAATCCAAAAATTTGTATGGAAATTCTATCGTACTATAAAATTTTGAATTTAAATCATAAAATATTGATTTAAATCAAAAAAATCCGATTTAAATCAAAAAAATCCGATTTAAATCAAATAAATCTGATTTATTTGATTTTTTTTTAAATCAAAAAAATCAGCAACCCTGGGGCTGACACTTAGTGGGGCTGACGGATTGAACTGATTCAAGTGCAAGGACTGAGCGGGACTGATACTGATGCGCGTACAATATTAGGGAATTTTTAAGAATTCGCGCCATACATTAAAGCCCAAGGATTATATGATTTTCGCGCGTATGGGGGTGTCCATTTTTAACGGAAGCAGCTGTGGGTAATCATGCACAACCGAGACTTCAACAATTTTTTAACGATCAGGACGCAAATTAATAGTTGATCAGCGTTATTGCATTGTGCCCTTAGACATTTATTTTTGTGTATTCCTTGGACATAGGTCTCCCACTGGAATGTCCCGAGTTCGAGTTCGGGACAAAAAATGGAATTTGAACAGGGTATTTGTTTCGAGTCGAGTCGAGCCCAATTATTTGTTACCGCCGTTAGAAACACTGCTCGAGGAGAAGTGTAACATATAGTTGTTTCATATGAAGGTTCCGGAGCATCCTCGTCAAAACCCAATGGTTTAACAAACGATGTTTGCGATATCGCTAGATGTCGCATACATGCATGTACGACTCGGACTGATTTTGACTTAATATTGCGACTGAGACTGACTGTGACTGATTGGATAAGATTTGCTGACTGACTGATTCGGATGGAGTATGGGACTCTTCGCGACTTTGACTTAGAAAAATAATGATTTATACATCCCTAATCGGGAGTGGGACTGACGAACTTGAGACTTTACTAACATTAGTTAAAATGTAGGCATATATGTAGGCTCGGTTCAAATTTTATAAATAGGAAGGATATAGGATAGGCTGAGTCATTTGGACACCTTTGGTGTATATATGTAGTGCTGTAATATTGTTCGCGTTTTGTTTGTTCTTTTGTTCAGTTCTTGTTTTTTGAACAAAACAAACAAAATCAGTTTTCGAAAAAACAAAACTAGAACAAAACAAAACCGCGATAAGATAAAACAAAACTATAACAAACAACCCACCACGACAGCGGGTAATAACCTTTTGAAACTTTGAGTTTGAAAAAGTGCCCAAAAGTAACATGACCTCAAATTGACCTGAGCAGAGCTATGCAGTATTTTCAAATACAGTATTTTAAAATACGTATTTTCAGACCACAAAGTATTTTGTATTTTGTGTTTCAAAATTGCCAACCTGTGGGCAAGTATTTTGTACTTAGTATTTTAAGAGCCAGTAAGTACGAATTTATTTGGTATTTACTTACTCTCAATGACATGTGAAGTGTATTTCAAATAAAGTATTTGGCTCAAAATACTTTTCACCTGTATGATTTCTGACTTTGACATTGTATGTAGCTTGTATGATGTGCAATATCTGTGAGAATAACATTTTAGCATTGGAATAACATAAGTTGGAATGAATCCCTGTACTACATCAAATACGTTCAGGTTCTCGGTATTACATATCGTCACTGAAAGGCAAAATGGTCTACGCGCGCATGCTTTTGTACATCACAAACCATTTTGCCTCTTCACCAACGATATTTAAGGTACGCCGAAGACCGACTCGATTTAATTTTCAGATACTAACTCTTTTTCATAATAATTATTTCGAAAGTACATTTAATTACTGATAAATAAAAAATTCATATTAATCTATATTTTATGTACTTCATTAAGAGTCAAAACGACTTAAATTATAATTACTTATAATGAGCTGACCTATTCGGCAACAGTTGAACAATGTGTAATTCATGTGCCTTATATGCAGTCTTTGAAGTGATTAGTTATCTGATTGTTTTAAAAGGTTACTCCTTAAAGCAATTTGTGTTCTAGAAACCAAAAAGAGAGCATTAGGTAGGTATTTTAAGGAAAGTATTGTATTTAAAATACAGTATTATGTATTTGAGTATTTTAAATTACGTACGATGTATTGTATTTTTATTTGTATTTTAGCAATGTAACCTGAGGTATTTTACTTTGTATTTTAGCAATGTAACCTGAGGTATTTTACTTTGTATTTTCCATATTTTATTTGAGGTATTTTACTTTGTATTTTGTATTTTCCATATTTTATTTGAGGTATTTTACTTTGTATTTTGTATTTTCCATATTTTATTTGAGGTATTTTACTTTGTATTTTGTCATTGAAGACCAATTATTTTGCATAGCTCTGGACCTGAGTGAGTCACAAATAGCAACATGGCCTCAAATTGACCTGAGTGAGTCATGAAAAGTTTCATGGCCTCAAATTGACATGAGTGAGTTACAACAAGTTCCATGACCTCAAATTGATCTGAGTGAGTCACAAATAGCAACATGGCCTCAAATTGACATGAGTGAGTTACAACAAGTTCCATGACCTCAAATTGATCTGAGTGAGTCACAAATAGCAACATTACCTCAAATTGACCTGAGTTAGTCATAAAAAGTTTCATGGCCTCAAATTCACCTCAATGAGTTACAAAAAGTTCCATGACTTCAAATTGACCTCAGTGGGTCCCAGAAATTCCATGACCTTAATTTGACCTCAGTGGCCTGCAAGAAATTTCATGACCTTAATTTGACCTCAGTGGGCTGCAAGAAATTCCATGACCTCAATTTGACCTCAGTGAGCTACAAGGAGTTTCATTATCTCATGTTTCGATGGGCCACAAGAATTCCCATGCCCTTAATTTGACCTTTGTGGATTATTAGTAGACCCATGACCTTTCATACACTTTATAATGAATCTCAAATGATATCATAATGACCATTAGGAGCTATTGAAGTGCACGGTTTTATTTACATGTATGCCTATCGTTTATGGTATGAACCGCTGGGTTTAAGTAAGGTCAACAAAATCTTTGCACTATTTACAGATGTATAAGGCCAAACATTGAACAACGTGTAACTTAGAATACCTACTTGAGGTCAATGGAGTCATTAATTGTTACTTGTCATGACCATAACCTGTACTGATATTAAATGTTTGGGTACATCGCAGAGCTGCGTTCAAGTTCAAGTATAACTTGAATATTTCAAGTGCGTATCAAGTTCAAGTCACGTCAAGTACAGACAATTTTGTAACTTGAAACTTAAACATCAAGTTCAAGTGAAATTACAATTTTAACTTGAATTTTCAAGTTCAAGTTCAATCAAGTTCAAGTTAATAATTTATTACTTGATTGCAAAATCAAGTCAAGTTCAAGTACACTGAATGGAAGTACTTGAATAAAACTTGAGTATAACTTGAGTTTTTGTCACTGAAAAGCAGTGTAAGCCACGCCTAATTAATAGCATCATTGCATCCCAGTAAAAATAATCTTGGGCGTCAATCATCATAATCACGACATCTTTGTGTTTGTTTTCATTCCATCGACATTAAAGTCGCGATTCCCAGTGGTCGAGAATAATTTTATTCTTGTCCTATTTCCATACTTTGAATGCTGAATAATTAAAATTTCCGACTTATTGTTTTATAAAGATGTTCTTGATACGCGGGGCTCGTGCTCCATTATCAATTATAAAAATGAAGTGATTGTTCACTTCACCTGTTCTGAAGCTAAGAAGAAGTTAAAGAATAATTCATTATTTCATGTAAGAAAATTTTTTGCTGATATTAAATATATGATGGTGCAGACTAACAACCAACAATTTTATAAATCAACCTTGGTTAAGCAAAATTAACGACGACAAATACTTATGAATATAACTGCTGGTTACACTCACCAGATGAGTGCAACACTAAGGTCAACAGGCCAATAATATAATTTCTAAACCACTAATATTGCAAATTAGTAAATTAGATTGGACTACAATGTTTAGTTATTTGATCAAGTATTTAAAAATTTTCAGTAATTTTAAAGTAAAGAATATCATCCTCATTCCGTTTAGTTTATCCTAATTACGACCTAGCCATTATTAGCTATAATAGTTGTGGACGAAATTTCTAGTATTGTTTATTCATTTACGAAAAAAATACTTAACTAATCAAGTTCAAGTACAAGTTCAAGTTCACGTTCAAGTCAAGTTATGTGCCCAACTTGAACGTCAAGTTATGATCAAGTTCAAGTTCAATAAAATGAACTTGAAATCGAGTACTTGAATACTCAAGTTGCTTGAGAAACTTGATTCATCAAGTACAAGTGCGGATACCTCGCTTAGACAATTTTTTCAAGTTCAAGTCAAGTTCAAGTCAAGTTGTATAAAATAACTTGACTTGAACGCAGCTCTGGTACATCGGATATTGTAAACGAGAGCAATTTCTGTTGGACACCAGTACTTAGTTGGACAAATGTCACCTCCATTGCTGAAATTCGATTTTGTGTTGTTGTTTTTAATAAAATGCAGAAGGATGAATTGGATGGTAAATTATAAACTTGATTTGATCCCAAAATGTTGAAACTAGTCTGACTGTGAGTTGACAGGAAGACAGAAATAAAAGAGGCCTAAGCAATCCAAAAAAACAATACAGGCAATTAATTCAATCAAGGCATCGGGCGAACCCAAAACGATGCGTATTGGTAGCACTAGATAAACCCCACCACAATCGTTTGTGGATATATTGTCTATATACGCGGTCATTTCAGGTCTTGTGGATGCATGGAATTACATTTCGCCGTACACTCCTAGAAACTATCAACAAAAGGTTTAATGAGTGTATTAAATAAGAGTTGTAAAGCATATCCGCGTAAAATTAGTTAAAGCCCGTTTTTAGAAAGTGAAACTTTCTTATGCACGAGTGTATTCCGTCCGTCCGTCCGTCCGTCACTACAAAATCTTGTGGTAGCCATATCTTTACAACGGAATGACGTACGGACATGTGACCTTTACCAAAATATCGACCATACAATCTAGTTGTGCCTTTTGATAAATTCAGCCACCTGGGGTCAAACGTTTGACATCAAAAAATTATTTTCTGGATACTATTATCAAAAAATTCTTGCATTTGCTATATATTTCTACCGGATTGACATAATACCTTTAACGATAGCAATCCAAATCTATTTTCCTGCCTTACTATAAATCTGATTATACAAGTTTCACTTTCCTGCACATGCAAACGAAGTTTGCTCAAATCAGTGCAGTGCACGGATTTTTTGGTTTTAACGTCCTTTGTGCGCGGACCAAATTTACATCAATCAACTTCTATGTGCTCTATTACTAATATACAACAATCAATGTCACAAATTTCTAACATTTTCTACATCGGTAGAACAAAACAATATGGATTGTTTTTTGAACAATACGGATTGTTCAAAAAACAAAACAAAACAAAACTCGCTGAACAAAACAAAACTCAAATTGTTCTACTTTTGTTCATTTCCGAAGCGAACAAAACAAAACAAAACGAACAAATTACAGCACTAGGTGTATATGTACACAAGAAGGACATTTCCTCATATAGTTACACTAGCACTGCACAGCCAGCTATTGCTGGCTCAGAAGGGCAAATGTAAATAAGGAAGGCAGTAAATAGTTGTCTGCGCTGTGCTGTGGTCGTGGATGAATCCAAAGCGCGCGTAAATTCGAATCTCAATTCCGTATTACACCAAGATGATCGATCTTCTTCAAGATCGATCTTGGTCGACCAAGACGAAGACGAAGACGGCCCACTCTTTCAACTTAGTAGAGAGTGATTTCATGTACATGTGTTTCTGTGTACTACTCAGTCCAGATTGAGATAGAGGAATAACTTGTGTGCAATTTTAATTTTTAGTCCCTCCAAAAAATAAAGTCAACATTCGGCTCTTCAAAGTTAGATTATCAGTGGAATTGTGAGGAGATTGTTGTAATTTCTGGAAATCATTTGTGGATTTTGGTGTGATGTGATCGTGAATAATCAGCTGGCTCTTTCGTCCCTTCGAACATCAACGATGGATTCAAATTTTGAGAACTTGATCCCCAAGAAAAAATCCTCAGCGTCAGTTAACTACATTTCATGCAGTTAGCATTTTACAATCATTAGGAAGCTTTCCAACTCCGAGACCTCAAAGGTTTTTGTGTAGAGACAAGGAACAATAATATTATTACTGTACTTACTGGTTTGGGGGTCAGTCAATGTTTTTCAATTCTATGCTCAAACTCTGGCCAGTAATTAAAATTGATTCATAGTTTCAATTTTAAGTAGATATATATAGATTGATAGTTGTGTCCGAGCCGTGGAATTGAACCAAGATTCAAGATCATACATATACAAAGGGCATACCAAAGTTACTTTTGACCCCACTTGGAAAAATCGGAAAATTTTGACCCCCGAACCGGCCTCAGGTCGGGCCGGGGGGTCAAAATCAATGGCATGACTTTGTACGTTAAAGTTATGTGAAATAAAGTAGGCTAAACGGTAGTTTGAAAATTTGTAAAGCGAAAAAACCTGAAATTCATCCAAAATATGGCAGGAATTACAAAAAAGTTATTTTAGAAGAAGTAAAAATGTTTCAGAGGCATACAATTATTGCATGAGAGCTACTGAGTAGCTAAATTTGACCCTCCGTGAAATTCAGTTGACCCCCCCGCCTTGAAATTCCATTATTTTGAATTTTGACCCCCCTTGGAAAACACGCCTTGTACATGTATGTTCAAGATCAAGGTTATACTTGAGTCCCTGCCGTTCAAGACATTCAAGATTAAGCATCTACATCTCCGTGGTTGTCATCCTTTTACAGGGCTTCAATAAACTGCGGGATGGTGGGATGGCGGGATGACTCAATAAAATGCGGGATGGCGGGATGGGATGCGGGATCACTCAATAACATGAAAAAACAATTATTCAACTTTGGTGGGAATATAGCCCACTGAATCCTGCGAATACAAGAAGAAGCGTAGCTTATACTCTAGCTAACTCTAGCTTACAAGGTAAATGCATTATTTCAAAATTCTAAATTTTTTTGGGTCATGTTTACAAAACTGCAGTATTAGTATTCATTTAAATATTAGTGTAATTATATATACTCGAAAATCTGAAATATCGTGATAGGTCTAGCCACAGTTCGCAACAAGCTCGAGCGTTTTGTAAACATGACCCAAAATAATTTAGAATTTTGAAATTATTCACTTGCCTTATAAGCTAGATTAAGCTAGAGTATAAACAACGCTTCTTCTTGTATTCACAGGATTCATTGGGCTGTATTCCCACCATCACAAGTAAGTTGAATGATTGTTTTTTCATTTTATTGAGTGATCCTGCATCCCATCCCGCCATCCCGCAGTGTTACATTGAGTGATCCCGCATCCCATCCCGCATTTTATTGAGTGATCCCGCATCCCATCCCGGTATCCCGCAGTGTTACATTGAGTGGTCCCGCATCCCATCCCGCATTTTATTGAGTGATCCCGCATCCCATCCCGCCATCCCGCATTTTATTGAGTGATCCCGCATCCCATCCCGCATTTTATTGAGTGATCCCGCATCCCATCCCGCATTTTATTGAGTGATCCCGCATCCCATCCCGCATCCCGCATTTTATTGAGTGATCCCGCATCCCATCCCGCATTTTATTGAGTGATCCCGCATCCCATCCCGCATTTTATTGAGTGATCCCGCATCCCACCCCGCATTTTATTGAGTGATCCCGCATCCCATCCCGCATTTTATTGAGTGATCCCGCATCCCATCCCGCATTTTATTGAGTGATCCCGCATCCCATCCCGCATTTTATTGAGTGATCCCGCATCCCATCCCGCATTTTATTGAGTGGTCCCGCATCCCATCCCGCATTTTATTAAGTGATCCCGCATCCCACCCCGCCATCCCGCATTTTATTGAGTGATCCCGCATCCCACCCCGCCATCCCGCATTTTATTGAGTGATCCGGCATCCCATCCCGCATTTTATTGAGTGGTCCCGCATCCCATCCCGCATTTTATTGAGTGATCCCGCATCCCACCCCGCCATCCCGCATTTTATTGAGTGATCCCGCATCCCACCCCGCCATCCCGCATTTTATTGAGTGATCCCGCATCCCACCCCGCCATCCCGCATTTTATTGAGTGATCCCGCATCCCACCCCGCCATCCCGCATTTTATTGAGTGATCCCGCATCCCACCCCGCCATCCCGCATTTTATTGAGTGATCCCGCATCCCACCCCGCCGTCCCGCATTTTATTGAGTGATCCCGCATCCCACCCCGCCATCCCGCATTTTATTGAGTGATCCCGCATCCCACCCCGCCATCCCGCATTTTATTGAGTGATCCCGCATCCCACCCCGCATTCGAACAGACCCCATGTATCCTAGGGTGTCCGGGCAGACCCCAGTTGACCTAGGGTGTCAGGACGTGACCTTGTTATACGGCTAAGTTTAGCAGGTTATGCAGTTGTTTTCAAAAGAAGTGACTTAAAATTATTAATAATTCTACATTCGATTTAAAACTTCCAAATGTGAGGTTAGATAAGATATTAAATACAAGAATAAATCTTGTTATGAAAATTAGGGAGCCTAGTATTTTTCTCGTCAGGATCTGGCGGGTCTGGAACAAGTTCCAAATACCCGACTAACCATAATTGGTACTTCCCCGACTCAAACACAAAATTTGCCGACTACCAATTTCAAAATTTTTCCGACTTCGTCGAATTTTCCCTGCGACCCCACCAGGGTAAATTCCAAAAAAAGTCCGACTTCGTCGAGTTTTCCCTTCGGCCCCCAAATTTCAAAAAATTTGCCTACTTCCCCGATATCTAAAATCTCCGACTTTGACGGGTCACTTCCCCGACTAACCGGGTTCGCAGGTTAGGGAACTTTTTCTAGACCCGGATCTGGCAGATTTATATACTAATGGCCTGACCGTACTATATTTTGACACCCCCCCCCATACGGCGACTCCTTTTGGTATATTGAGACCCCCCTGTGGACAGCCTCGGTTTCGGCGTATGATCCCTCATCCCATCCCGCATTTTATTGAGTGATCCCGCATCCCATCCCGCCATTCCGCATTTTATTGAGTGATCCCGCATCCCAACCCACCATCCCGTAGGGTTTAATTGAGTGATCCCGTATCCCATCCCGCCATCCCGCATTTTATTGAGTGATCCCGCATCCCATCCCGCATTTTATTGAGTGATCCCGCATCCCACCCCGCATTTATTGAGTGATCCCGCATCCCATCCCGCATTTTATTGAGTCGTCCCGCCATCCCACCATCCCGCATTTTATTGAGTCATCCCGCCATCCCACCATCCCGTATTTTATTTAAGCCCCCTTTTACATGGAGGAATATTCTGATTCAAGTAAGATTTCTTTTCTGTTTCTGCCACTGCGTAATTTTTTTTGGTAAAAGTTCATGATTCATCATTGTTGTTGTCGAAATTGGGGGGGAGGAATTTGCTGATTTTTTTTAGAAACTTCTCAAGAACGATATAGGGTGACCTAGCAGATTCCTTCCTTTGACATGCAGTACTAACGAGTCTTTGGAATCTGGATTTGAGTGGGGAAAGTTGTATTTTCCTGACTATTGTAATTCCGATGTTCAGCTAATTCAGACAATTAATTCATGTCAGCTTGGGAATATTTGAAGATGGCCGGTGTGTATTTTGGGGGATTTCTATTTGTCAAGCCGATGTCAAGAAAGACAGGAATACAATGAGGATTTGGATATTATTAAGGGTGGTTTAGAGATGAATGGTTTGGTTTTACTCTTGACCACGAATCTCCTGGTGGTATTCGAACTTATTTATTTAAAGGATTGGGATGATACACAACGAAAGTATGTTTGTTGGAAATTCAAATAGAGTATTTTTTTTGTCATCAGCACAAAACGGGTTGATGTTATTTTGACTGAGATTGATGAGCCACCAAAACGATACAGCAAATTCATCAGCAGTTTATAGTTGGAGAGTGGGGATTAATTATGGGATAGTACCGTGATCGGCTAATTTTTAATTTATATGGTGGGAGAATTAGGTAACTGTGGGTACAAATGTGTGTACATTCCTAGAAGTATTGTTTGTGTTAGCAAATGACGTCGCGTCGATAGTATCGATGTGTGTTGGTTCAGTTTAGGTTGGAGAAATGTTTTTAGATGTATTCCACTCATAGTTCTTTCCTTTTTAGCTTCCAAATTTCAAGGCTTCGACATTAATTTTGGCTTAGCTGTTTCCTAAACCACAATTGTTCAAATTGAAATTACAACTGTCAGAACTTTATATGCAATGAGTACTTTAAGGTCATCTCAATTTCCCAACGTTCTTATCAAGCAGTTTTAAATGCATTGCAAATTTGTGATATTTTTTCATTTATTTTTCCCACACATATCTACGTAATACCCAAAATCAATTCCATGTTACGAACGAGTGACGTTAGTTATAATTTTCTCTCCTTCATACTAGACTTTTTGCTGGATGGAAATCATGGGATGCAAAAAAACTTTTTTTGTTTGATTTTTGTTTCTGAAGTAAATGTCTTATTACTCTCACATTTCTAACAGATTTTTACGTCCGACAGCCGGTACATTAATTTATAAACCATGGAATGGCTTCTAAAGCAAAATTAATATGAATTGAAATGAGCTCCAGGAATAGCCTAGTGGAAATGTCAATGATGAAAAATTATTTGGCAAGTGTGTTCCATTGTAAGTCTAGCCTTAAAAATTCATGCGAATTTTCTCCTGGTATTTGATACAATAATTACTTTGTAATTATTATTTCTGATGAGTAAAAATTCTTTACGACTGGAGTACGGCTGTACGGCGAGAGTGAGGTGTATGCTAAAAATTAAGGAATGAAATACGCTCCAAGCTAATTCTTTCATAATTCATTCCAAACATTCGAATTAAATGGACGAATATTCACAGGGTCTGAATGATTGGAACCTGCTCCTCAAATGGGATTGCAAATACAGCCGAAAGGAAAAAAACATAATTAAACCCACATGCAACGTGTTCCAGTTCTTGCCCGCCGATTATTATTACACTTGGAGCATCTTCAGCTAACTATGAAAAAAATTTAGATTTTGAACTTTGATGGGACCATCGGAGTCGAGGAAGAATGATTCTTACTTTTTTCAGCTTAAGCGTAAGGTCCGCCGTTACTTAAAAATGCCGAGGAGTTTGAAAAATCTGTCGTTGTATTTGCTAGTGTTTCTCAGTCTATATGTCATTATCGATATTTCCGGTGTTTTCCGACATCCATTGGAAAGGGACTATTATACGGAATTCTCCTATCCACTGGAAATCGATAACTTCCCCTCGGTGGTGGAAAGATTTCGGTGAGTTTTAACAATAATTGTTGAAAAGTATACAGGTGATTTAATTTGTTGTGCAAATATAATTTTTCAATTGTACACACTCGTTGTTGCAGTCAAGGAGAGCCAGTCGCATACGATCCCATCAATTTAAACTACTCAACGCTCAAGTATATAACCACAGGGGGAGCTGGATGCAGAGGACCATTAAGACTCCTTATCCTTGTAAAGTCTGCATTGACCAATTTTAAACAACGGGAGGTTATCAGACAAACGTGGGGATATACACGTAGGTTTTCTGATGTCCCCATAAAAACGGTATTCCTATTAGGTCAACCTAGCGACCCGGAGCAAATGGTTGTCACTGAAAACGATTACAGTGTTCTACTGGAAACACAGCTCCAGAGGGAAATACAGAAATATGACGACATTGTTCGTGCGAACTTTACGGATTCCTATTACAACAATACAATTAAAACAATGATGGGAATGCGTTGGGCAAATGAGTTTTGCCCGAACTTTCGTTTCGTGTTTTTTGTCGACGATGATATGTACGTTTCTGTGAAAAACTTGTTGAAGTTTGTTCGAAATCCAACTCAGTACCCAGAGTACTGGGAAGAACAGCAGAAAAATTCTTTGCACCAGTTATCAGAGCAGCAGCGTTTGCGTAATGGAGGCCAAAACACAAAGGAACATTCCACTGATCGTGGCGCCAGTAGTAAAATCATCTCAAAACTAAATAGTTATATGAATATTTCTAGCGACAAAAAGACTGATTCGAGGGGTACGAGATATAAGCTGAAGAATTCACCAACGGACTTCGACATTGATTTAGATGAAGGGGCGAAATTATACGCGGGGTATGTCTTCTTCGTACCGCCACATCGCCATAAAGTCGGTCAGTCAAGGAATAATTAAATGTTTAATTTTCAAGATACGCTCGTTATTTTAATAATTTTTTTTGATTCCTTGTAGGCACTAAATGGTTCCTGCCCCTTTCAGAGTACCCATTCAACTACTTTCCTCCCTATGTACCTGCTGGAGCAATAATTATGTCCAAGGGAGCCTTCCTTGATATTTACTACGCTTCATATTTTACCAAGCATTTTAGGTTCGATGACATTTATGTCGCGCTTTGTGCGAAAAAAATGGGCATAGAACCGTACCACACGAACTACTTCCGATTCTGGCCTGCTCCAGTGAGGGATCCATATGAAAAGGACTACGAGTATGTTATCACTTCTCACGGATTTGACGACCCTGAAGAACTTCGTTCGTTTTGGAATGTGGAAAAGTCTTTGGGACAGGCTTGAAGAACGTTTTTAACTTAGTAATTTAAACATTTTAAACTTAAGTAATTTTCAGTGTTCTGTAATCTTTTGTAAAAGTGTTGAATCTACGTATATGTGTAATAGTAACCTTCCTGGATTCCGCCACTTGTGTTTTATATTATTATATGCAGGATTACTTTTAATAGAAATGGTTATTAATTATCAAGCGCTGTTATTGTTCTCTTTCATTTTGTAATAAAATACACACCAGTTTTAATTATGTTAACTGATTTTTATTAACGACAAAATAAGTGGCAGTTCTGCGTTTTTGTCTATTTGTTTAAAAAGTTTCGGGGTCATCAAAAATTGATTTAGGCAAATACATTCAGCAATGTACATGTACTTGAAGCATTCATACAAAATAATGTTGTACCAACGACAATTACTCTAACAAAATTGTTCAATATAGACTTATTTCCCCTTAGAGCAGTTGACATACCCGAAACTTGATAATTCTATGCTAAATATTAGCAACTCTTCATGATATCTACTTTTCTCTTGTTAAAATAAATTGTCCTGGGTATAATTAATTATTAATGATTACATAAAAACTAGCAACTAACTGCTGGTATAACTTGCTTCATTAACTTCTGTTTAACTGACTTGTGAACAAATGAGTAACAACAATTAAGCATCAAGAGGTGACCATTATTATCTAGCACGCATCAGTAGTTCAGTATAAAATATAACATTTGTAAACATTAAACACCATTCACTTACACACACAAATACAAAATTACTATATCATATAGCCACATGGTATGTATAATAATTATAGATACTTATCTCTGTTTGGAACCCCTAACTCTTACGAACATATTTCCCAACAAGTAGATTCGAAATTACCATACGAATAATTAAACTAAACATTTCCTAAAATATAACAGCACAAATTAAATGCAAATAGCAGCAAAGCACGTAGCATGTGCAATCCCCGCCAGCTATTCGGAGTTATAAACTTAAACTACATGAAGAACTACTATGCAGTCAGAAGAATAACAAACGAAACATGTAGGGACAAGAATGCAGAAAAAACAATGGTGAAAAACGGATTTATAAAAATTCTGCTAAAGTTCATATACAACCTGATAATATAATCCCAAAAATAATCAGCGAGTAATAAAAACAAGGGTAGACAATAATTGTACGCTCAATAAAAATCCTACAGATATTGACCAAATATGATTACAGTGATTTAAGACCAAGTAACATCTCAAAATATAAAACCTTAACCTACACTATCAATAAGAAACGCGATTAACATGTATCAATGTAATAATTATTCATAATCCAGAATAATCAAAACCTATTATGTGCTTCACAGTATGAGTGAAAAGTTTCATCGTCCAAGTTCCACTGTAATCGCTGAGCGCAGGGGAAATGTGCAGCCTGGTCGCAACCACGAGCGAGACATCCAACTGTTGCACCTTTCTCCTTGCAAATGGTACAGAAAACTGCATTGGCATCGTAAACAGCTTTATCCAAGCCACGTATTGAAGTTCCAATTAATAAAACCCCTCCAGCCCAAAGGGCACAGTCTGTAAGAAACAATAATTACTATGCAAATTGAATTCTAACCATTTTAACTATTTTACCCGGCACGCTTATACGTCCCCGATATACAATTATAAATAAGTATGTATCCTTCCTTTTGTTAGCAAGTGTACTCTCAATTTCAACATAAGATGAACTGAACGGGAAGTCGAAAAATGAACCTCTATTATACAAAATCTCCACAAATAATCACCTTGATGCATCCACGTTTCAGTTTTACGCAGCAGCTGTGCATTACTTCTGTACCCATCCATCACAGATCTAGAGTTGCTGGAAACTCCTTGAGTAACTTCCTCAAGAGAATCAAGACACGTGTTAACGTAGTAGGGTCCAAATAAATCTCCCAGTCTTTGTATATGAGGGCCCAAGCGGCAAAAAACGCATATCCACGGCACATTGCTATCGAAGGTTTCTGTGGGTCGTTCCTATATTACAGGATAAAGAGGAGAAAAAAATCATTAATTAGCAAATATTAAATTAAATATTACTTGAGCATTAATACCAAAGTCAAAGTCGCTGTTTAGTTACTCTCAACAATATTTTACTCTTCCGACAGAAGTGCCGGTCAGTAGAAAAGAAAACTACAGTTTCAAAACGGGAGTCACTACTAAATGGAGAGTAACAAAGGGGGGTTAATTTCCTTCCGTTCTATACTGACATTTTTCTCAAAAGATGTTATGAAACAAATTAAACAAGATAATAAAGAACTTACGCTTCTCAATCTACTGGCTGGAGCATCCACATCCTCCTCATCACTTCCTCGATAGAACTTTACTGCTCCACTCTTGACCCGTAAGCTTGGTCCAACTCTACTCAAATCTTTATGCTTCAAATTTTCTTGAGTGCCTTTCTTACCCTTCCTGCTTTTCTTCCCTATCTGGGCTGCCTTCTTATTACTCCGACTTTCCAAGTCATCCGTAACTTCCGACGCGTCGACTTTTGATTGAGAGTTTGTAGTAACCAGGGGTACTGACTTGACCAACACGGAAGGTTTCTTCAAGGGTTTTGCCATCGCCGGAATGTACACCAATGAGGTTGTTGCCGTAGAAATGGTTGGTGAATTTTTTAAATCTGCAGAACTTTTAGTTTCTGAAGCAACTTCTAGTTGGATATGCTTCTCCTTCAGAGCTTTCTCACTAGTACCCTTGGGCTGGGATAATTTCTCTACCTTCGTAGATTGTAGCGAAATAACGCTGGAGGGTGGAACTTCCGGCGGAAACAACAGAGGTGCTGAAGCTGAAGATACGCGGGGGACCTTTAATTTCGCCGGTTTGATTATTGAATTTTCGGACATTGTCCACGGTATCTGCGAAATTTGTTCCGGTAATTCATCCTTTTTAACATCCATTCCAGATAAGGTGGATTTGCGCTTTCCTGGTGCGGGCAAAGAAGGTGGGTAGTTATTCCGTTGGGAGTACTCAAACTGGTAAAAGAACTCCAGCGGTGGCAGAGATGCGTCTGTGGCCTGGGAAACCTGATTGATAGTCTCATTTTCTAATACATCGAGTCTCACACGATCCAAACCTGACACTCGTTTTCTCACTGGTGTGGAAATATTGCTACTTGCTGATTTCGAACTTTCCTGCTTATCAACGTAACTTTTAGCGGTATCCATGGAGATAGGATCTAGAGATTTTTTCTTCCTTTTCCTTACAGGTGGAGATGGTGACCACGATGATAAGTCGGATTTATCAGGCGACCCATTGTCAAGATTTTTTCCTTTCTTTTTCGATTTCTTTGCAGTGACTCGAGATGACTCCATTTCATTTGCAGCTGCTGGAGTAACTATAAAAGGAATCTCTGGAGTGTTTAAGTTGACACTACAGATTCCTTCCACCAATTTATCAGGAATAGTGACTGGTTCAGATTTAGGTGACTCTTTGGGCTCCTTTACTGGCGACTTTTTCCCTTTGCGCTGACGTTTCTTTGAATCTGGCGAGGCAGAAGTAGGTGATGAGGAACTAGCAATTGAGATAGCTTTCGATGACTTTTCAACCTTTTTCTTTGGCATCTTTCCAACCTTAACAGGCGAAACAGAGCTTCTATCAGAAAACTCATCAGTTGTTGTGGTGACAGTGGAGAGGTCTTCAACTGGAGATACTGATAATTTTTCTGAACAAGTTAAATCAATTGTCTCTGTAACAGTCTCCACAGTTTTTCCAGCCTTTTTGCGCTGTCGTGGCCGGGACTTTTTGGGAGAGGGAGTAGACGTTAAAGTTTCAGTTATGGACACATCTTGAGGAGCTAGTTTTGATGTCTTTGGAGCTTTTCCTTTTGGTGGAGATCTGGCCTTTTTCTTGGGTGAAGGGGTAGCCACAAAAGTGGGGTTGACGATAGTGGGAGTAGTTATGATGATTGTGGAAGTGGAGTCATTTTCTGGAATAGACATCACTGGAAAGTCGTGGATTTCTACGTTGTCGGCTTCTATCATGATTTCGGTTTCGGTGCTGCTAGGTTCCAAAACAGTATTTGAATTCTCGCTTTTCTTGGACTTTCGAGGTTTTTTGGGTGTTTTTAATTTTGGAGACTTTTCCTTTTTTAGAGGTTTCTCTTTTTTCGGGGACTTCTCTTTTTTAGGAGCTTTCTCCTTTTCAGGAAAGGTTGCTGCAACAGATAACGGTAACTGTTCTTCACTAGATTTTTTCTTATTTGTCTTCCTGATCGGCGTTGGCATCTTTTGCATAGGCAATAATTCAAAAGATTGTTGTGGTGGTAACGACTCTGTTGCGGTCACTACGTCCTCAATTACTGATAATACTGAGCGATCAGTTAATTCCTTCCTTGCTAAGTCCGCGCTTGTAGGTTCCTTGGATGGAGACTTCTTGATCTTTGCCCTTGAGTTTTTCGGTTTGTCTGAAACAGCAGGAGAGGGAAGCTCTTCGACAAGTTGTTCAGACGAAGTGTCTTGTATGGATGCACCTTTCGGACTTCGTTTCTTATTTACTCGTTTAACTTTTTCCTCTTTAGGCTGTGCAGGAGCTTTCCCCTCAAATTGTTTCGATTTGCGTGCCGCAGGTTTTGGTTTTGCTTTAGATACTTTTGATTTTGGAGAGGATGACTCGTTCTTTCCTTTAGGACTGCTCCGTACAGTTGATTTAGACTCCATTGAGGTAATTCCAGACGTAGTGGAAGATTCCATACTGGAATCAGCTTCAGCTTTGGTAGGAGTAGATTGTAAGTGGAAACCTTCAGGAATCTCCGCTTTTAACAGAGTTCCAGTTTTTGTTTCTGAACAGGAGTAGGTTTCAGAGCTAATAACAGATTCGGCGTTGGTCGCCACGAATGTGTCAGATTTATTAATATTGTAGCTGTTATTAGGAATGATATCTTCGAGTTTACTAGGAAAGGCCAGAACATTTGAGGAATCAAACGCAGGCACGCTTGATGGCTCTAGAATTTGTTTGGAGGTTTCTACAGTAGTGGCTTGAACCCATAATACATTGTCTGATTGCACTTCCGGAATGTGGATGACTGGAAATTCTTGCACGATTGAGTCACTGGTATTGAGCATCTGCTCAGACACGATATCATTCGATGTTAATGCGACACTAGGAGAAAAATTTATTTCATTTGTAAACGACGTCTTTGCTCTCCTCTTTGGAGATGCCGTAGGTTTTTTGCGATTACTTTTACTACTGCTGGTAGCACTGGGAGGACTACTTTCAATGCTGTCCACTGATTTTCGTGCGTACTTACTACGCACAGGAGTAGATTTTGTTTTGCCTTTGCTCTCTTTCGGAATTTTTTCTTTTCTTCGTTTGTTTATTGGAGATTCAAGAACATCCTGACCCTGAGTCGCAACTACTCGAGTCTTAACTGGAGATTTTCTTTTCCTCTTTTTGGCAGACAACGTCTCTTCCTCCACAATTTTCGGAGCCACGCTAGTCACTTCTTCCACAGGTTTATCCGGGGAACTTTTCCCCGTTTTCAGGTCCAGCAACACATGAGCAATCTCCTCTTCCACATTTGAACCGCCCGGCTCTTCTGATACTGAAGTTCTATTCTTCCTCCCGCGCTTTTTCTTCGGAGTTTCTAGTATCGGCGGGGTAATTTCCTTATGCGGCATTGGGTTTGTCACGTCAGGAGAGAAGGAGCGTAAATTAAAAGAAATTGGCGGCGTGGCTTGGAACGGGGACTTGCTTAAACTTCTACTTCGACTCCTCGACACCGGACTCTTCATATTTGGCAACGGTTGTTGTAGCTCCTCCGAAGCTGGCTCCACTACTTTACTCTTAGAAACCCTGGGCTTTCTTGGTTTCTTCTCTTTGATTTCCGGGATGTCGTCGGGCTCCTCATCCGTACCTTTCTGCTTCCTCCGAACTCTCTTCTTCGGCGGCTCATCAAGGTTATTATCATTATCATGATTCTCGACTGACGTGCTAGGCGTGCTTTGCTGCTCCAACAGCATCTTCCTCATACTTGCCTTTGTACGAGCTCCTTTCGCCATATTCTGAAACAAAAATTATTATTCAAATATTATTACTCAACTATCAAATCCCACCAAAAAGAAATCCCAAACTTAACCCACAATCTCTTTTTTACAAAAGTATCCCAGCAGTCAACGTCTCAACGTTTCACATTAAAAAAACAATCTCTCATTTTAATACTATCAAGCTGGCTACTTCAAACTCATCAATGGTTACTCATACCAAAATCCAATGGTAACAGTAGCTACCCAATAAGCTCATACAGCCCCTTACAATAATTCCAGTAATAATTATGAACTGTCACGACTCATGTAAGCACTCCCTCAAGTTAATTGCTTGATGACTCACTGAATTCGAAATAAGAACTACATCACTCTGTAACAAATAAATTATGTAACATTACCAAGATAATTCAACAAGAAAAAAAAACTCACCTGTAATCTCACAGGCATCATCCCTGTCTGGCCTCCGTTAGTATTCGGAGCACCTGGGCCAGGATTAATTAAATTATTTACAACTGCCGGAGTGGGAGTCACTGGTGCAGGGGGGGTTGGTGGCGGAGCGGGTGAAATCAATGCTTTCACGGGAACAGGGCTATGGATAGGCTCCGGCCTTCCCACGATATTGTTATTCATATGTGGACTTATTGAATTGCCGATGTGGTTATTGCTACTACTGCTGCTGCTGCTGGCACTGGACACTACACTAGCACTAGCAGGAGCAGGAGCTGTAGCAGGAGCTGTAGCATTACTTGAATTTTGACTCACGAACCGGGACAAATTCATAAGAGCATGTTGACCGCTGCTCTCCGCACTGGGAACCACGTGTGTGTGATTCTGACTCATCGTATGGTTAGATGGCGATGTGAGGCTATGAGTTAAACTCATGTCATACGCGGCTGTATTTCCACCATTACTGCTACTCCCTCCGGCCACAGGAATCTGTTGAAGCTGTTGAGGCTGGTGAGGGCTATGTGGTTGAGGAGCGTACGGATTCTGTTGTTGTTGCTGCTGCTGCTGTTGTTGTTGTTGCTGTTGCTGTTGCTGTTGCTGCTGCTGAGTATGTGGTTGGGGCTGAGGCGGGTATCCATGGTTGTAGTAGGCCTGCTGATGAACATGCGTTTGCCACTGGGCTGCTGGTTGTTGGACGTACTGAGGTGCGGGGCTGTGACTGTGTTGATGTTGCATTCCGTAGTAATTGGGGTTAGCTGACTGAGGTGCATAGTAGCTCTGTTGATGAGCCGGTGCTCCTGTACTGTGGTAGCCGTGACTGTAGTAGCCCATGGCTTGAGAATGCTGAGGTTGCATATGATGACCATGCCCGTGACTATGACCTGGCATCACCTGATGCATGATCGGGTTGGGCGGGGGGGATCCTGCCACAACGGGCATTTGATGTGGGGTCGGACAGTAGCGAGGAGACGACGAGTTGGAATTCTCACTTCCAGACATTTTTAATCCTACAAATAAAAATTCAATCAGATCAACAATAACAAAAAGCCAGGAACTGCAACCCAAAAACTATAGAAGCCTCACGTTGGCAATGCTCCCCTCCTGGCTACCTTCATCCTGCAAGATGCTCCAAAGTTCTTTTATTATGAGAGGATATGTATATAGTCTGTGAGGAACGATGGAACCTTTCTAGGATTCAACACAAATCTTATATGTAGCTAAGAGGATTTTAGCACTAGGTACTTACACACCTGATAGGAGATAAAGGAATTTACATGTGAAGTGGAGACGTCAAGGAATCAAAGACGGTTAGAAAATATAATCGACATGTTTCCCATGTGGGGCTCTGATGTTGATCTAGTATCATTCTTTGAATTTTTCCAGACCAGCATAATGTATAAATTTTGAAGACGCTCAATACTGTCGTAGGAATTCTAAATGGTGTTCCTTCCCTCTGAACAAGAACAACGACAGAATAGTTTGGGCCAGGAAGTACATAGCATTACTTTGTGGCCTAATGGAGTCTGTAAATATGTACGTGAGTGGAGCCCAGTGAAATCAACCAGACCATATCAAGGGGAAGGAACAGAGTAAACATAAACACTCATCAATAAAGAGTCTTTGTGGGCCGAGACTGTGAACGTACCGAAGAAAGGAGAATTTGATTGGATTTTGGATTTGAATTGGTATTGTAATTCTATTAGTTTCTTGTGCATCGAACCATGATACTCTGTCCTCGTTTCATTTAAGTCCCTGTATCCTTACAATTTGGATTTACATTTCATTTAATCTGGTTACACTTCCTTTGTCAGAGACTAGCACTCAACTGTAGGATCTCAAGGGAAAGCCATATTTGCATAGCCACTGGAATGCAGAAAAATGACAAGAATGATCCTATTTTGAAAATGTCACGTAAGGACACTGAACATCATAGACTCCTTCATGTGGCGTGGCATTCGCATCTGAAAAAAAAAATGGAACGATGCTGACGACAGTCTGATCATAATTGTGTAAGCTAAGAGCCTCTTCATGCTCGACCCTATACACGAAATATTTCCCATCCGAAATACAAAGCTAATTTGATTGATACTGTATTCCAGTTCACCTCAAAATAATACGTGAGGAAGTACATACATGCCTGGAGAGGATCCCGAGCTTCCAGAGTGTCGTTGGAGAAGATTAATTTACGGAATGCCTGTATAGTCTACTTTTCCCCTGAGAAAATATATTATGCGGAAATGGACTCTCACAATACAATCAGTTACAGACTAAAAAAAATGTGAAAAATGTAGTAGTAAGTAGGAACATAAGAGATAAAATGGTGAAATACTGAAGACATGTGTGCACAACTGCCCCATGTTGTTGTCCCTCAGTTACAAGCTTTACAAGAAGCACACATGCTATGGAGGCACACATGAAGACTAAAAACATCGAAACTGAAACTGTTATTATCAGCCTGAGAGCACACGCACAAAATAGTTTATAGAAACTGTCTCGACTTGAACTAGAAATCATTCCCATATTAACATTTCCCATTAAAAACAGTGCAATGTTGTAGACAACTTAATTGAGAATGTCTCTACCAGAAAAAAAAATCCCTTGGCACACAAAACAAAAAATCTCTATCAGACCCTGGATCCATCTACGCACAGCCCAGAACATGATGATAACATGCCCAAACTGAATTACTATTATGACACTATCCCTTTTCTAATGATACCGTAATTAAGTGCAGGGAGAGAGAAGGTCCTCCTGATTGAAAAACTAGACCAGCATCAAGTCAGTATGGGATTTAGTTTTAAATCATGTACAAAAGTAAACTCACTCAAAGACCCAGACTGAATAATGCATTAGAAAAAAGTGTCGACTCTTTTAGTGTCTTTAGCAAACGTACTTTTTGCTTCGATACGATCAACAACAACAAGCTAACACCCCATATACCATTGGACATGTACCATGCACGTATGTATGTAACTACAATCTGAGATTCTACACCACCCATAGGAATCTAACTGACTGCAGTTTTAGGTACACACTCAGTGCATGGAGAATGAAGAATAATAATAACGATATGAAGTAAACCCACATGCACGATGCTATAGAAAAAACTTCATACGAGAGACTCTTAATACACAGTGTATATGGACTAGGCATGAGCGTATCGTTCAATTTTAAAATATCGTTAATATCGGTATCGTTAACAAGAAAAATCACGATACCGATATCCATGAGCGATATATCGGTATTTTATTAAATTTAAAACAATATACTAATTTTGATGAAACTCTATCAGATTTAACGTATCTTTGCAGAATATTCAATATTTGTAATTTATTCTCCTTAAAACAGCCTGTAAAATCAAATTCCTTGAAATATTGAACTTTAAGACCTGTAATACTTCACTTATGACATGTCCTGGATTTTTTCATATTAGGAACTGGAGAGCTGGTAAACGGTGGATCGTTTGAACTTCAATAATTTAAGTAAAATGATTCCGTTCAATTCAAACTGAACCAATCGGTTCAGTTTCTTCTTGAATTGAATTCCGACTCAGAATTGAATTGGTCCGAGCACTATCGGCATCGGCCAGCTCAAACAAACTAAGTTTGAAAATGCTTTTTTACTACAAATAAGCATTTTGTTTTTTTGTATTACTACAGTTCTAACTTCGAATTCAGACAAGTATTTTTAAAATGCTCGAGTTCGGGGGTGGAAAAAGTTCGGGAACCCGGGAACCCGGTTACTTGGCAAAAGAGTCCAGAAAGTTGACAAACGTTGGATGATGGGTGAGTTGTCAATTTTTTGGAATAGGGCTCCGACAAGGTAGTTGACAAATCCCAACGTAGTTGACAAACGTTGGGTGAGTTATCAATTTTTTGGAATATGGCTCCGACAAGGTAGTTGACAAAATCAAAAAAATTGACAAAATTTTTCGGATTTTTCTCCGCCTAGGTAGTTGACAAAATCAAAAAATTTGACAAAATTTTTTTGATTTTTCTCCGCCTAGGTAGTTGACAAAATCAAAAAATTTGACAAAATTTTTTGGATTTTTCTCCGCCTAGGTAGTTGACAAAATCAAAAAAAATTACACAAATTTTTGGATTTTTCTCCGCCTAGGTAGTTGACAAAATCAAAAAAAATTACACAAATTTTTGGATTTTTCTCCGCCTAGGTAGTTGACAAAATCATAAAAGTTGACAAAAATTTTGGGATTTTTCTCCGCCTAGGTAGTTGACAAAATCAGAAAAATTGACAACAATTTTTGGATTTTTCTCCGCCTAGGTAGTTGACAAAATCATAAAAGTTGACAAAAATTTTGGGATTTTTCTCCGCCTAGGTAGTTGACAAAATCAGAAAAATTGACAACAATTTTTGGATTTTTCTCCGCCTAGGTAGTTGACAAAATCAAAAAAGTTGACAAAAATTTTGGGATTTTTCTCCGCCTAGGTAGTTGACAAAAATTTAGGGATTTGTCTCCGCCGGGGCAGTTGACCAACTGGGACACAGTTGGCATTTCGGTCAAAAACTGGTTACTTGGCAGTTTAGAACTTTGTCCACCCCCGCTCGAGTTTTATCCGTTTTGCCCTTTTTCAATGATATTTGTAACGTTTCACATTACTTAATAGCTTTACTTAAAAAATAAGTAGTAAAAGGGATACAGGGTGGCATTTTTGAAAATTAAACTTCCTATGTACGATATTAAAATTAACCGATATATCGCTTTAAAATTGCGAGAAATATCGTGACATATCGTTGCTTAAAAATGTACGATATTGACCGATATATCGTATCGTTATATCGTTCCGCTCATGCCTAATATGGACTCATGCACAATCAGCCAACATTTAGCAATTTTAACACTATTCTTTCAAGGAAATAATTCTCGAGCTGTTGCATATATGAGAGAGAGAGAGAGATATGGTACTGGCAATCTACGATTCCTCACTAGTTTGCATATGTACATATGCCTAAATCGGAATAATAAATTGCAACTGAATCCCAACGAGTATACAGGTGTCCGGTTCATTTATATTTAACAGCCTGGCAAGGCGCACTATATGTAACCTTAACACAGAAAAATGCGTCCTATTTCCCAAAGATTCCAGCCCATCTCCTCTCAAGAACTGAGTCATTTTTTGAAACTCTATCCACTTTTCGGGATAATAAATACAAACGGAATCTCTTCCAACCAATCCTTTACCTTTCCCCCATCCATTACAAAATGACACACTTTTATCCTCACAATTCCTTCCAAAAGCTGCACAGCTTCAAGTAGATGGGAGAAAAAAAAACATGCGAAGGGAAATCAAAGCTCAATTAAAAACTTTACCATTCTACACACTTGATGTACAAATAGTTTTGAACTTTTCTACTTTTACTCCATGTGTGGCTCACATTTCATGTCCTGCTTAACTTCAGTTCAGATTTCCTACACTTTTGGCTCCAATCACACTTCAACCTTCAAATCATCTCACAGCTCATCTCACTCTCAGTTTGATCTTTAAAAATAATGTTTTCCTTTCAAAAAAGACAAGGAACATCCCAATAGAGCAAGTTCAAATATATCCTCATCAATGATTCCTCTGAAAACACACATCTTTGTTACTAAAAGGCCCGTTCAATTCCACTTGATTCGGGACAGGTGCTTCTGTTATCTCCCAAAACAACATTGAGTACGCTCAAGCCTAACTCAATAAAAATATCTCGGGAAAGATCACACATGAGTCATGTTTCTTTACAATGAGACTTCAGCCGTCTCAATCCCATGACTAATAACTTTACAGGAGTTGGTAAATTGCTAAGTAGCATTTGGAATTCCATGCTCATATAAGCATCAAATATGCGGGATTGGGAGTAAATAGGATTCACAAGGGAGCACCTTTGAATTCCTACTATTTACTCCACACAAGGTAAGTATCCCAAGCTGACTTGACTGACCATCTAATTACTCCGTCTGCTCAAACTGACTGAGTCGGGAGAAATAGTAGCACAGGTATTATACCACTGGCTAGTCTGACACTCTTGTTATTGACTGTACGGAAGTAATTACAGCGTCGATTCGGTGTTCATAGTTCGTAAGTTGGTTGTACACAAGAAGACAGAGTGTCAACACACGGGAGTACAATTTGCGTCGAATGTACCCCCCATAAAAATATCGTTCGCTAGATTTTAGAGCTACTTTGGTGGTAACTATTGTCGGACTTTCGTTGTTTAATGTACACATAAACAGTCCCCCTCCCCCTCAAAAAAAAAATCCGCCTGAGGAACTTCTTGCAGAAATGTTCCATGGGCAAGGAGTCCAGGGAGACAAATGCTAAAACAAAAGGGAATTTTGTAAGAGAGGAGGAATCTTACCTGGTCTCCGCAGACCCACTGGTTAAGTCATTGGACAAGATTTTTTTGCCTATAGGGGAATCCTTCCTTCAAAAATTCGTTTTTGAGAAGCTCTTCGGAGAAACTTGAAGATACTATTGTTGTAGTGAACGGAAAGAAGCACATGAAGGTTGTTCTCTGGTCCACAGATATTTATCGACTGCACTTGAACTTCCGAGAGAGGATCTCTCACTGCCTTTCATAGCGTGTGTTGTGCATATGCTTGCCTTTTTTTGAGCTTGTGCTGTCGTGTCGCTTCACCTTGTAGCCATACATGGAACTTCAGTACAGGCTTCACCGAAGTCATACAACAAATTCCTCTCTCTCTCTCTCTCTCTCACTTGGTAACTCTTGATTACATTTGAGCGTGTAAACTGGAGTTAAATCCCATCATTTTGTCATCTCTCCCCAGTAGGATTTTTCCCATTTGGAACTAAATGGCAAGTTTGGAGACTTCCGTATGCAAAGGGTTTTTTCGATTGTTATCCCCAAAATTTTACGAGAGTTGTTGTCGATTGATTGGCGCGAAGGCGCGAACGCAATACGCTGTTTCATATATGAGGTGCGGTTCATTCTAGATTTCAGCCTCTCTCTCTTTCTTCTGTAAAGTTCTGTATGACTCTTTGCTAGTTGTATGTCTCTCTCTTTCATATGCTTATGCTCTTAACTTCCAACAGTTTCTCCCTTTTTATGTAACTTCTATCCTGCCTTGCCTGCCTGCCAGCCTGGCTGCCTGCCTGCCTTGCCTTGCCTGCCTTCAACAACTCAAACTCGACTTTTCCCTTTTCCCTACAGTATACAGAACCATTACATGGAAGGACTGTATAGTAACTACTAATGTACTACTCCCACCGTACACACAGTAGTACTGGTGACTGCTACTGTGATCCAAACTGCTAAATGCTACAACTTGTTTCATTCAATGAGACTGGTCTCATTCCTATATACCGAGTCGGGCCCCCAGTCCCCATGAATGCAAACTGTGAGAGGCCGTCTGGCCAGAGAGACCATGGGCACAGGATGCAATCATACTCAAAAGTATACATGCCATGCGTCCTTTCCCTATTACAAAATTCTCCGGTTAGATTACTACTAAATACCAATTTACTAGAATCCTTTCTGCAAGGAATTTACTCACCTAAATGCTCTTCCAAAAGTTTTATGAACATGCCAATTTATTTCAACTTTAGGATGCTAATCTTCATCCATGTACTTATCTAAGCTTGCATCGCTGGTGGGACAAGAATTCATGGGCTTTATACCCCTTTTCAGTCGTCCGTCATTTTTATCCTCTGTACTTCGAAGAGTTGGGTGTAAGTTATGTAGCACATGAGAAACTAAAGCGTTCAAGTTTTTAAGCGTCGACGATCATCAGATATTTAACGTGTGTTGGATAAAGATTAGGATGATATGTACATACAGTATGTAATAAAGGAGGTAGGATAAGGAAATTCTATGCGTATTATGAATATTATGTATGGGTTTGAGAAAAACTTTCGAGGTATTATTATCATTTTGTATTGTAAATACTGGTGGCTGGGGATGAGGATAGAAGGATCGATATGTATGACACAATTAGACGATGAAACTAGAGATTGGTTATAAGATGTTTTCCTTCTAAGCCACTTTCCAGTTCCAGAGGCATTGCTATGGAGAGCTGTTGAAATGTGCAAGTATTACAGTGCAGAAAGAAAATTGATCAGCAGGGCGAGGGAAAACTACCGTACTTGGGATGGAAATATGAGATATTGGAGAATGTCTTTTGCGTACAATGCTGGATGCCCTATTTTTAGTTTGTGGAATAAAATTTACATGGGAAATCAAAAAAATAAAGGTGGGTGTCTCCACTTTAATGAGGATAAATCGAAATATTATTGTAGTAGTTGGTCGTAATTCTGAATCGGTGCGCTAAACGAAAGTTCGTGCTGGCACACAACTGCTGCGCAGATACTCTATACTGCAAATAGTAATTTACTGTAAATTCAAATTGATGTGGAATGTAGAGTTAGTAACTAAATAAAAGTGTGATAGTTATTTATTCCGCTTTATTGAAAATAAATGCTGCGAAATCGATTGGCAGGTAGCAGTTTGAAAGTGGAACCATCAACAGATTATATCTGGTGTTCTTAGCTGTAAACTACAAGACATTAAAATTGTGGCTGCAAAGTTATTTTTAAGTTGAATTTTTAAAAGACCTAAACTTACTAAGAGAATACTTATTGGAATAAAGTTTCTCCGTACGTGAATTACATGTATGTATATTAGTATATGGTTAGTTTGCGAGGGAAGAGGAGAAAGTGCGGGAAAAGCGGTGCATGCTTGCGGATACTTGTGTGACACAAGTTGTGCCTTACTGGTATCACATATAGTAAGACTTCTGAATGAATGCAAAAGAAGGTACAAACTACTTTTATTTTTTACGAGCTTGTCCACGTGTAAGAAGTTTTCCCAGACAACTCAACTTTGAAAAAGGTAATGTCAGGTAATATCTGTAGTCATATAGTACACCCGAAGTATACTTAATTAGAATGACCAGGGTCACGAGGTTCTCAGATAAATTATTTGAATCAATTAGTAGCAATCGGAACGGGTCACAGTAGCATACTTGTAAAACTGTAAAAACTATTATTGCTTTTAGTTTCCATTGTGTTTACATGATACATATATCTAATAATTTAATAATTATTGAATAGTTATTCACAGTCTGAAAAATTAAATTTTCTAGCCTAATAATAAGGCTGCGTTTACTTTAGAGCGTCATTGTACGCTTAGTTATAACATAACTACTATAAACTAAATGATAGAAATAAGGTTTATTTAAGGAAAACATTCCGTAAAAATTATTTTATATATTTTTCCATGTACCCAAGCTATGTGAACTTAAAACAAGCAAGAGAATAGTTTTCCATCACAGCTTAACGGGACACTGTTCCGCACTTTCTGCAAAAGACACGTTATTTTATACTCTAAAGTAGAATGTCTGAAACTCTCCAGATACTTCGGAAAGACTAGTTTCCTCCAACCAGTTCGTCCCGAGCCTTCCCTCTTTGCTTTGGCATTTTCTTAGACTTGGCGTCTTCCAGATCTTTCGCTTTATAGTAGTGAGGAGCAACTTCCAGAAGCCAACTGCTTTCAATTTCAATAGTTTGTCGCATGTATTCCTTGGTAGTGAAAACAAGCTCATGGTATATCAACCAGCGGCAAAGATCTTCAAACAAGGAGGAATTCGGATGAATCATAACTTGTTGATGATGCTTCACAGTTTTGTACTGACCATTTTCGGATAGTTTTGCAGTATGGTAAAAATATCCAGCAGTAATGGCCTAAGATAGCCAAGAAAACGAAATTATAAATTGATGCATGTTGAAACAAACATTTGAAAAAAAGACAAAAACATTAAAAAATATATACAAAATTATATTTGTTCTACCTTACGAATTTGCGCGGTGTCGTCATTTGAAACAATATCAATTTCCACACGCTGCATTAAGCCCTCAATTTGCTCTCGTACATCTCTTGCTCGTTTCATTGATCTAAAAAATTGAATGAAATATTTTGCAACAGAAAATACAACCAATTGTAGGCACTTGCACAATCACTGCTATCAGAAGTAATCGTGCTTATAATTTAAAGTGAATGGTTGGCTGAAGTAATGGCTTGATTATCAAATACTACAACCCAGGGAGTGATTTCCCATGAAGTTGTCCTTTTAATTTCAATTACCTTTTCTGAATAAAATTTTCGTAGCACCACTGGTCAGAATAACCAGACTGAGTCCACTGTTTGTATATATTTAACAACGTCAAATGATCTCCACCAGGTACGAAGAAATTTTTTCTGGCTGTATCTGCATGAATGATTTTATCCTTGGGACGATAAAAAACAGAGCTATTCACACTAAGCATCGCAGCAATGGAAAGAATTTCATCAGAACATTTGTACCTGTAAAACAAAATCCAAAAAGTAAAGAAACGCTTTCTTTCCCACCGTAAAGCTTTGGAGTCCAAAGCTAGTATGCCATATCTCCAAAATAAAGCAAACGCCTAATAATAAAGTCATTTATTTTCTAATACTTTTCTGAAGCAAGAATCATTTTGCCCATCATAGGATCAACTGGAAATTCAGCCATACGTCTTCCTAACTTGGTTAATTCTCCCAAGTGGTTCAATGCTCCTAATGCGTAAAGTTGCTCTAAAGCTAAAACAAGAGTTTCATGAGGTGGGGGGTCCAGGAAGTCGAAATTAATGAGGTCGTTAATTCCTAGCGACTTCAACAAGAGAACTACATTTCCTAAGTTAACCCTTTGAATTTCGGGTCGTTGTGTGTCTTCTAATTCGTGTTTGTAGGCCCAAGCGGTATACAATCGAAAACATTTCCCAGCAGCCACTCTTCCTGCCCTCCCAGCTCTTTGATTAGCAGAGGCCTGGAAATATTTAATGAGCATTAGTTTTTGAAGTATTTTAATTTTAAAACTAGTAGATTCAAAAACAGCTTTTCTCCATCTTTAATTACCTTAGATATAGGCGTCACAATTAGAGACTCCATACCTGTCCGAGCATTGTAACTGTTTTCTTTGCAAAACCCCGGATCAATGACATATATGATGTTATCAATGGTTAGACTAGTTTCTGCAATATTAGTAGCAAGTACAACCTGTAAAAAAGTTCACACAAATTACAACATGCTTAACTGATGGTCCACGTTACAAGCGGTGAAAGAAAACGCTTACCTTTCTTGCCCCAGGTGGAGTGGGTTCAAAAATTTTGGCTTGCATATCGGAGGGTAGATTGGAATAAATAGGTAAAATTACGAGTTCTCTTATTTGACTTCCAAGTCTTCTGCATCGATCAGTCAAAATTTCCTTCATTTTGGTAAACAGATTTGTATTAAGACAAAAATGAAAATACAGCAGTGGTAAGATCAAATACGAACTGAAAGGTTATAACTATCGGGAATATGAATACTACACAATAAACTTCGAAAACTTACATTACAAACTTCAATTTCTTCCTGTCCAGTAAGAAATACTAATATGTCCCCCAAAGGTTGTGTTACGTGAATTTGTAATATCGTCACGACACACGCATCAATATAGTCTGCTTCTGGAGCTTTGGTGTAATATATGTCTACAGGATATCTTCTTCCTGCAAACATTGGGATAAAAAGTTTCAAAATTCTGTAACTATTGTAGCAGAAATATCATTGTCTAAATTCGTAGCCGAAAAAAATATTTAGTTTATTATCCACCTGGTATTCGAAAAATTGGAGCGTCGTCAAAAAATTCCGAAAACTTTTGTGCGTCCAATGTAGCAGATGATATAAGTAGCTTTAAATTCTTTCTAAATCTAGCAATATCCTTAATAAGCCCGAATAGAACGTCGGTATGCAGTGTTCTCTCATGAGCCTCGTCAATTATCATGACAGAATACGACTGCAAATCAGGTTCTCCAAGAAATTCGCGGAGCAGCATACCATCCGTCATGTATTTTATTTGTGTTCTCTCGGACGTGCAATCTTCAAACCGAATAGAATAACCAACTTCGTTTCCTAGTTTCACTCCCAATTCTTCAGCCACTCGAGCGGCTACGCTCATTGCAGCCACTCGACGGGGCTGGGTGCAACCAATTTTCATATTATCTACGCAAAAATATTAATAACCCAAAAATTACGCAACATGAATTAAATACATACAAACCGCTCAATGTTGAAAGAAAACGTTCAAAGATTTCTCACCATCAGTAAACCCTGCATGCTTCAAGTACTGTGGTATTTGAGTAGTTTTTCCACTGCCAGTTTCTCCTTCGATGATCAAAACCTACGAAAAAACAAAATTCAATAAAATTTTTTCAAAACTAAATCATTATCAAATGAAATACAAATCACTAAAAAGCAGCATTACAAACAAACGTACTTGATGTTCTCTGACAGCATTTATTAAATCCTGTTTAAAAGGAAATATAGGCAGCGATTTTTTGGTTTCTTCAATTGATATTTTCTTCTTTTGGGTCTCAGTAAGCCTTTCCTCCTACGATACACGGAAGACTATCTTACAGTACTAATATATTAAATCACCAAGCCAACAAGCAGAAATAACTGAAGAATTTACAAAATTGCGAACTAGATAAAACCTTTTCTTTTTGATTTCCAGGCATGGCATGATCCTGAATAAATTCAATCTGATCATCTAGAATAATTTCGTATTCCTTAGTTTTCTTCTTTTTGGCAGCATCTTTTGCCCCAAAACGCAACTGAGCAAATGACATTTGATCCTCTTCCCATTTTCTCTGCTCGGAATTAGGCATTCTTTCTTTCTCATCTGTTTCTTCGTACTGAAAATCCATTTCTTGACCCTTACGTTCCTCAGGCATTCGATACCTTTGAACTTTTTCCATGTCTCTTGCACGATCATGTTGCTTGGCTAGTTCAAGAACTTTTTTCTTATACTCCCGATCCTTCTTTTCTCGTTCGGTCAACCTGAAATTATAGATTATGTGTTCGGCTTAAATTCTCGTGCCATATGCCACATATAATAACAACACATATGTCATATTCTGCTGGTTAGGAACATAACTTACGTGTCTTCTGAAAATAAATACTCGTCATCTCGAATATCACCTTCAAGTTCTATTAGCTTATCATCTTTTCGCTTTTGCAAATAATCTCGCCTAGATTTCACCCTCAAAGTAGGCAACAATCTTTCTTTTTCCTCCGCCTGAAGCTTAAGGCGCTTGGCAGCCTCTTCCAATGCTTTTTTCTCTGAAATAATTTAAAATTAATTGATTCAATTCTACTGTAATTTCAAACACCCCTCTGCATAATGTGGCAGTGGGTTCTTTAATATAAGCAATATATACATATCATCTTACCGGATTTAGAAACAACATTTCTAGTTTTAGCTTGATCCTTTTCTTTCAATCGTCTTGCAAACTCATCTCTGGCTTTGATATCCTCTTGTGTTTCCCTTTGCATTTTATCAAACTCATCTTCATCCGAATCAACTTTATGTTCAGCTTTACTCGACCGTGACTGATCTTGACGCTTTCTAACAACGGTTGTATCATCTTCAGAATCCGACTCATTCTTCGCAGCTCTTTTTCTATACATAAATAAATAATTAATTAATACCACATCTATTGATACTACAACCCATTGTCAACAATCTCAATGCAGTATCGTAGATTAGTCTCGACAGTAAAGAGAAACTCTAGTCCTGTAAAACGGAATTAAGCCATCACAAAACAGCAATTACGGGAAAACACTGGAGAATCAGTACACTACTGGCTGCAGACGAGGCTAACGCAGATAAAAATACAACTACAACATTCAAACTGCTATTCTCTAGGTGTCTATTTCAACTTAAAAATTATAAACCTCAAATGTTTTTGTTTGCCAGTTCCATCAGGTTTGCTCACGCCGGTATTAAAGGCTACCGATTTGGATTCAGACGGACCTGGGTCATCATCATCATCTGACAGTAGTAACTGATAAGTCTGGTTCTTCTTGTGCTGCTCGAGGGCTGCTTTTTCAATTAATCTTGCTGGATTTATTTTCGGAGCAGCATGTGGTACCTGCAATTTATATTTTACAAATGGTAGTATTAAATCAGCCAAATTCCATCACTGTAATAATTATAAGGACTTAAAAATACTACCAAATTACGGACGTGAACACATCATAACCTAGAAAATAGTAAGTAGCTTACTTTCCCATACAGCTCTTTCGCAAATGATATGACATTAGGGTCAATATCTATTGCTCCCGTGGCCTCGAGACGTTCTATCAAATTATCTTCAGAGCTGCTCTTTTGGGCCAACGATATTATAAAGTTTCCCACTGTTCGATCACTCAAGCCTAAAATATCGTGGAGTTTGTCATTCACCCAACGTTCCACAGAATTCATGATTGACAAAAGGAACAATCCTCAGTAATAATTTCAACTTTAGTAATCAAATCAACTTTAATAAAAACTCAGCACTTTCAACATCATTTTTCAACGCTGTACGAGTATGTTAAGAATGCAAGATTTCCCACAAAATCTGGATTTTTGAAATGTTGTCAACAAATATACGTTTTGATGAGAGTGTAGTTTAGTGTTAGTTAAATTAACATATAACTAAACTTAAAAAACAACTGTGAGGAGAGGACATTAAATTGCAATGCCCTGTCAAATATACAATTCCCTATTTCCACTTTTTCCTCAATTCACAATCGAGATTGCCTTATAGTGCCAATAATACCTGAGATTTTTTAAAATATGAAACCGTAATCCGGATGGAGTGTCGAGAAATTGCACTTTCAGATTCACACACGCACCGAAAAATAAACGAAACACGTTCATTTGAATTCAGCGGCTTCCAAAACCAGTCAAGGATTTACAGTAAGACTGTAAGCTATGCACAGTTCCCGAGGGTTCCTGAAATCCTGAGGGTTATTCCCGGAAGACTTACACGCTCTTCGGTCGTAGCTGGAAGTTACGATAGTTGGTAGTCTCCAAAAAATTGTAAGAACGTAAGTTCTGAAAAAATCTAAAAAGTTATTGTAACTTTAATGCGAGGTAATCGTAAGTCCTTACGACCAATCTTTGGGATGATTTTTATTAACTTGATCTTTAACTTTTATTGTTTCGATTGGATTCCGAATCAGTCGAAGGTTCAAGATTGAATCGAAATTCAAACTTGAACTTCGAGTGAAACCTGAATTTCGATCCGAACTTAAATTTCTATTTAAACTTAAGTTTAAATGCATAAGTGAACTTCCAGTCAAATACGAATTTAGTTCCAAAGTTGAACTCGAATTTTCATGAAAAGTGGAATTTGCTACAAACTTATATTTAAATTGAAACCTGAATTTATTAAGAACTTGACTCCAAATTGAAACCTGAATTTATTAAGAACTTGACTCCAAATTGAAACCTGAATTTATTAAGAACTTGACTCCAAATTGAAACCTGAATTTATTAAGAACTTGACTCCAAATTGAAACCTGAATTTATTAAGAACTTGACTCCAAATTGAAACCTGAATTTATTAAGAACTTGACTCCAAATTGAAACCTGAATTTATTAAGAACTTGACTCCAAATTGAAACCTGAATTTATTAAGAACTTGACTCCAAATTGAAACCTGAATTTATTAAGAACTTGACTCCAAATTGAAACCTGAATTTATTAAGAACTTGACTCCAAATTGAAACCTGAATTTAATATGAGCTTAATAAGTCAACATTCAAACCTGAATCTATATGCAATATTTAGTACACAGTTGTTTAACTGGACAACACTTATGGTTGTACCTGTCTGTTGTAACTTACAATCACAACTACAATAATTACAAAATTCCTCCTCACAAAATAATACAACATTACAAACCCAGACTTGACAAAAGCAACAAACATAAACAAAGAGTACAATATTACAGCATTAGCTACAGTGTACGTGTACCACGATTCCTTGAACCCCCGTAGTTCACAACACACTCACGCACTCTCTCTATATAAAAAAACTAAGATTTGGCTATTAAAATGAGATGCTGTGGTAAAGAGAAAAATAAGACTTGTATTTATTCGAAATAAGTTTCATGTTTTTACCCCTATAGAGAAAATGCTCTTAATATGACGCTCTAATGGTGTGAGTGTACTGTATGTATGTAGTCAATCCCTGGTGCTTCCAGTATTAAACTGAAAGGTACACCTGACCGCCTGACGGGTTACTGTTGTCATGTGTGAGTACAGAGTGCAGTATACTCCGCGTGGACGCTTTTTTGTCCCAGAACATTAAGTACCCTTTCACTTTTACCTCTCAAAGGTACGCTATCCTCTGGACTGGACCTTGGTAGTCTCAGGTTACGTTTGCATGTGGAGCCTATATATATATATATACGAGCATAAACAGCCATCGGCTTCGCCAATGGACGATACATATGTATATACGCAACGCAAATTTTTAGCCTGGTGTTGTATTTGCGGTAATTGGTACTCGGAAACCAATCGGAGTGCGTTTGGGAGGGAGAGCGAAGATTTAATTTTCATCATTGTCAAATTATGTTATTAGGATGTGTACCTGGCGATCGTTCCTATTAAAGACTGTTTCAGTGCCACGATCGAAACGTTTAGTTGGCCCTACCGAAGCAATGGAATGACTCGAAACGGGATCCCTCTGAAGCCCTTGTACCCGAAGTCATCAAGCAGCTAAGTTTTATTCTTTAGTTTCTACTTTTTCCACTTATCAGAAAACCTGAGACCTCCGCGTAAAGTATGTTTCAGGCTGTTATTTTATTTTTACAAGTCTTTTATTACAAGTAAGCAATGTGAATTAACAATATTATTAAATTATTGATGCACTTGAATAATAAATATTTAGGGTTATTTGTCACATGCGAATTCCTCTCAGATGAGTTTTACTGGGATCAGAGTCCCATCCTTAACGTAAATTTGTTCCCCCATGAGTCGTTATGATCCCGACGAGACAGTCTCTCAAACGTTGGTGCTCACCCCTCACTGGAAATATAATAATTATTATTTTTATTTACACCTCACAAATCGAAGTAAGTGGCAGGGAAAACATGAGGAGTCCTAAGCTTATTTATGACAACCCCGACGCAGTGTACTCCGAAGGTTAAGTTAAAATTTCAGGAAAAATGTGTATTTATTCGTTTATTTCATTACATTCACTGAGTCTGTACAAAAATTAATGTGTCTCCAGGTTATCGTTAATGTGTACTTTGAAGACCAAACCCTGCGTGCTTCAAATCGTTTTTATCTTCTGAGGAAACTTCTCTGGATGATAAGGCTAGAACCGGCAGGGTAGTATTGTCATACAAAATATTTTATTGGATCAAATTGCATTTACAATCAGGCGCGTAGCCAAGGAGGGGGGGCAAAGGGGGCAATTGCCCCCCCCATTCGAAATAAAATACTCTCAAATCACTCAAAAAGTTAAAAATAAATCAGTCCATACCGAGACATGCAAACCTTTTTAGTGATTTGACAGTACAATTTTTTTTATTTGTAAAAAAAATCACTTCGAAACTCAACATATGCAGTATTCCATGTAAATATCTGTGTATAAACAGCATAACTCTGGAATCACCCATGAAATTTGCATGTTTCGTGTGAATGATTTATTACCCACGGCTCCTCCCGTCATTAATTGACCCATCCATACGCTCGAAAATCGTATCGCAATGTTTGTTCATTGCGAGAGCAAAGGATTTCTAGATCAATAAATTTCTATCGAAATGGAAAAGCATTTCGACACGATTTTCGCGAGTATGGATGGGTCAACTTTTGACGGGAAGAAGCCGTGGGTAATAAACCATTCAATAAAGAGACGTTTTGGGTGATTCTAGAGTATATTTTTATTGTGTTCATCCTTGCTTAGCGGGTGATTTGAATGCATTGCGAAATCCCGATTTCACTTTGACCTTTGCTCATCGATTCTACTTCAACCTTCAACGGCAAAAAAAAGTATGGTAACAGCGGCTTTAAATATTTTCATATTAAAAGCTTTTAGCTTCTGTAACTTACACGCATCGCTTCGAGGGAATTTTTAAGCTGGATGGAATTATTAAATTAGTGAATTGTATTTAATTCTTCATTATGAAAAGGTCAAGCACGCCTGATATCCGCAGTTTCTTTTCGAAGCAAAGACGTGTGTCACAGGAACAGTAGGTTAAGCACCAGCTGAAACGATAGAAGCGAACCCAGGTCTCGAAATTCTCCGAAATCGGATCAAGCCCAATTAAAAATCTGGTCCAAAATTATTCAAATTTGATTGAATCGTAAAACGTGGAGAATTTTAAAATCTGAAATTCAGTTTGCAAAATTTGATGCGTTTTACATTCGTGAATTGGATTTCCCATAGAATGTGCCAGTTTACATATTTACTTTCTAATTAATGTTGCCCCCCCTTGGCCAATTCCTGGCTACGCGCCTGTTTACAATCATACCATTAAATATGCTTCTGTTCGTGTTGAAATGATGTGTGCAGTGTGCGCATATAGATTTGTATATAATCTTTAAAAACATTGTCATAAGTCTTTACCAGCTCATTTTATTTTTCAAGGAAATTTACATGAAGTTTTGTGCTTAATGGTAGTAATACGTTTGCGTGGTTGCATCCCTTAGAGAAAAAATCATCTGTGATAACCAGGGGGCGGACCGCCGGCGGAATGTTGCAACAAGGGTTAACTTACTTAATGTTAACTGTTACTTAACCTTACTAACTGCAAAGATGTTAACTGAGGCAAAATAAAAAATGGTTTATACATGTGCTTCCTTGTATGTAGTATTATCTTCAGTACGTATATAGTAAATTGTGCAAAACGTTTCATATTAAATTTTAAAACAATGTACAAGTACTACCGACCTCTACCGGTGGTTAGAACACACAATTTAATGTAAACAACAAATCCTACAATAGATGGCGCAAGCTGTACTCCCCAATGTGAACACATATGTATTGCTATGAGTTTATACGTGACCTCATTTAATTTTCTGAGGTCAAACGAATGACACGATGTCCTTCAAAAACAATAGGGTTCTTCTGGTTTGCCTGATCTGTCCCGGTAAAAATTTTCCAATATGTAATAGCAATGAATCTGCAGATATCGTGCGGACAAGACAACCTCTACAGACAGGCAGACAGCCCGACCTTCGCAATAGGGACTCTCGCTTCGCCCCTAAAAATGGTGTAATAAGTTATCCTGGTGGGAGTGTAGTGTATTTGTGTCAATCCCTGCTGCTTGTGGGAAACTCCCGGTTGCAATGGGGAAGTTGCTGTTGGCATGCGCGAGTGCAACGCATGGACGCTTTAAAAGTGTCCCAAAACATTAAAAGTACCCTTTCACTATTCCCTCTCAACGTTAAGTATTAACCTGAACCAGGGAGCCTCAGTTAACTTGTTTGTCTGGAGTAACTATGCATCTGTGGATCGTTCCTATTAAAGACTGTTTCAGTGCCACGATCGAAACGTCTAGTTGAGCCTACCAAAGCAAAGGAATAACTATAGGAACTGTAAGTTTTATTCATCTAGTTATCATCAGTGTACATATACATTCAAATCCCAATCCTCCGAACCAATAATTTTAAAAATCATTTTTAACTTTTGTAGATCCTTCTTTTTTTGTTGCGTTTTTATTATGCTAATGGTATTTAAAAGATTTCTGGTGTCTAACGCTACTGGTCTCTAATGTTTCAAAATTTTCTAGAGAAATTTCCCGAAAATACAGATTCAAAAAGTTGGGGAAATGTCAGTTTATTTGGTTCAAAGGGGGAAATGATTCGTAAAATTTAGGTTAAAATTTAAAACGTTGACTTAAGGCTTGAATTTAAAGGTTATTCAAGTTTGTCATTAACCCATATCGTTAGAAATGATGAAGATCATACAGTGATTGGTTTGGGCCAGCCTTGTGGTGAATATTTCTGACCTATGTATGTTCTCTTACAGCAATGATTTACTTGTCGAAGTTGTCACGGACTCCATACCTGTTGGATATTGCAAGGTTTAAGATTGTGCTGCCCTCTTACAACTATTACTCTTGCGGGATATAAATTTCTGGGATATTTGAAATAGAACTGAAATACGAATTTTCATTATTGCTAATGCTATAATAATTCTTAAGCAGCTTTATTTTTATATTTATGTAGTTAGTAAAGGTACAGTATTGTCATGATAAAAAAAATCCAAGCTCGCTGGAAATCGGGTATGAAGCATTTGTAAATTATTGTTGACTTGTTGTTAATGTTTAAGTTCCTTGTTCTGAATACCTTTCATGGTGGGTAAGACGGTCTTACTAATGGTGCGGGTAGACTAATGTTCATGTTCAGGCTAAGGATCGGAATCAGGTAAGGTCATTCCGAAGCCCCGAAGAGTACAAATGCTCTTCAAAAACGAATCATGTTAAGGTTAAGCTTCAGGGAATCAGATTTCCTCATCTAAAAAATCTCCACTATGTATAAATGATCATCAGGCGTTGCTTTCCTGAAACTTATTTAGAGTCAATTTCCGGTAAAATGATTCAGACAACCTTTGGGTGGGAATCTTGACATTTTGTGCAATCGAAAGCGAAGTGAGCAAAGCGGAGGGCCCAATTGATGGTTGTGGATAGAATTACATGAAGGCATACTTGCATTATGTTTTGAAATAGTAACGTCAAATTCCCAGACTCCACTCTTTCAAAATTCCGAAATTGTCTAAAAATAATCTATACTTCGGCAAAGTAGTTATATTATTTTCACCCTATGATGCTCCATTCGAAAGATTTGGAGTTGAGATCGGGGAAGTGACGGGCACGACTAATTCATGACATCGCTTCATCGCTCATTAAAATAATATGTTGTTGCGGCAATGGGTCGGGATTGTGCTCAGCAATTTACAAATGAGCTATTTTTCCCAGGTTGTACTACGATATCCGTCCCCAAAATCGAATGTTCCGAATTACGATAACCGTCCCCAAAATCGAATGTTCCGAATTACGATAACCGTCCCCAAAATCGAATGTTCCGAATTACGATAACCGTCCCCAAAATCGAATGTTCCGAATTACGATAACCGTCCCCAAAATCGAATGTTCCGAATTACGATAACCGTCCCCAAAATCGAATGTTCCGAATTACGATAACCGTCCCCAAAATCGAATGTTCCGAATTACGATAACCGTCCCCAACTTCCGAATTACGATAACCGTAGGTAACCTGAAAGGCGGAAGATTAAGGCTTGAAATCCTTAAGGATCGCTCCGAGGCTACGCTCCTTGGTTTAATAACCAAACACGTGAGATCAGGAACGACTGTCTACACAGACGGGTGGGCGGGGTACAATAACCTTTCCGACGCGGGTTACCACCACCTCACCGTCATTCATGAGAGGAATTTTGTAGACCCTGACACTGGAGCCCACACTCAGACTATTGAGTCGGCATGGCGACCTCTGAAACGCTCACTCACGTCTGGTGGTATCCGCCATGAAAATATGTGACTTCACTTATGCGAGTACCTCTGGAGAAGAGAGGTCCACCGTCTCGGAAAAGACCCGGACCTGTTTTTCATGGAATCAGCGTCACTCACATACAGTCCCTACCAACTTGACGAGCTTACTGAGTACACAGGCTGAATCTCTTATTTGTATTTCCTATTACGCTCACTTCAATAAAACCTTTAAGTACAGCTTTTTTCAAAAGAACACTCACACTCATTTCGCTAATTTTAATCCTTCTCAACCATCTCGTCCTCCCAAGTTTTGATTCTGTGTGGTAGTCGTTGAGGACAGTGAGGGTTAGGTTAGTTTAGGCTGTAAAGGGGTGCCGAGACTACGATGGCCCCGCCGGGGCCTTCGTAGTCACATTGGCACCCCTTTACAGCTCTAAACTAACCTAACCTGAACGTCCGAAACGACGGGGTTAGGTTTTCAATCAGGAAAGCTGGTATGCCCTTGGAAATTGTAAATCGGGGACGGTTATCGTAATTCGGAAGTTGGGGACGGTTATCGTAAATCGGGGACGGTTATCGTAATCCGGGGATGGTTATCGTAATTCGGAAATTGGGGACGGTTATCGTAATTCGGGGACGGTTATCGTAATTCGGAAATTGGGGACGGTTATCGTAATCCGGGGACGGTTATCGTAATTCGGAACATTCGATTTTGGGGACGGTTATCGTAGTTGCCCCTTTTCCCAGCCTAATTGCATCTGAATACCGTAATGATGGTGATAGATATAGGTATTCATAAATATTCAGAAATTCGTGACTTTCGCTGCAGAAATAGGTTTAAATGGTTGTTGGGGGTTAGACTATTTTCGTGCCAATGACATTCGGGCATTACACCCGGCACATGTAAAAGGTATTGTATTGCCCGGTTTCCATACCCGCCGGGTATTTGTGTTAGCAGTAGAGCAACTGGCTAGAAGCCATAACTGGATTTCCATTTTGTCCGGTCCAAATTGGTCAACACAAACGGCAGTATTCGTGATCTAACCACGCTAACCTAACCCGGGTATCCCGTTACCCGATTGGCCCCAAAAAATTTATTTAAGGTCCTGGTATGGTTTTGAACACATTTGCGTCTTCAGTTTGGCCTTAAACACAGTATTTCAGAAATAGCCCGAGGGGACACTTTTGTCCTCATCACGGGACGTCGCTTATGGGAAACCTACACGATGTTACACATGCCTGGTTGAGACTGATTATGAGAAAGTGACCGACACGGCCAATCTATAATATCGCTTCGCTCATAAAAAACTGTGCAAGTATTTCAGGAGTATTTTTAAGAATCGAGTGTACTTGCTGGTGGAACTTCGAAAAGGTCCAAAATGATTTTGAAATGGTTTTGAAATAACAGTGATACCGCCAGTCAAATAATTCTCTATGCTGTATGCTGGACTCCAGCAACCAGCGAAAACATGACTTCATGTTTTCATTTAAGGAAATTTTAAACCAAATTTTAATCAGTTTAACCTGAACCTAGTGATGATCCTGAGAAGTATAAACATGCAGGTAAACTCCTGATTCTGAAGCTGAATCTGAAGTTGAAGCTGATTCTAAAGCCTACATGACTTTCAAGTTTTACAAAAACCTGAATCTTAAGGTTTCAGAAAACGATGAACCTGAAACAAAACCTTAACCTGAAGTATAAACATGAATTCTGAAGGAAAACCTTAGAAAAACATGAACCAGATCCTGAAACGGAATAGTCTTCCTGTCTTCCAGCACCATAAGACCCAATTGAAATTAAGTCCTCGATTGGCTAACTGCTTGTGACTCTTTAACCGTTATGCCCCAAGCCAGTGTTTATCGAATGTACAAAAGTACTGAAATTTTTATTTGCATATTTATACGTGGACACAAAAGTATTATTGTGAGACGGGATGATCATCTTGTCAGTCCTTGAAATGTCATATTAATTAACACCATTAGACGATCGAAGGGATTTTGTAAAAACAGTTATTTTATTACAACTTGTAGTAATTAATAATGCAATATCATACATACTTATCGTGTACTGTATAGATACCCATCGTAGTATAGAATGACATTAAATATTTACAATACAGCAAGTAATATGTATATTAGGTACCTATAGTATCACTTGAGTGAAACTGACATTTCAATAATGAAATCATTTGCACCTGGATCATCAAATCATATTTTTGATGTATGTACATAGTGAAAGAAGGATGTTCCATGTAGTACTTCTTCTTCCGGGATTTTCATTTATTAAGAATGTCAAGCATTTCGTGTTGATTCAATCTAACTTAAAATGTACAGCTTAAACTTAAAAACAGTCAAAACAGCTTGAATACATAAATAGCCACGGAAATATATTCTTATGTTACAGCTACAGCTTGAAAAAATTTCCAGCACTAAAAAGGTTTCCTTCAAAAAACTTGTATGAAAATTAATTACTTACAATTTACTCTATCCCGTAGTTTTTCCTCTATCCAATATTATTAATTACGATTAGCATTTATAAGTATATTATTATATACAGTTGATTAATTCCCCTTCATAACGTCTTCTCGATTATTTTCCGAGTACGAATTCCGAATTGATAACGCCGGCTCTTATTAACTCCAGTTAATTAATTCGACTATGATTTACTTACAGTTACAACTTCCTTATTTTTTGCGGTATGTGTGAAACAATTAACAATCCCTACTCGGCTATGCCTATTTTCCTAAACTCAACTAGCTCGCATTTAGTTTTAGTCTTTTTGACGATATAATAGATTCCTTATTGAATTATAGTAGCGGAGATGAGACTAATCCAATGAAGTGTTATTTTTACACAGTACTAAGGATCGTAAAGGGCATACCATCATAAAATTTTGTACAAACCTATTGTTTTTGTATTAATTTTTCCCCCCACATTTTCATTTATTAGTAAACTCCTCGTGGAAATCGTTAAATGGCTTTTTACACTTCAATGCCCATCGGCTCTACCATCCTCTGGACTCATGCAAGACCTATTTTACATAATTCCTGGCAAATGTTGAGTTGAATCTCTAAACTCATTTTTTCTGTAACGTAATAATAATTATTATTTCCAATAATAATTTTCAAACCCTTTCAATAAATTGATATCATTGAGGAAAGAACATCCAATTTTGCGATCAATCACACTCATAGTTACGATAGCACTCATTCAGGTTACGGCTATAATTCAACAATAAATTCCAACATAAACTCCTTATGTAATATGTATACGTGTTTGTTCGTGCAAAGGTACATTCAATCACATTAAATTATTTTCATCGTACTAAATTCTGGTCTGGGATCTAACTCTATAGTCAATGGTTTTGCTCTAATTGCAATTATTACACACAAAATGAAAAGCTGGGACTGTCCAAGTGAAACATTACTTTTTACTGTGAGGATCTCATGCGAAATAATTTTTAGTAGAACCGTATGCAAAATAGGCACACAATAAAAAAGAAAAACAATAATCCACTATATGTGTCTGACAGGAAATAGTAAAAATTTACAGTAGAAGGGGTTGGGAGGTAGAAAAAAATAAAATACAAAACAACTGCTGAGAAAATGGGCACAATTTTTAATCAACAGAACGTTGCTTTACATGCACTTTTGATGATAACATGTTACAAGGATAATCTCGAATATGCGGGGTAAACAAGTCACAATTAAAGTATATTTTTTTAACATCAAAGTTTCCATTTCTACATTGGAATTTCATAATTACACTACATATACACTCACAAAAAAAAAGTAAAACATCACAATAATAAAAGTACATGCATCCTCATTCCTTTTACCAGCGTTATATATTTATACAAAAATTAACACAGGGAACTGTCATCCGCCGTAAAACATATTTGTTTTCCATAGTCAAGGAATCCTATTATTATGTGTATAGCACTCACTCTCTCTCTCTCTCTCTGGTTCATTCCAGGTTCCAGTTAATTACTTGATGTAGACAAAGTCCAAGGTAAATACATTATGTAATATGTACAATAGATATCGTATGTACTTCTAGGCTGGTGTTAACTATCTCAGTATACAGTGTTTCAATAAGGATTGCTCTATGGATACATCTAGTATTCCCATTCACGTTGTGTAGTTTTATAATTACAGCAATGTCACATATATTATGGTTTAAGTTTTATTGCTACCGCTTCTTGTTTTTCTACTCCTTAGGAAAAATGATTACAGTTAAAAAAAAAAGCAAGGAAAAGGGGAACCCTGGTGAAATTAAACGTTACAGTGACAGGTGGATGTGTAAGGTACGGAATAGTTAAAAATATTTTCATATCAACTTACATAATTCGGCTATATACATGAACCAGTAGACTTATAGTTACCAATCTTGAGTCCTCATATACCAATAATCAACGAAGAAAACACATCAAGCCAACTCAAACAAATGCTCTTCTCTCTCGTTCACATATCAAACATATCATTTGAGTATATTCATTATTACAGACCTCAAAATCCTCCATTTTTAATTGACTAGATGTTTTTAATTTTGTTAAATCCGTCTTAATTAATCTTGATTTTACGCCCTAGAATTATTTCCCAATTATTATTGGCAAGGTTGGATTCCCATAATCAAATATATTCAATTGAAGGATTTGTACCAATTAAAAGAGCGAGACGGAGAGTTTCTAATTTAAAATCATTGAAACTTTTGTTTTTGAAACATTAAAGCTTGACTTGATTTATTATAATAATTTTACATTTTTTTTACAACCTGCAGAAATGTTTTTTTTTATATTTACAAGGGGAACATTGCAATAAGTGTACATTTTACAAATCAAAGAAACCCATCCATTGGATAAAGTTACAGAATACTTTCCACTTCCTTCCCAATATAGCTCCACTTGACATTGAAATAACAAGTAAAAACTACACGTGGAATTACCCTCCACACATATTTTCCCTCTCTATACAGAAGAAAAAGATCACAGAATGATTTATACGAAAATCATACCACAAGTCGCACCATCAATTACTATCATGTTAGAAAATGTCATTATAATATTATTTGGTATACGCAAGTTCGGCAAGTTGATAACAATTTTTGTCATTATAATTAATAATGTTTTCTATTTTTATCAAAATCATACTCTCACAGCCAGTGGTCATCATTCAAACCCAATTATAATTTGTAATACCAAGGAAGTTTCCATACCTCATCCCCTAACGTGGTTCCAAAAAAAAATACATAGAAAGTTTCCAATTTTGACTTCTCATCCTACAATAATTCAATACTCCCTTTGCTTTTGATGCCTGTCTCTTATTGGCCTTGAGTGTATTTCATGGTTTTGGAGTCCCTCTCTATTATTGGTATAGATGCCGTAATAGCCATTTCCCCCCGGAGGTATCATTGTGTCAACTAATCACTTCATATCTATCAGGATATATACATAGCCTTTGTTTACAATGTGGTTGTGGGTAGCGAATAATTTCCTGTCTTCGGCTTAAAACCAATTGTTTGAAGTTTGACGAACGAGCACGAATAACGACTGTATACAATAATATTTTATAGTATGTTTGTTTTTAAGGTACTTGTCTACGCACGCCGTTATATAAGTATTGTATATTTTTGTCCAAAACAAGCCTACACCTACTAATTACATACACTGAATTTTGAAGGATTATGTCAAAATACATCAACAAACATTTTGGTGTGTTTTGTTTTATTTAGAATATATATATCTATATGTATATATATATACACTGACACTTTATATACATTAATTAATTATACTGAATAATCCATACGAAATTTGCTCTCTAGAGTTGAAAGTCTTGGATCTACATGGCGGTATACTAAATAACCATTTATATTTTAGTACATACCGTATGTAACTCACTAAAATTCTCAAACTAACCTATTTTTTTTATAGAAGTATCAAGATTATATACACACCCGATTTTTTTTTTGCTTTCTCGGTATTTTCTTGCATAAATCCAAAACAAAAACTGTACTCTCCTTGTTTTAAAAATTCTTTATATCCCTTACTTACATGTAATATTTCAAACCTACCAGGTTACCTCTGCGATTTGTAATATGTTTCTCAAAAATTCCCTAAGTTGCTCTACATAAAGTCAAAGTTTATGCAGGCACATTGCTTTTACTAAACCAAGGTTGATGCAAATATGTAATCTTACATACTGTGTGTGTGTGTCTGCGTGTACACATTCTACAAAAGAGATCAATTCCACCTTTTCATGTTCCTTTTTCTATTACAGATTTTTTTTCCTATATGCAAAATCAAATGGCATTCAGTTATTGAACAATTGTGACACGTGGGTACTTCTTCGAAGGGAGTTGACACTTCGAAAGGTAACCAAGCATGTGATCCGTGATCCCCACCACACACGCAGCCATTTCCTTTTAATATTTATTTAACATCCATACCGATTTTTTTTTACTGCCATGACTGCATACATATTGGGATTCTATACTTTTAAAATGCATATGTCTTGGAGTGCGCCTTCCATCATTTGTAGTGTTGGACGATGCAAAGAGAGATACCATGGATTATTCTTTTGGTAATCTGACGAACAAATAACACTTGTTTTTTCTCAAGGGAATTCTGTACAGTACTGGTAACGTCCATTGTTCCCCAACACATGGATTAAATATTATTACTAAAAACTAGTTTGGACTGATTTAATCTTGTACGTATTATATTATCAATGTTGACAAAAACAGATGAGGCAGGCCATGTACAGGAGATGAATATTTATAAAATCAACTTAAATGCTTTTACTTCAATTACCGTTTACACATATATATATATATATTGATATATATCTTGTTTTTGAATTATAGCAACTCAAGGGTTTTGTCTGTAAGGCCTATATGTTTTCCAAACTTACGATAGAGTCTCAAGTATATAGGCAAATAATAAAAGCTGATTTAAAATTGGTTGTATATAATCATTTGACTTATGAAATTATCGCCAGACACGTTAATAGTGCACTCTATAAGTATATATCAAATCTCTTTTAATAATAAAAACTTATCATGTATTTTTTTAGGACTGTACTCACTCGGGGTTTGATAGCTATAAGTAATATAGATGTATATATATATAGATATATATATATGCATAGGATATATAGTAGTTTTATATACGGTATAATCTAAAATCTTAGCACGCATTATACGTATGTTTCATAAAATCTTGTTTGTTTTGTAGTAGTAGTATTCTATTATATAGTAGAGTGTAGTTACAATTAAAACATTTCATATTTTCAGTATGTACACACTTGGATGACGAATGTAGTAACAATAGGTCTACAAAAAATTGTAAAAATTAAACGCTTTTTCTCTCTCTCTCTTTCTCCCCTTCTCCGTCTCTTTTCCTAAACGTATATTTTATATCTGTAGCAGAATATATTTATGTATAAGTAAATACTCAGTACTTCTAAAGACTACTCTATTGAACTAATTCTAACGATAAGAATTTCGTACGTACACATTTATATTCCTTAAGTCTAGGTCATATACTTATATATCTATAGACAATTTACAATTAGTACATATGATGAATGACTACTGAATTTTTACTACCAGACAATGAGAGGATAAAATAAAAGGAAGATATACTGAACAAATAAAAATTAAAGACAACAGCAACAATAATTATTATTATTTTCTTGTTAAACTTCAACTCTGATGATCTATCTCTGTAATAACGCTGAATTGAGTAGAAAAGGAACGTAAAACATTTTACTTTCTAGGAGGAGCGCCGCAGCTGCTTGGACCTGTGAAAATGTAAATCATAGCATTTTAGCAATTTCCGCTCTCTCATTCAATATCCGCTCCCCATAAAGGGAACTAATTAGTCAAGAGAAATATAGGAAATAGCTGAGCAGTCAAGTACCTCATGCAAAGTCCTCAATAAATCGTTCAGCCTATTAGGATGTCCGTTGCAAGTTGTCTCCACAAAGGTCCGCAGACACTTAATGTACCGTTCTTGGATAACCCCTACTTCTGGGCTTCTTGTGCCTGGAGAAAAGAAAATAATTTCATTAGTCATAATAATAATTACATTTTTCCCCAAGAATTTGATTACCTCAAGCTACTTTAACTTTTTTGGGAAGGGGACTAATTAAATCAAACCGGGGTTTAGAACAATGTTTCTTGTTACAGGACACTTTATTTTGTTTCAGGTTGAGGGATACAGTAAGAGAGGTCTTCTCTAGTTACCTGTGGTTTGGAGCATGGTAATGACTTTCAGACAGACGTACTCCTCAATGCGAACGCCCATACGTCGAAATGCACGGGTGAGGTAGGTAAGACGCTCCACCATTTGACCCACGTCTTGTCTCAGCTGTTCAACTGTCAGAGAGCGGCCCATCATGGCTTGAAGACAGCGTTGGAGGACTTGAAGACTCTCCGTAGTCTCCTCTTCGGCGGACATGTTTGGGGGTGGTCCTGGAGTATGCATTGCTTGCCAGGCCGAAGTCGTGAGGACCAGCAATTCGTGCCATTTATGGGTGAGAACTCTTGTGTGAACATCAACGGGAAGTTCTTGGTAAAATGGTAGCCTCTTCGTCCACTGAACCAGACGGTACACTATAGAGTCTCCCATTTGGCAAAGTTTGTCTGACAAATCACCTCGTGCTTCCAGTAGTTCGTCCCAATTCTACAAAACAATCCCCATCATAAAGTCATTAGCTCGACAATTACCAAACAATTGGAAACAACATGTCCTTTTGAGACGGACATCATTTTAGTCCCATAACAGTTTTCCTGTCCTGGACATAACATTGGAACATCCTCCAAGTATCTATGTAACTCAAGCTACTTGAGATGTCCGTTACTTCCACATTCCGTTACTTCAAAATCCTGTTATATGTATCTAATTATTTAAAACCGTTGGGGTAGTTACCTGCAGGGCAGCAATGTCATGGAAATTGTCACACTGGACCAAATGCGTGATCATTGCGGCAGCTTGGTCAAAAGGCATTTGCTGTCGGAAATGTGCACCTTCGTTTGGACTTGTCAAAGCGTTCTTCAAAATGTTTCCATTGAGAACAGGTGGAGGAGGTTGAGTTTGAGGAGGAGGGGCCTTCTCACCCTTCCCAGCCGCAACGCGATTTCCCTTCTTATGTTTTCGGTATTTAACCTATCAGATGGAGGAAGAGCAAATAAAATAATTAGTAAGTATTTCCAAAACGAGCGTGTGACCGCATGTAAGCCCTAAATCAATTGTCGTCTCTGCCAACAGTTGTGCGGGCGTGTCATACTTGAACACGGACAGTACAAGTGTAGGTAGGGTTGATATGCGTGGGTTATCAAATACACAATAAATTGGGGCCATGTGAGATACGTACCGGAACTTTGTACAAATTGTAAACAGCACCAGAGTTTCTTCCACCAGGCATCCTGTCTTCTCGAACAGCTAGAAAAATTTAATGAAAGACCATTCATCAGCTTAATTTATTAACAGACATCCCCCCCCGAAGTACATAAGTACTTGCCAAATGTTTTGTCTCAGGCTTTTCACATACCTTGCAGAACCATGCCTTGCTCAATGCATTTCTTAAATCTGCAGTACTGACATCGGTTTCGCTGAGCTTTGGTAATTTCACAGGTGCCGTCAGCCACGCAAGTGTACACTCTCCTATTTTGTACGGTGCGTTTGAAGAACCCCTTGCATCTGTGTATGACAGGGAAAAAGAGAAAACCACAAAAGTTAGAGCATGTCAATAAACTCAGACTCAAGTGTTACTATACAGATAGTAGAACTGTGAATTGTGACTATTCTGGGGATCCTGCGTATCAAAATGAGACAGGGCTGGAGATAAGTTTTCTTGAACATACAATCTCTTGTGTATCCCTCCCACAAGAAGATTCTTATGTATAGGTACATTGTACATAGAAATGTATTTGTTCAATTTTAAAATGCTATTGTGGGTTGATGCTAAAAATAATTACGCATGGTCCTAAAATACAAAAGTTGAAGTTTGAAGAGGAAAGGAAAGAGAAGAGTAATCGCGAAAAAGAAATGGACAATATTTTTTAGTATGCGTTTCTAACCATAGAGGTCAGTAGCAGTGTCGGAAGAAATTCAAAAAGGTCTTGAAGAGAACAGTTGTGTCGGTACAAAAAAAAATACCGGATAGATTTGGAAGAAAAGAAAGATAGATGAAAGAAGATAAAGTATCTAAAAGTACCCTTCACAAGTGATGATCCCATAGTGAAGTCCAGTTGCCCGGTCTTCACAAATCATGCAAATCATCGGTTGCTCATAGTCATCATCATCAGGATTAGTCTGATGGGCATTACCACCTGAGCCACTTCCATGTCCGTTGGTGATGTGGTTCAATGGTGGGACAGAAACCCCATTTTGGTTACCATGCCCGTTCAGGTGATTTCCATTGGAAGAGTTTGAGTTCCCATTGGGACTTGTGGAAAGATTGAGGGCTTCAGAGGCCCAGAGTCTCTCCATGCTTAAAGTGCCTTTCTGATGATTGGGTGGCGGGTTGTTGTTGTTGTTGTTGTTGTTATTGTTAATATTACTGTTATTGTTGTTTGAATGTGGTGGTATGGGGTTTTGTGGTGGGTAGCCATTGGACATCCCATGGCCGTTGGTCATTGGTGGTGGAGCACCCAAGTCCACTTGTGGAGGTAACGTCTGACCCGGCTGAGACCATAGCATTGTCCGGACACCTCCTGCCTCTCCCATGATCACAGTCGGAGTCCGATTCAAATTGACATGATGGTGATGGTTGGAGGAGACTGAGGATGAGTTGACCATGCCCAGACTACCCCCTGCTACGATGGTAGTGCCAGGAGAGTGCATCCCATTGATGATGGAGCCCGAAGAGCTGGAGTTGCTGGGAGAGGAGTTGGGAGACCGACTGTGATTTGATAATGGCGGAGATTTCCGGGATTGCACGGGGACAGAGCCTGTGGGTGAATTGCTGCTACTGTGGTTACCCACCTGTCCATTGCTGCTGTTGTTGTTGCTACTATTCGTAGCTGGGGTAACTGCACCACCCGAAATGACTTCAGGACGGACACCATTAATGCGGTACATTGAATGGTGATGGAATGAGAGACTAGTTGAGGTGACCACAGAGATGGGGTCCGGCTTTTCAGGCAAGTTACGGATCTCCACATGAACCATGGGGGACGGGACATTCATGGGTCGAGGGGTTAAATCTTGTCCAGTGAGTCTCGCATGTAGATGATTATGAGTGGGGTGATGGTGGTTTGGAGGGGGTGGGTGCTGCTGCTGCTGCTGTTGAATCCCATTGTTGTGATCATGGTTTTGTGTGTGCGAAGAAGGTGGGGAGGGAATCCGACTGCCCCCATTTATCACGTCTTTACTTTGCTTAGTTATGATGAGGGTGGACTCCACTTTGCCGGGCGGGGAGGTTGATGCGGGGCGGGAGAGAGGGGGGGAGAATTTACTTCTGTCCAAATCCTTGTTACTCATGGAGAGGTCCATGTCTTTGTCGTCATTCTTGTTACTAAAATATTTATCCTCACTCTTCTCCCGTTTGATGCTCACATTGCTCTCTCCGCTACTCACACCGCTGGAGTGGGAGGCAGTGCTCTCGGTGTCACTGGAGTGTCCATTTGTCCTGGGACTGGTACTTGAGCCATTTTCGATTGTCGTTGTTGTCTTGTCCGGACTTCCCGGTGACCGATCCCGCTTCCCATTCTCCATGACCTCAACCGGCTCTGATTTGACTGAGACATTCTCAGGGATGCCGTTTAAATTAGAAGTCAATTTTATCACACCATTTGTGTGTTTATTGTTATTATTATTATTGTTAAGGAAACTATCGTAGGCCACTTTGCTCCGACCGTCAGGTTTCATCATGAAAAAGAACTGTTGGGGGAACGTTTGTTTGGATGACATCGGTGGGACCAATTCTTCGGGGGTGATACAACTATAAAGGTAACACAAGAAATATTCAGATTTGCCAAGAAGATTTTGTTTTTCCTCACGTGACAACTTTAAAAAAGCAACAGTTAAAAAGCCCAAGGAACTTTCCTGCGGTGAAAAAAAAAATAAAAGCTACCAGTACATGTCTACGTTTTCCGATGGTATTAGGTGTAATTACACATCAGAAAACCTAAACACTACATGCATATAGTCACACACAGACACACACAAACACTAACATGTGCATACACATAGATATGTATAGCACCATCATAAACAATTTTCAAAAAAGGGAAGACAAGTACGAAATGACAGATTTATAGATGCATGAGAAAAGAACAAATGTTTACGGCAAACATTCATTTCACTTTCTGTAAAGTATACAACAGACACACATCTACTGACATACACAAATGCGCACATGCTAATCCAATTCGCACTTAAAAATTGTAAGTGAAACTGACACTGTGTACAACAAAAAATTCGAGTACATGGAAGGCTATTAGAAAGTAAAAACAGAGTCGGAAGAAAGTAACAAATAGAAATGGACAAGGGAAATACTGTAGTAAGTATCTCTAAATTCAAATTAAACGTAAAGGTATAGACATTGTGGAAGCCCATGTCGAACTTTACCTTCAGATTGGAATACATAGTTAATGGTCATGCCTGATACAAAAAAACGGGCGAGATTGTAACAACAACTGTAATATATATTATATTAGTAGGATTCTCAGAGTGTGATAATCTTTTAAGAAAAGACCATAACGTCCCATATGACCATTTCAGGGAGCATGTTTACGTTCAATGAGAAACGTACAAATAGGAATAGTCCGACTGAGCAAAACATAGCTTAAAATGCTCCTCTCCATATAATAGAGTTACAAATCAGAGAATAATGTACGGCAGACAGCCCGACGTACGCAAAGCATCACACGAAGCCAAAAAAAAAATAGAAACACGTTGTCGGTAACAAGTCTCCTATAAATACACTCCTCGTACTTTCTTACGTCCACGCTACCGTAAACAAAGGGTAACATACAAAGTATAGTAGCAAAAATAAATGGATATTCCTCTGTATGTATACATAGGTATGCAACATACATATGTACATACATATATAACCTGTCGCTGTCTATAAAGTTGTACATTCCCCATATACTCTCGGAACACTCAGAGTTTCCCATATGTACAAACTGGACTGAATTTTTGCTTCTAATTATATTTCTTTGACCGAGTTAGAAAACTTGACTCGGAGCAAGTTACACACAGATTGCAGGCGTAAAAAAAATGACTGGCTCCGAAGCTTAAGTCCTATCTTTTGTACCAGACGAAATATGTGGTCCTCTTACAGTAAGATACTTCCCAGGACTTTTTACACCTTCGGAGAGCAATCATGGATTTACAAAAGAGTCTTACTACTTGTTGCTCCTGTGTGTATGTATTAGTTAAAAAAAAATAGTAGTAATAACGAAAGTGGAGTTTTAAAGCTCAGTGTTTAATATTTTAAGTTTAGCATATGCTTCTTTTGGAAACTCTGACAGATGGGTTGTTCTCCACTTTATTTGTTTAAGTCCTACCACGAGAGAGGTGTTAGCCTTCTATTGAGCATATGCTTAGTAGTAAATCCTTCCCTAAAATTTTCATTCAAGCTTCCGGCACGAAAAATTCAACTGAACCTATCTATTTGTTGCATTTTTCTTTTCCTTTCTGGGTGTCGTTCTACTAAACATAAGTCTGTACGCCGACTCACAGTCAACTCATTACAAGCTCAGGTATAGACTAGAGTCAGTTTATGCAAAAATCTCATAAATTGTAAACACTACAGATCCCGTTACTGCGAGGAAACCTCCCTTTGCCTACTTTTGAGGAACAGTAATATACATATACAGGAGACCAGGTATAGATATAGCTTATTAAAACAAACTCGACGGTAGCTGGTTGCAAGTGCAAGTGCAACAACAAAAAAACATGAAAAACATGCATAGGGTAGATGAACACATAGCATAAGCTCCCTTATACAAATTGTATGAGAGAACTACACATGCAAAATTATGAGGATTCAAAAATAATAGAGCAATTTGCAAAAAAAATAATAATGACAAGGTAAGAAAAATATAAAAGGAAATTACCGATCCTTCTCTTTCGGGGACCCTTCACTTTGGGTTTGTGAGGAAGCATCTGGAGATAGGGAAGACGTCGAGTCCGAGGTTCCAATGGACTCTCCATCGGATGAGCATCGGGAGTCGACCTTCCGCCGTTTCAGCTTTAAGTCCTGGAACAGGCTCATCCCATTTTGTAGTGCTCCTGTGAGTTAAGACAAGTTCAATGGCATCATGAGTAAGAGGCTTATAATCACTTATTCGTCTAGATTAACTGGAAATTATTATCGTAAATAGGTCCGGGAATTTAGTAATGCAACTTATTTTAAATCCAAAACCTTCCTGCACTACACACGTCCCAATTATGTATGCCACCGTGAGAGATATACTGTAGTTATAGGGATGTGAACACCACAAGCCACAAAATTCACAGTTTTCCTCTCCAGTATCAGGCTACAAGTTCAGTATAAGTTTCGACGGATCTACTTGAGGAAATTGTTAGGAAAAGTGGTTGGGAGCTATGAGGGAGAATAAGTACGTGTGCATTAATTGAGTATTAGATTTCCAGAATAAAAAATCTGACTTTGAACTCTACCAGAGCCACTCTGCATATAAATAAATTACATTGAAAAAATGAGCTGATATTCTAGACTATTTCCCGATAAAATATGCATGTCCCTATGACTATACGCTAGTTCTCAAGCTCTGCCATTGCTCCTGGAAAATCAATTAAAACTCGTCAGTTTCATATTTCCGAAGCTTGTCAATTTCCATCAATTTTATGACTTTCCATGAAATTACTGTTTACAATTCTGGGCATACAAGTCAGCTACCTCTAATGTTTTGAAATGAGTCGTGCAGTCGTATCACGAGAATATCACTCTATATAATTTAGCCTTTCAACTAAAAGCTAATTATATTTTTGAACCCCCACAATACTCTCTCTCTCTCTGCTAAAAGAAATTTAGCGTCGTAAGAATTTCTAAGAACTCTGTACAAGGATTCATTCAAATAAGTATACTCAAGAATGAAATTGTGAAGAAAATTCTTACCTTTACTCTCTATCTCTATAACATTAGAATCAATGACGGACAACATTGGAAGAGCTATGATTCCCCTCATCGATTGCAAATTCAACAGGGTTAAAGACTATTTCACGTTTAGCATTGTCTTCTCAATATAAGACTCCGCTCACTCAAAGCACAATTATGGAACGGATTAAGAATACAAAAATCACAGACTTTTTCCCTCACTTCAGTCTTCAAAAATAAAAAATTAAAATTATTATATTATATTATATAGCTTGCAAGAGGAATCCGAAGATTATTTATTTATTCCAATGACTCCTGCGTCAAAGAAGGCGAAATTTATTCAGTATAAAATAATTATTATAGAGCTGCAGTAGCTACAGTCCAGCCTCACTCTTTCAATTATTATCTCTCAACTATAGAAAGTTCTCAAAACTTTTTGCACAAAACCCCAAACTCTTGACAGAGGGTTTGCTCATAGGAAGCTTTTGCGTGTCTCAGTAGTAGTTACAGGAAGATACACACAAAAAAATCACAGCAAATCCATAAATCCAGTATCCAAGGAATCCAAATAACATTACTCGAGGAATTACTTCCGGCTAGAAAATCTCTCCCAACTTTCTCGCACAATAATCTCACTGAAATTTCCAAAAACGCTGATTTATCCTCGACAAATTCTGGAAATTTCTATAGGAATCCAAAAAAAAAATGAGCGGTCCTTTGAAAGGAAACACTTCCTCCACGAGAATCTTCGAGCACAAAAAAATTGGTGCGTAATTCCGGAGCAACTCTTCAGAAAAAAAAATCTCCGTGAGTTCACTTTAAATTTCTCCTCTATCGTAATAGTTTATTAATTGTAGTAATTCCCAGGGCAGGTGAGTATATTGGCGAGATTTTGTATAAAGACAACACCTGGAGTTCGTGGAACTATGTGGAGGGATGAGTATAGTTGAACTATATTTAGTCCTGTATGCTAATGAGTGGAACTGGCAATTCCATCAAGTGAATGACGGACGATACATTACTTAGCAGAAGTAGTGGAGACGAGTGATGGCAAACTAAACTTGAGCTGCACAGAGTTGATGTGCATTGGGCAGAGAGCAACTCTATAATGGCAATGTAATTCAATGTGGGCCATTAGAGTAGAAACAGAAACACACCGAGGAGTAAGTATAAACTTGCTCACATTTCCCACTATATCGAGAGAGCCTCTCACTCACTCTCCAATGTGTGTGTGTATGTGTATGTATACCCTCACCTCACGCAAATATAACTTGGCTAGAGTCGTTCTTTATTTTTTTTGCCACAACATGCATAACCCATCCACATAATCCTTATTACGTTGACTTTAGTGGGAGTGAACGGTTGAACGCCACAGAGAGCATGCAGGTAAGAAAATTTCTCCTTCTAAAAAGTACCGTTGCCTCGGCTATCATAAACTTGAAGCCATCAGGAGAAATACTTATGAGCCTGTATAATGTCTCTGTATGTACGTATCAACACTGAAGCATGTGAACCGTCCACTTGTTAAGCCACTTCAGGCAGCAACTCAGGTAATCATAATTGCACGTTTAAAGGTGCACAATACCCAATGTACATCCGTTGTACGCGGTAGTGGTATAGATAGTCGTAGTGTACAGTGAGTACACTCATGTATGTATAACTCTGCACGTGGAGAGTCTTCTCTACATCCGAAAGTTTTAATTTTGCTTTGTCTATTCTTTTGCTTCCTGGTCGTCTTCCCTTGTTGTTTTTTTTTATAACAATGGCATCCCCCACGTAACAAATGCTACATCATTTATAATGATTTTCTTTTTTGGGCTCCCATATATCCCTGAGCACCCTGACAAATGAGTGGAGATGACGTTCACGTCAATGAGCACAGATTACGTGGAAATTGGTTTAGTTATTTGGGATTGTCCAAGAGTTACACAAATCTAGTTGTATGGAATGATTCCACACTCACAAAGGCTCCTCACACCTCCTGGTGCAGGGGGGCAATTGTGTATGAAAATGAGCCCAAATCCGCACAATAGTTGAGACAATGAGGGATGGGTGCAAGTTCGTGCGAAATAGTCAACCTCCAGCTATTAATAACAATAATAATAATGATCGGCAGTCCCATGAATTATTCCATTCCAATACGGAATTACATTGGTGAACTTTCGTCGAACAATTCAATTAATACGAACTGACACCACTGTCACACTTACAAGTTCAAATACCAAAATCGTTGTGAAAGGTAAACAACCCACAAATTGTCATGTCACTTGTAATGATGCACCTCTAACTAATGTGAACAGTTTTCAAAAATTCCAAGGGGAGAGAATGAATGATCCAGACCTATACGGTCCAACGTATGTGTTTGGCAGGCAAAGTCCGAAGAAAGACTGAGACCAATTCAAAAACCATTTAGGGACTACCAACAACGGGGCTCTCTCGGAGTACATACATGGTCCGAGGAAAGACAACGGAAAAATGGGTCTTCCTTCCCCCCCGGTTGAGTGTCGGCATGCAACAACTCCAACACATCCGACCTCATCCAAAAACACAGGCCTGAGTCAAGACATGAAAAAGGAAACTGTTAAAGTTTCTGTCTCAACCACCTGCGCCTAAAGTCAGTCAGTCGTGTGTCCAGTTGTCTCTACAATAATGGATTGTTCCCTTAAGTATCTGCTCGTGCACGTAGTCCTCGTACTGACTGTCTGACGACTACTACTGTTGTTACATCTGTGGATCCGTAGTTGCACTGTCTGTCAAGGGGGAACTTGATCCCAAAATTTTTAGGATTCAATTTGACCACTAGCAATAGATGAGGGGTACAAAAGCTACAGCTGGACTTGTCTCAAAAAGTACACGCTACAACATACTCCAAGATCTGTCCGGAGTGGAAAAGTAAATATATGCAATGATATTTGGATCAAATGGTCTTTCCACGAATGCTATAAACGGTATTAGAGTATTAGGGTCCTAAATATGAGCATTGAAAGGGAACACAAGTTTCCCGTCTTCAGGGAGAGTTGGAAATTAAGGTCCCTTCAATCACTCGCATATCACCTGCTCTGGAGCAGGGTGAGCCTTCAGAGAGCTGAGCATGTGTGTACCTATCTACATATACATATGTGGAGGCAGACAAAAATATTAATACAGTACTGTTGTACACACTATACACAGTACTGTATTAACTTCCATTGTAGTACATGCCATACATACCCCTTGGTCACTGAATAAATACAAGTAGCTGTAAAAGTACTTGAGATTTGAGACTCCTCTCAATTTCGGTATACAGGGTGAATAAAAATAAACTTGGAACTGGACCCATGTCAGACAATGAGTTAAAATAAGCATGTATGGATGGAGGAGCCTTGGAATAACTGGAAATCAACAATAGAATAAAAGTCCGTGCTGTTCTTAAGGTCTAGTCCAACCTGGGTTACAAGTTACCATGGGACGAGTCAGGAGCGGTCGACGAAGCCGTAGTTGGAGTCCCAATTATAATTGACCTACTAATACTTGTCCTGGTCCGGTCCAAATATAATACAATGATCAAGGTTGCTCTGCTCTAGGAGCTCTCCAGCACTGCCAAAGGCTTATCAATATTCAAAACACAGCTCGGAACGCCTGCTGCTCCGCTCGCCCTTTACAATGCCCGTACATAGTGGTTCTCGCATGGGACAGATGCAACTCTCATCACATTTACACGTTCCAAGTAATACTCAACAAACAATCAGGGAAACATGCGACTACTGAAGGGCTCAATTCAAACAAACACCAGCCCTTCAATAGTTGTTCAACCGATCATGGCTACAAGTTCGACACTCAAGAGCTGACTCCCATAAATAAACATGATGATAGCTTCCTAATTCATCCCCTCTGCTGACCATGTGCTTTGACTTTGAAAACTGGAGGTGAGTCCAGGTTTTGGAATATTTCACATTTTTAACCATCATTCTGTCCTTAATTTCCACATTTTTCTAGGTCATCAGGTATTACCAGCTCCCTTCGAAATTTTCCAGTCCTTGTCAAGTAGCTACTCTTGGGGTGGGATAAATACGGCGTAGGGAAGTCCATGTACGCAATAACCTATTTATTCCTTTTGTAGGATGGAATGCTTGAAATTTTCCAAAAGCAATTGATTTATAATTGTTTATTGGTGTACTAGCCTTTACTCCTCAAAAACTATAACTATGTAACAATATCATATCCTATACTTACAGAAATATTACAGGTCAGTTCGTTCCTGTACTACACATTATAAGTTCCTTCCTTGAACCTGTGCATTGTACGTAAGGTGAGGTGTCTCATGGTGATAGCCAGGAACAGGAGGAACTTGTTGACGCTACTGTGAGGTAGATAGATATAGAAAATACAACCACAGGATGTAAGACGTTGATGTAGACATTTCCCAGAAAAAAAAAAGCCGCTAGTAATTGTGAAGTATCTATCTATGTGTGTTCAGGCCGAAAAGAGTATAAAAGAGCATTGACACGTCGAGAGGAGAATAATTGAGCATAAAATAGTGAAAGCGATCTGGATGCTATCTCTTCCCCACTACTTGTCAACGGTTCATTTGAAAGAGTGTTATGTAAAGCATCTTCCCTTCCCATCCCTCCATCAATTCCTCGCTAATCCCTTTATGTTGTGCTTCGTAATGTTTACGGATGTGAAATCGGGCAAGACTCTGTTTACATCAACCATCTCCTACCACAATCTCTGATGTTATCTTCCGCTCAAAAAAATAAAATAAAATTTCTACCAGCTCAGTTCGCACGTATCTATGTATATGGAGGAGGATGATGATGAGGGGTGCCTGCTGTAACCAACCATACTAAATTGTATCTGTTCTAATCAAAGCCCAAAGGAAATCTTGCACATTGCAGAGACTCTCCATAGTATCTTGATTATAGGAATGTACGAGTCACGGCGGTAGTAAAAATTGAAATCTACATTGTTTGTTGTCATGTATCTATCTATATCTATCTATTCCTCTGACTGGGAGTCAGTGAAGCAGTGTGGTGGCTGTTGCTGACATGTATTGGAGTCAGTGAGTCAGGTTAGGATGTGCTATAAAAAGGTTGGAAGGAATCATAAATAAAACGTTTAGCTTTATTCAGCAATGAGTTGGGGGGGATTGAAAGGAAGGAGATAGGAGGCTAATTCCAAATGTACAAAAGGATTCCGTATGTCATGTGCTGGGAGAACCTGCATAAATAAATAAGAAAAGAAGACCAAGTACAAACATAGGCGAGAAGCATTACCTTCCTATAAAAGTCTGTATTGACTAGGCTACACAAACTTTGCCTGAGTACACAAAAGGCATGACTATTCACGTCTCTTGGAGTACTTGCATGGTTATCATGCTTCGGTTTCATTTGATTGTCATCTTCGCAAATCTCTTCCTGGTTTTCCCCTTTCCTCTTGTAATAAAGGTCCACTAACCCAAAGAGATTCATGAGTGAGAGAGAGAGAGAGAGAGAAACTTTCATTTTCGTCCACGTTTTCCCTTTCCATTTTTTACCCTGCGAGTACATACCGTGTGTGTGAGCGTGGAACAATGCTCCATAAACAGACCAGGCAATGCCCTCAACGATCATATAACAGTTGAAAAAACCTATCCTTTGAGATGGACGACTGACTGACTGACTGCAGTGCATTAGCATTAGGTTTGTAGTAACGAGGAAAAAATAACAACAATGCTGAAAAAAAATGTTGCCATTCCCATACAATATATTTCATGTCTAACATAATTCCTTGGATTTCGCATCGTAGCCCCAGAATGTTCGCAGGGGCTCGTATGCATTCCTCCCTGGATCTACGTGCATATCTACAGGATACACAATTAAGTGTGGACGAACTCACAAAACTCACAATGGTACTGTCATGGATGTTAGGTACACAAGAAACTATCTCTCGCCAAAATCTCTTCATTGTTACAAGTCATACACTCCTGTGCTGTGGTGAGGACGGAGCACTCTATATAGGGCCATAAAAGGCCACTGCATAATTACCTGTCTCAAATATTTAGTGTACATATGTATCCCACGTATGTACATGTACAGGGACATGGACTACAATAGGGAGTCCTACAGTGGGGATTTTCGTACATGGGCTGCCTTATAGTGAGACAACTGTAATCATGAGAGACGCATGAAAGTGAAAAACTATAAACAAATTTTTCACACAAGGTATCCTATCTCATATATTCTATCATTGTTCCCTCCATCACATACATAGATACATATGCTTCCCATGAGAGTATGTGCAATTCCCTGACGGCTGCTGTGACCATACTAGTGCACAGTAGAGCGTAAGGGGTGAGTGCCTCCTGCACAAAGGTCAATTTCAATTTCTGAACGTAGAATGGCATGGTCATATAACGTAATCAAGTCCCTGTGCATGCACCACAGTCACATTCCCATAGCTCCTCGTTTGATTGTTACGAGAATATTATTATTATTATTATTATTATTTCTCTGAGGAGTTTATACAGAGTTGTTCAAGACAATACCCCACGTATGCACATAGAGGCAGTGTCGGAGTTACCGTCAGTGAATGTGAGGGTACATACATATAACCATGCCCAGTCATATACGCCCCAGAACGAAAACAAAACAACAACAAGAATTATGTGAGCATATAAAACTTTAATGATATTAAGCAGTTTGCTATCTTTCCTTCATCTCTCCCTATACTCAGAGGCAGACAGGTGAATGCACTCGAACAGCCTAGAGAGCGAAGGTAATCACATTCAAAAAAATTCCTATATAGAGGAGCAACTTGCACATATTATGAGCCCTCCAAATCCTGCCTATATACATAATTCAAACAGGTAGATAGATATACATGTACAGGTAATTGATTCAAGTCAGGAGACTCAAACTGCAAGTAAAGCACGGGGAATGAGACAACTGTACATATGACTATTGGTCTTTGGGTTGTGTGAATCCATACATAATAACACTTGTAGACTTAATAGTCGAGGAGAAGTTAATTCTTCTTTAAAAGTGAAAATAGCTTGAGCATCCCAACTCCTCGGAGTACATACACACCCCACCTGAGGAATATTCTTGTCTCATTATTACCGTAGGATTTCATAAAAGTCGTGGGTAAGCGAACGATGAGCGTCGCATCACATAATCATCTTAATGACGATGGAAAGCTGACTTATTCTCATGGTTACATTTGTCATAGAAAGGCAGGATGAGATCATACAATTTCACTTTTCAACAATCAACCTTTTAACAAATTTCAATTCGAACTCAACTTCCTTACTAGCCGTCACAAGAAGTCTGTCCTTTTAGTAGTATTTTTTTTTATGAAGTATTATCTTAAATAATAATAAGTATTAAATAAAAAGAGTTTCCCTCTGAGAGCCCCCCAATGAAATACAATTCGAGAGTTTAGACTTTCAAAGACTTGAGCACACATATCTACATATAAGACTGTAAGTGCCAAAAGCACACTCAGAGCCTGTAATAGTAAAGGAGCTGAATTTGAAAGCTATATGTCCAAAACAGACAAAAAGCCTGATCTTGAGGGTTTATTTACCTCTGACATATAAAATCACACTCAAAAATCGCACACATTATGCTCACCATAGTACTTGGACACGGAGAGTAATCTAAGAGTGAAATTATAGGCAGACGGAAGTGTATCTTAATGAATGGGTAGGTCCATTGTAGAATATTCCAACTTATCTTATGAGAAGCAGGTTAGTGATCCCAGAGTGTTTTCTGTGTGTGTGTGTGTCTGTGTGTACGAAAGTGAAAAAAAAGCCAAGGTATATATTTATTATCCATATGTATCTTTCGTAATTGGACGGCATATATGCAGAGTCAACGTGACTGACAATGAGTACGAGCGGATACTATCCCATTACTGAGAGCTACCCAGTCAGTAAATCACCAATAGCTATTCATCATTGGAAAAAATATTATGCAATGGTTAAGACTCTGAAGAGAATAAATTTTGTAAAAGTAAGCATGAGAAATCCCAACGTTATTCACACCTACAATGAGTAAGTAGCCTAATTCAATGAAGCATGAGGGCACGTGTTGGGTAAAGTTGCGGATCATGCCTGCTAAAACCCAAGTGTACATACTAGATCAACCCTTATCCAACAATACGGATGTGCTCACACTGACTCCCAGACTTAACAGTCTGTTACAAGAAATCAGAGCGGAGGTTAACGGATTTTTTTCAGACTGACACCGATAAGCTAATTAATCGAATTTCGTTTCCTTCCTCCAACTCCAACAGCTCCTCCAAACCCTGCTTGTACCACCTCATAGTTCATCACCATATCAGCATCAACAACAGCGATGTAAGGATTTTACCCTGTGTTGACACATGGTTACAGTATAATTGCTTATGTCTCTACAACCTATATTTCAAAATCATTGTAGCATGGAACAATCAAACCTTGTCAAAACCAATACTCCCATTTCCTATGTTTTGTTCAAATATACAGAATACAGATACCACGACACTGTCAAATATATACCCCCCAATAAATCCTCTCAAATGCTGTTCTTCAAAAATAAAAACATTTTTTCAATGTTTTCTTCCAACGGGACAATTACATTGACAAGAATGCTCAGACCCATTTGTCTTATTGACTGGGAACGAGGAACCTACAACAATTTCCCCTGTCACATATGGTTTGGAGGTTCCAGTCCATAGGGGAATTTTGCAATGCCAATGTTCTTTTAAAGAGAAAAAGCCCTATGCACAATACATAGGTTAAGGGCCCAGAGAAAATTTATGAGGAGAAATGCATTGAAATGTGAACACGGTCGTCGGTGTGCTTCCAAAGGAGGGACAACACTTCAAAACGAGTCAACTCCTTGGAGTTAAAGTCAGAGAGGACAGACAAGTTGCACAATTAAGATTCCAAGTTGGGTGATTAAGACAAAATGTAATATTTGTCAATAGAGATAAGGCCAGTGTTACTCGACTGTAGATATATATGCAAAGCGATGGATTAAAAGCGTACAGCTTGGACACAAATCGACTCGCACCACTTGTCAAGGTTGCTTTTGTTGTCACCCCCGTCCTGGTGTCCCATTCCACGTACATATATATCTCTCTCTCTATATTTTTTTAAATAGTGTGTGTGCTGCATGACATATGATTTTAATCAGCCTAGAGATCATTGATGGTAGGGGTTGTTGAATGCTAGTATCCGATTAAAGATCCAATAGTGAGCACAGGAGGTAATTACCAGCAGGATTCTTATGACTCTGAAGGCAAAAGGAGCAATGAGCTCAAAAGCAGGCCAATGCATATCTATAGGTACGTCATGTGTAGCTCTCCAATGTTTCCAGCCTGAGATTTTTTGTTTTGCGTGTCAATATAATATGGAACCTGGCGAATGGCATGCAAACTGCTTCTTGTTTACTGCCATGTTTAAGGCTATATTAGATTATAAAATATTCTGACACCTATTACGTTCTATCCAAAACAAGGGGATTGAAGGATGGGGAATGTTTTAAATATATTGTTAACTATAGATAATTTTATAGGTGGAAATTGATATAGGAAAATTGTTCATATGTGGAGAGAGAGAGAGTATATGTGTGTTGAGATATATGACAGGAGTCCGCTATGACATATTGTAGGTTGCAAGAGCATATGCAGTGGATGTACTTATAGGCATAATAAAAAAAACCAAAGGTGTACAATGATGTATGGATGGAGGTAAAATTCAGGTCAGCCTAGTCAAAGTCAACAATGGAGTGCAACGAACTCTCATGGTTCTGATAATAATACAATAATGCGAGTCATCGTATGTACTCTGAGGCTCTCAGTAATGCTGCCGAACTAACTTGAACTAAAAGGAAAAAAAGAACTAAGTGCTACCTATACCTTGGCTTGGTTGGATGCAAAAAAAATAATTTCGCAACTTGTACTTTCACATTGCGAAGATAAAAGAGGATAAGGCTATTGTATAGCGTTGACTTAATAAAGTCCACTACATACAGACAAATCTATAAAGTCCTGGGTCTACATAGATATCTATAGGGAGTAGTGTCATTCAGGGAGAAGTATATAGTGTACGTCAAGAAGTGTACTACACACACTCAAAGGATCCACTGCCTTGTGTATGTGTGTGTGTGTGTGTGTATTTGTATACATATAGTCTGCAAATAATAAAGCTCCCATACACTACTTGCAATATATAGTAAAAATATAAGTAATTTTTTTGTCGTCCCAGTCATTCATGTACTACGATTCCATGTAATCTTGCAATGTTCAAATGCAAGTACCTCCTATTTCGCCTTCAGTTCCCCCACCTACTCACTGACTCAGTGTGCAAAGTGAACGAGGGTTGACTGAACTCTGGTCGTTAAGTAGGTCAGGCTTTGATACTATCCTCAGTCGGCCGTTGTATAGCTCTCGGAATTATATGTACAAGTATGCCTCTCAGTTCGTCCTTACTGATTATGATTACTCCATACGTAAATGCATACACACACACACACACACATACACTCACACACACACACACACACACACACATACACTCACACATACTACATCCAAGTCACTTTTGTACAGAAACACATCCAAAAAGTTACATGACTGCCACTCATTTCTCTCGACAATTGCCTTGTTGATGCACCACCATCAATAAAAAAACAGTGTGACGATCGAGCAGAACTCACAATAGCCTCCCATGCATATGTACATGTGTATGTAGCCTCTGTCTCTGCAAAGAGTCCTGAGTATAGGACTCGTACTAGAAACCAACTCAGAGCTACAGACCCATTGAGTAAGGGGATATGTACATACAATACATACATACATAGGCGAGCATACAAATTTCTTAAAACCAAGTTTATGATTATGAAACTCCCAACTTTTCATTTCATTACTAAAATCCAAGAGTGTATGTACAAAGTGAACATTACCATCCTCATAGAGTTTCTTGTGAGACGAGACGTCGTAATTTTTTTCTGCTAGAGTTAACTTTGTAACCACCAACTTGTTTCAACTTGAAGACTACCGTCCACAGCACGTACATACATACATACGTAACATACATGAGGGCATGGGTGTAATAAATACAGCAATAATCCTCTCATACAGTTTCCCTCTGCCAAATCTGATTCTACTATGCAAGTCAACATGCTATCGCCCGATTCCCATTACTTTCGCTCTTTATTTTATCTCTGCCTCTGATATTTGGTTTAGCTGAATGAGGCTTGGTTAATAGTTTGAGCAAAATATATGAGTCTGGGCATACATAAATGCATAGCATCATATAATCACTTTTGCCAGGACTGGCATAAACCATATAGTCGGAGTGACACTGCCTATACACATAGACTCCTTTCAGCAGTAGTAGTTTCCCTGCCAGTTCCAATTTCAGCAACCTACATCACATATGTACGCTAATGTAAATATATACATAGATTTGCTCCCTTTTTGAGGACAATCCCCCACTTTAGTATACAGGAGAGGTATGCAGTCTATGAAAAAATCATATGTGTATTAAATATCTATTATAGTCTTTGTAACTATTTCCCCGAGTGTAGGATCTAACGAACTAGTTTCTGTCTATCGAGACATAAACGCAACTGCATTTTTTCTATAGCTAGCGGAGTCGTGACATAGTCGTAATAACGTAATAGTAGAGTTTTCCAGTGTAACAGCAGTTACATGTATTCTTTAAATCTAGGAATTGTGTCAGCCAATGAACTGGCCTCCAATGGAGCACCTCCAGGGAGTTTCGGTCTACTTTCCGGCTCAAACTTAAACACACAAACACACACGTTCACATATGTACAAATACTCACACCATCCATCCCCATAGTTATGTGCATACACTGCTTATTATATGACATATGAGCACATAAATCCTCCTATTACCTTCTCTTGTTAACTCTGATGACTGACCATGTGTATGTGCAAGGAGTCATGGACAACTTCTCAAGTATAATAGTGCAACAACCAACTTTAAACTCCCCGTGTCCATCAAAGGGAATTCATGACTTGATCAATTTTATAATAACCTCAACTCAAGCAGCACGAATGCATCTTCAAAGGAAAAGTATCATGTCCTACTCATGACTCTGTCTCAAATTATGCTCCATTGGATTCCTCAATTGTTGGGAGTAATTATGTAAATTTTGTGTACATACGACTGTGAAGTTGTGAATTCCTGTATCATATGTCAAGATAAAACTCAAGTGTGGAATGATAACAATGTCTAACGTAATGTATTTTTCTACAAAACCTAAATGGCTTGGGTGTAAACCTCACAGAATATTTGAGCTTGAGAAATGACTCAGAATTTCCGTTTAAATCAATCCAAATCTATAAAGACGGGCATAAAACAACATGAGGATCATGCAGACGTTAGAAAATTTTTATGAAGAGATGAGAAGTGGAGATTTCTATACAGGGGAATATCCAAGTAGTGTCAGAAACGTTGGCTTTTGAGTTACTGTTATCTCCATTATATATGATTGTATATATTGACAACACTCTGACTCACCTTCTACTACACTTGCAACTCCAGATACGGATACAGTTCAGAGAGTCAATAGTAAGAGTATGGTCCGTATGATAAGCAAATGGCAAATAGTAGGAAGGCAGGTAGTAATTGTATGTATCTGTGTACACACGGGTGGAATCAAGCGTTGAAATAATACAAAATTGAGCAGTTCATTTCCATGATGATCAAAAATAGTCAGTTTAGTTAAACATACAATCCATGGAAGGGTTTTTTTTAAAGGAAGCGGAAGTACTACTTCAATCAATTGTACACATTCAAATGGAATTACAATCAGAATCGGAAGAATGGAAATAGGCCAAAAATAAATACAAACATGGAGCGTAAAAATCCTCACATACTTGAACTTTCAAAGTAGGTTTATTGCAGGTTTTTTTTTCTCTGGCACGAAGTTTCAATAGCATTTTGCCCAAACAATTTTGTTTTTTTGCACAATCTCATTGTTAAATATTTTCATGTTTGCTTTGGGCGATACACCGGACCCGGATATGAGAGGAGTAAAAGAGCAGCTCTCAAAAACTTGCACATAAAAACTTGCTCATTTTGTTTTTACTTTCTCAAAGCAAGTTCCTTTGTGAGCCGTCCCGTGAGCAAATAGTTTAATCAGGAGTACTAACTCAATCAACAGAGTCTTGAGAGTGTACGTAGAGACAACCCTACATTTTTTCCTTCTACCTGCTCAAGTTTAGAAAATAAATGATGCAAAGGAATTTTCCAGAGTGCCAAAAGGAAAAGTCGGTCAGTGGTAAAAAAAAAGAGCAGGTCTCTTTTTCCCTATTGTGAGTTGACAGTGTACATAGGCAGACTTGCCACATGTGTGCAACCACTGTAACTTTGCATATTTTATCTGGTACTAGTCATGAGTATTGAGGGGCTTGCAAGAGGAGTAGCGTAAGAGTAAAATCCATAGATCCTTGAACTAGCCTCATTGTGAGTGATTCCTAAAATGCTAATTCCCCTCAGCTCATTTGCAAATATTTAGCTCGGATTTCAAAAGTAAAAGTAATTAGCACTTGCAGATGATGTGCTAGACCTGCGTGGAAACTGGCCTCCCATCAAAATATTTATTTCTAAGGGGTGAGTTCAGTGGTTTTGCAGGTGCTCAAATGCTCCAATCCCCCGAAATGCTCTTGCACCATGCCGACCTTTATGCTGTCACCTTCAATATAGAAACAACTCGTGGGTGTCCCGTTATAGGAGTGCAGCCTTAGAAGCCGTAAATCCTTGTCCATTACATTAGAGTACCAACGGACAGGGTACATATAAGACAAATCTATTGAAAGCAAATATAATTATGGTTTTTTTTTCCAACACAGTACATTTGAGCATGGACCTTTTGCAAGTCTTGTGAAGGATACCAAGAAGAAGTGAGGAGAAGATATATATGCTCATATATTGTACAGTAGATGGACATACTCATGAAGTATCCCTACTCTGGTGTGGCTCAAAGGCCAAGCCTCATCACTTGATGGTAATCGTATGGAAAGGGTGAAACCCGAAAAGGGATAGTAGGCCCTCCTGACACCACACGAGGCTCATTGTTTGTCCCGGACAGTCATTCACGCCAACCTGCACACGTTTCTCGAGTGACTGTACAAACAGAGTTATGAGTGGAATTCCTCATCACATCCCTAGTCCCAAAGAACTGAGAGCTACCTTTTAAGATCCGTATGGTCATTCAACGTGACGAACCTTGACTGCGAGTAGACACGAGTTCAAACATTTCATGCACAACAACCAACCCTCAACTTTCACTTCCATTTTGAGTAAATTACAAAATGACATTTCATGTCCTATGGAGTATATCCCCATGTTATAATAGTGGCTACTCCTGACTTGGTCAGAGCTGATGAACTTGTTCTCTCAAGTCTCTCAAGTCTTTCCCCCCGTACCGCTACAGATACATGACTCCTGCTCGCCTTTTCCTTTACTGGTCATGTGATGAGCATTTGCATTCCCGTATCCTTTACACGATCACCTCTATCACATAATCAAGTCATTAAAGATCGGAAATGTTTTTAAATCCCTAATTGCTGATGCATGTCCAATTCATTTTTTTCCCTGTCTCTCTCTCTCTCTCTCTCTCTCTCTCAACAATCTTACATATCTCCCTTGCACCTTTTCCCCTCAAACTGACGTAACCCTGTTACGCTTGAGACTCTTTATGAGAAGAGAAGTAGGAAATAGATTCATGCTCGTGAGCTTACTCTCATCTCTAGTCACCCCAATCCAAACAACATTCTTAGCCAACATTGTTTCCCCACTATAATTATTACACTGGTGTTTACTACAACTTGATCTCCTTATGTACACAGATACGGGCTCTCACAGATAAATACCTCCAGTTCTCACACAGTGCTTATTTAAAGACAGACATAGGGAGGGACACACTCCCATAGATACCTCCATACATACATACATACATAACCATCAATGCAAAACAATACATCAAGGAATGACACACTCTTGAAAAATAAAAATAGAAAAAACACTAACAATGACGGAACCCATCCAAGCCAGATTTCCTTATAATTATACACCACACCAGCCCCACACAGTCAAGTACTTACGGAATGAATTTTAAAAAGGAGCATGGGACAAGCCAGTTCATTATAATATATGGGTGATGATAATCAGTTCCGATAAAATGTGAGAACCTTTCTGTCATGTAACAATAAAGCAAGAGTCAATGTTTTATGCATGGGACTCCTTCTTTCCTACATAATTGCATACATTCACCAACTCTTGATGGGCTCCACTGTGGATACATCTCTAAACATGTGTGACTTGTTTATTTGGGTTCCCTGTCTCCGTCTCCCACTCGTCTTCATTACCATCTTTTTTTAGTTTCCATCCACCAGAAATATGAAGCCAAAGTTATTAAAACAAGGGTGAGGAGGCGATTTTACTTGTTTGTATCTACTACCATTTGGGAAAAAATTCAAGTTCTCTTGCTCCCTTTGAAATCTCAAAGTTTTATGAGCTTGGATGAGAAAAACATGAAAAGGGATATTTTCTATAATTCTTTGAGGACGCTCTTATACCCAAACGCTGGGAGTTGGGAAGGCAAGAGAAGATACACGAGAGGAGAGAGAGAGAGAGAGAGAGAGAGAGAGAGAGAGAGAGGAAAAAGCAAAAGTAGTGAATCCTGTTTGCATGTTAATGGAAATGAACTTTCTGCGAGATGCGTGTAGTTATTTGAGTTGAGCATGGAGTGTAGATGAAGAAGTAGGGTTTATAGGGAACTATGTATATACTATACAGTTCAGTAGGGTAGTAGTAATAGAAGGTGTACACTCCACGTCTCATCATAGGAACAAACAAGAGTCAGGCCTGACTGCATTAGTATATGTTGAATGCATACAAATGAAACAAGGAGTCAAGAACCGTTCGCAGACTTTACGTTCTGTGACTACACCAACAACAGTTATGTCATACATATGTACTCCCGACATTTAGCACGTCACGACTGGTTTTTCTCCTCAGAGTCCATGTCTCTACCCCTCTACCTCCAACATGACCGTACTTACCTACTCACACACAATTCAATGCTATCATTACCCACTATCAGGCCTTCGCTTTTCACACTGAGTTCCATTAACAAGAGTGTATCAGCATCAGGTTGTATTTGACACCTTGTGTGTGTATTGAAGCTATACCCTCCCGTACATACTAAACCCTGTAATTTATTCCTTTGATTTCCATACTCACACTCTATATATATATATACACACACACACACACACACACACACAGAATCTTCGAAACTCAACTTTAGGATGGAGTTATGATCATTGCTGATAGTTATTTATTATTCAGTACGAAGTCGTCGGGATTTTCCTAATAGAAATGTGATGTTTTTTTTAGTATGCTTTGTTCTTGAACAAACTACATTGCTCAGATGTTTCACCTCGATCGTCACCTTGGTCAATCACCTCTTCTTGAGAACTAGAACTAGACCCCAGCGAAAGGGAGAGTACGGAGTAGAATGACCCAGGGCACTTTATTATACTTATTTTTTTTTTCAAAGGATGTAGACTGTAATACTCTGTCATTTTTTCCCTTTGCTACAATAATTATTTTATGGTTTTTCGGAATAAGTCGGCAGGCTCTGACTGGGAGAAAAGAAAGAGTATGAAATTGCTCAAGTGGAACAAAAATTAAAGTATGAGCAGAATCATAATTGACTCTTTTAGAGCTAATTGTTCTGACGGCAAGAGAGTCATTTATGGTTGCAGTCACTGCAGCTCAAATGTGCCCATGCATGTTGATGCAAGTTTAAAATCATAATTGCAAGGGAAAAAGGAAAACAATGGAGGAGTTATTGTTGTAAATACTCGGAATCTCTTAATAGCACAACGGCTCCGAAACGTAAGTACACCCCAGTAGAAAAAATATCCCCTCAAGGAAATGGTGTGCCGACCGGGAGGAAAGTGCAAGGAGAATTGAATTAAATGTAGCAATAAAAGAGGAATTAAGACGAGGTAGCACTCTCAATTAGCGACAGAGGTACAGAAAAGCCATGCATGAGGTGTGAGTAATTGCACCAATACAGTAGTAGTAGTAGTAGTAGTAGTAGTAGGTGTAGTAGTGCAACTCAAATTGAAAAAAAAATCAAATAACCGTGGGATCCACACGGTGGAACTTAATTCTTACAAAATACTCGCTTTTCCTCTCTCAGCCATTGTGGCATTCAGAAATTGTAGAGATAGACGCAGTCAGGTGGCTGAGTAATAACTGAACGAAACAAAAATTAGAAATGTGAGCCTGGGGTGTTGCATTTGGCACTCAAGTTGAATACCTGTGTTCAGGGAATGCGTAACAGAGCAATGTAATAATAATGGGGTAGAAATGATAGCGAAAAAAAAAATTATGAGTAAAAATGTTGCAATCCCTCATTGCTCTTGCATTTACAGAGACAAGTATGGTATGAAGGCAAAAGGTCTATGTCGTGTGGTATGTCACAACCGCAAACATCTCTGCTCGGGAGTAAGGTAAGGTAATCGTAAGCAATGGAGCAATCCCTCTGCACTTTTTTCCCCTCCCTCCAAACCACATTCAATTCAATAGAACAAATTCATTACCAGACTTAATTGCATTGTCGCACAAAATACAAATCTGCTATCGTAGGATCTTAAATAGTACTACACCTATTTTTTTTCCTATGCAGAAATCAGACTCAGATATGTCTATTCGGAATGGAGAGTACTTTCCTATTCATGATTTTTCTATGGAAAATAATAGGATCTCCTCAAAAACCAAATTAATGCTTCAAGTCTGAGAGATATCTTCATTGGAAATGGAAATTACTTGAAGTAACTACATAAGTCTATACAAGTCATATACTAATAAATATTATGTTTGTATATCTATATATGACAAGCTCCACAGACATAAATAATAATGACTGCAGACAATATAAATATGCTAAAAGGGCCCTATCTTTGAATCTATATTTGCGTATAAAATACCAATGGGAATTTCATATGCTGTAGGATTGGAAGATACAAATCTGTGCTAATATGGAAAGTATACATAAAAACAATGATGATGACCACATGACGACACTTTATCCCTCGCACCCTTGGTCCACTTTTATCTTATAATTCTATGTCAGGCCAAAGTTACTATAGAGTTTACTCAATTTTTACGCTCAACTCTGGCATTCATTCATATAACATCAATATGTCATCAATACTCAACATTATGTCAAAACTAATGGAGGAAATTGTCTATCTATATTTGTAGACATCAAGTTGCTATTATGTTTCTTAAATTTTTACAGGAGGAAAAATCACACTAGTATAGAAGTCCTCATGGGAATGTCCTTACAGGATGGGAGATGATTGATTTGCTTTCAAGAAATTTGGATCAGTTCCCTTTCCTTAGAATTTAAAATCCCATGAAAAGAAGAAAGTTACATGGATCTGTGGGAAGTACACATCAGAAATCACAAGTAATTGTCACATAGCAAAGGGGGAATGTGAGCAGTTCATGGTAGCGTATGTACACGCTCCTGACAAAACTATATATATTTCTCAACTGTGAAGCATTTCTACAGTATAAGCCGTTTCAGGTCACTTGTGGAAACTTATCATTCCGTATTTAGCAAGCTTCGCTCCTATTCCGGGAGGAAAGTAAACACAAGGCATGGAACGTGAGGGAAGACTTTTTTTATTTTTCCTATTTTTACATGAGACTCCCTTGTCCTTCCAGGACATAATATTTGACTATGACTCTCTACTTTATAGAATTCGAGTGTAGTGTTTTATGCATGTCCCTGTCCTTATAACATGTGTGATTATAGGTATAAATTAAAAACTATGTTGGGTTCCCCCGGCCAATACTCTACTACATCAACTGATGTGTTATTTATGAGACGACGCGTATGGATGGATATGGAGCCTTTATCTTATTATCTATTGGGACACTACAGTATTACCATACGGATAGTTGAACTGGCCAAAACTGACACGCTCGACACACATGTACAAATACGATCCTACTCTTTTCCCTATAATTAATTACATTTCACATGGCCTGGCACACTTGAGACCGGATTGACTGACATTCGCACATGAAAATTCGGGAAGGAATCCCCACAACTGCATCCTTCCCCGGCCATTGAGCCTTCAGTGCAAATTGGGAATCATAATAAAAATACGTAGGAGAATAGAACATTTGCAGAAAGCCATAATTAGTATTTTCCAACATATTCTGACATTCTACTCGTCACGGTCAGGAATTCTCACATGTGGAGAGTCTTAAGGAACTAAAATAGAATTTAACTTGAGAGGTTAAGAATTATAGGGAATTACATCCAATCACATGTAATCCTGTCACATGGCTGGTTTGAGCAAAATTTCTAAAGATATAAAGCATTCATGAGGACTGTCCCCCCGTCAGGAATGATATCTACCTACAGACATTTCAGGAGTAGAAATCAAAGGACGAGAATGGCTCTTGCGTAATGAGAAAAAAAATACAAGAACCATGGATCAAAGTCAAGTAATTTATGATCTGTTGCAAAAAAAAGGGGGAGGGGGGGGGAAAGGCTCTCTATGGTTATAATGAAAGATGAAATAAAGATATACTTTGAAGTTTCTAAGCTTTTACTTTGTTGGAGAGGTGTGTGCGTGAGGTAGTTCACCTTTCAGTGCGTAGTTGAAGGCATGCCTATAGGGAACCTCTATGAAACATAACAAGAAGAAAGAGAATCAGGAAGCTTTTTTCACTCTCTGTAGGATACAACAAACTACTCCTTTCGCGTTCATGCATTTTTTTTTAACGCCACATATATACAAAGTTACAAGTCGATCGATAACCCTCCACCTATAGGGCTCGAGTCTATACTCACACACCTCCATCACCATTTGCATTTTCTCTTATCCATATCGTCATTGTAGTGACATACATATATCTATTAAAGTGACTTGTCCTGGGATTTTTGGAGGAAGTAGTTCTCACATTCTAATATCTAGTAGTAAAAAAAATATGCTTCGGTACTAATAACTCCTCACAATAATAGTCCTATATATGCAAGGCAGTTCCCTTCCCAAATGCTAATACTCCAGCAAATGCAGTGTCAACAAACTCTTACTTTCAATTTCCTATAAACATATCTATGCGAAATCTCTTCAGCTTGACTTTCCTTCTCCACACTCTACCTCTCCTTATTTTTAGCCTTAATAAGTCAAGTATAGATATATACTGTAACAGGAAGCCAAGAAGGAGTCTAACTTCAATAACAGCCTCACTTCAATAATGGAACTTACACTTGGAAAGGAAAGCTGTAAATATAAGAATTGCTTTATATCCTCCTCCCCCCTCCCCCCTCCCCCCTCCAACCATCCCAAGTAATAATGAATGGCGACGTTACTCTCAAGTAGGAAAAACGTCAAGAGTGACAGACAAACTAATTACATTTGCTACTGATCCTTTGAGCAAAAATCAAATATTATTTGCACTCCTAAAAATTATACATAGCCTTCCTACACATTCCTATGCATTCCTATAACTACACATGCTCTTACAAATCAGTCTGACGGTATCCATATGTAGCTGAAACTTTTGGGTGGAGATAGTTCCGCAAATTCCCGTTCCTCTGGCAATAGTGCCACTGAAACTTCTCCCGAACACTGTTCCTGGCAGGGAGTCTCTGCACAGGAGTAGAGAGACTCCACATTATAAGGGAAATGTGAAGGGGCTGAGTGTCAGTCTCAAAGAAAGTTCCCTAACTTGTCTTTCCCAGAAGAGCCTCCGAAGCTCAAGTACTGGGTTGAATTTAAAAATTAGCATAAATGAAGGAGAGACGAGGGCCTTGGAAAAGTAAACTCAACCTTCAAGTTTTAAGTTGAAGATATGTAATTAGGTACAGTTGATGTCGTAGCCCCAGATGGTACAAGACCTGGAGAGATTTGAGACTACAAATCGTTATCCTGGAATCATATGACCAGTTGTAAGTAAATAGTTGTAGTAATGGAGTGAGTTGCAGTGTAGTCCTAGCACTTGAGAGTAATGCATGGTCCACACATTTACGTAAAAGGTTTTGTGGGCTCTATAAAATGGTCAAGGAAATATTTTTAAAAAGTGTGGAGTGAGAGAGAGACAGAGAGAGGGAGAGAGAGAGAGAGGTAAATGCACTCTGGAAAGTCCCTCTACTTCTGAAATACGAGGATAATAATAATATGAGGATAAAACTATATCCGTCTTTCCGGTTTCGGGCTCAGTCGACGCTACTTCTACTTCCCCTCCCGCCTCAGTGAGTCCGGGGATGAATGTACTTGATTCTACCACAACGTATAAATTATAAATTCCGACATTCCGATAGTGAAAGGATATAGGGGAAGTAATGATAACGAAAGTGGGAAGTTGATACATAGGCTGACGCACATATTACCATTGTGATAGGCTAGACTCCGCATGACGGTGTATGTGTGTGTGTGTGTGTAGATACATATGTACGTACCTAACCCCGGACGGGAGAGTGGAGTCTCGTAGAGTGTGTGTGTGTGAGGGGAACGTAGTAGTAAAAAAGGAGCGTATATAGTAGTAGGAGCAGTCGTCGTTTGACGGGCGAAGAAAGCAGAGAGGAAGACAGGCAAGTGCAATACCCGGTAGTTGAAGACTTTCCCGGAAATCGATGAGAGCAATGACCTCAAACTCCCGCATCCACGTGAACCGATCAATAGTCCCAGAGTGGGAAATATACATACAGCGGGGAGTGAGAGAGAGAGAGAGAGAGAGAACGTGGCTTTGCAATTGCGAATAACGCACTGGCTCGACGTCTGTGCGTCCCTCGGAGTCAGTCCCGACGGCTGTACGCACACAACGCACAACAACTTTCACACGACACTGCACACACAAAAGCTTCACAAACCTTTGTTCTTTCTCTCTAAAAACTATTTCCTATGCAAATAAACCCGGCAATTTTTTTTTCAACCTTTCCCTTTTCTCCCTCCCTACATAATATTCTCTCTTCTTCTCTCTGTAAAAAGTATTCTATTTGTGTATGTATTTTTTTTTGCGCTACACATCCCTTCCATCTTGTAAACACATATCAGAGTCCCCCCCCCGCTGCTACGTCTGTCTTCACGTCCACATCATCAGCCCAGCATTTACATTGATGAGAGCTCCCGAGAATCTATATGCGAACATCATCCAGAGCCTCTTTTCCTTCTCTCCAATCCTCTTCCATAAAAGCTAATATATTTCTAGTACTATTTGCTTCCCGGAAGAAAATCCCTTCCCTGTGAGGACACACTCCTAGTTGAGAGGAATACTTGAGATGGGAAGCCTTCTGGCTCTGTCAATGCGTCTACTTTTAGCCCGCTTGGGGCAATGTGTACATATCTAAATGTGCTATGAAACCAGGGATATGTATTTCAAGAGATCTCGGATTTGTCACCCATATCATATGTCACCCATGAGATCGTAGGGAGACGAGAGAATACTGCAGAAATTTTTGCAGTTACAACTTCCAGCGGGGATAGAAATTAATTTAAAGTTTGCGCATTACATCTCGTGGGAGTCAAAATCCTCAATTAGTAGCGACATGTGAGGCGGACAAAAATGTCTGGGGAATGTACGAATGAAAATAACTCCAATTGTGGTCACATTACTATGTCCGCAACTTGCCCCAAAATTGCAAGAATTATATTGAGGAAAAATATACGGAAGTTCATTTAGAGTTACTCTGAATTACATTCTGTCCCCTCGAAGGTGACGTACCTTCCTCAAAATTAAAACCAGGGGACTCAATTTAAATGCGAATCTATGAAATATGAATATACGAAGAAATGTATGAGTGAGGAATTCAAAATGCAAGGATTTTTAATAATTATTATTGCTTCAATTTTAGAATCAGCTTCTATGGAAGGAAGCTCCAATCACTTCCCACTTGACAATGAGTAAGTAGTTCATATGAGTAGTGAAGTTATTTCCAATTTTTGAGGTTATGATTTATCCACTTCAATTGAATATTGAATTCTAATGGGGAAAAATTTATATGAAATGATACTCATGTGACGACAAGTTTTTGATGCAGCTGGTATTCCCCAACTAAGTTGCATTACTCACTTCCTCAAGAAAAAAAAAAAGAAACAGGATCTGTATGACTCGTCTGAGTCCTAATGACAGCAATGATGAGCTGACAAACAATATTAGGGAGATCAATCCATAAAACTTACCTTTCATTCTTTATGGTTTGCTTATACGCGTCATTCCTTTGAATTAAAAATATTTTAAAGTTGGGCTGTCGGCCGACGTCGGTTGGAATTGATTTTATCCTCTGCTTGGAGTTTTTTTGGGGTCCAACTTGGAAGAGAATCCCTTGAACTTTACGTCGCAGTTGAGGTATGCACGAAGTTCGCCGACTATTTTCGAGAGTCGTATATAGATATATGTAGAGATAGAGAAACGCAGAGTTTTCCAAGTTCAGGCGGAGGATATAGAGTTGGGAAGGGTTTCAAGCCTGGAATAGAATGCCGGGACGATACGGAAGCAGTTTTTAGCAGACAATTCGGAAGGAAATCGATCCAAGAGTTGCCAGCTATGTACGTTCCTTGTACTTGAAGCCAGGGTCATTCACCTCGGAGCGGCATTCCCAACTACCAACAAGATCAACCTGCAAGAAACATTGTAATCAAATCATAAATTTCCCCTCAAAATCTCAACTCCCGTATTTACGGAACCATTCACATTCCCATGCTTACGGATATACTAAACATTTTATATTTTTAAAGAGTCTTTCCCCCCTCCATTCGGATCCATTACTCAGATCCCTCAGTCCTTAGATTATATACACAACTTATTTTTTTTTTTTAAACCCTGAAATCGGAGAAGGTTCAGAATTCACTTTTTATATTCTATTCCTTTCCTTCTCTCTCAAATTTTATTGTCATTATTTTCCCCGCATCTCCCTATACTGTATACTTTGTCTTTTCCTTCCTAGTTTCAGTGCGCATATGTTCTATCTACATCGGTGCATAGCGGTCCTAAACCATGATTACGGTGCTCTCAAGTTCAAGCCTCTGCATAGCACACGTTCCCATCCAGGGTTGGGCTCAGATAAAAATTTAAGAGTCCCGAACAAAGTTTTAAGTTACTTGTAAGAGAGGGAAGCCTCCCTCCACTTTATACCAAAGCCTGCTAAAGTATATGGAGATATCAATAGGAGACAGAGCCTGAGACAATCATAAAATCACGGGCTCCCATACATAAACTTTTTAGGGTCTTGGAGACATTTGAGTTTCATAAGCTAACGGAACTTGACTTGTTATTTCATTCATATCCCCGCAACTTAGTGCTATGTCCCAGGTCCTCTGTATTTCCTGAGCACTCGGTCAAGTCACAAAAAAAGACTTACCTTCTTATTTCCTAATATTGACAGTGAGGAAGATTGGCTTGTACTCCCATGCTACTACTATATGTCACTTGTATTAGTTCCAGTTCAACGACTGAGCTCGTGTGCTTCCTTGACTCAACGGCACGTTTCTCATATGTTAACATTTGGAAAGTACATCTGGGATGTATACCTTGTAATATCCCTGTATATCTACTATACATAATTATGTACATACATAGACACTGGCACCCTAAAAAATGGTAAAGTAACTGGAAGTAATATATACGACAAGTACAATCCTCCATAATGTTACGTAGTTTTGTAGGAACTGACAGTAAGTTGTATATTTCTGGATAAAACTTTTTTTTTGTTACAACTTGTTTTTTTTTTTCGAAGGCTCCGTAAAAAAAGTGCTTGGGTATAGGAAGACAAATTCCCTTGACTGTACGTCCATGATAGACTCTTTGTTAGCGTATGGAAATAATAAAAATCTTTTTGTGTGAACAAAGTTTGAGGAGTGAAACTGCAATGATGAGTTCATTGCTTCGGATTATCTTCCATATTATACTTAATGTCTATATGCAGTTGGGTCTATAGACATAGTTTGTGTCCTGTCGTAAAAATGTTACCATTAGAGTGCCGTTGAGAAATAAATAGCTCTCTGATAGCAGTTAAATGTCTGGGAATAAACTTGTGAGGGAAATCCAGTACTGGGATTGTACAATTGTACACATCTACTATATATGTATGTATGTGACCATATATGAAACATGTACATGATAAAGTCCTGCAGTCCGTTCCCACAAAATTTGTTTGTCCGCGACATAACTGACCTACATAACGGGACGAGGAGTTCTGTTCCTGTAATTTAGTAGTCCCCACCGAAATTCCTAATTGGACTCTTCTGATTTATGAGTTTGCTCTGCTGCTACTAGTATACAATTATTATTATACCGGTAATAATAGCCTTTTGTGACTGGGACTATGTGTGTACTCAATGTGCCTGCAATTTATTCAATTCTTGATAAGGGATCGTATTCCTGCTTTTTAATTTGTTTCAGGTGTGTCAATTGACATGAATGGGAAGACTATAACCACCAAATGGATACATTTAACCACAATATGCTCTCAAGAGTGGTGACTCGGGATTAATCCATTTCCTCATTCTGGTTACAGCAAATCCCCTCAGCGTCCAATACATATGTAAACACAGGTCTATATCTACATATAATGTATATACAGATACACAAACACACACACACACACACACACACACACAACACGTTGTCAAACCCTTTGAGCCAAATCTGACATAGGACACTTTGGTAAGGAGGAAATTTTAGTCAATATTACTGTAGCATGTTTGGAACTTATGTGGATCTTCTCCTACAGTTGTACATACTCGAACGAAATGATTTCAAAGGGGGTGAGAAATATTACACAAAGTTTCTGCATTTATGTCCTGGCATCATGAATGAGGTTGAAATTTCCGTTTCCGACCATGCCACGTCTACTTGTAGACATGTAGTACTCAGTACTCTCTGTGCACATGACGTAAATGTACTTTCAAATTGGGATGGTAGCAGTGAAACAGAACTTGAAAATGTTGAAGTGAATTTTTGTCCGCTCGTCCTACTTGGCACAATTTCCAAATTGTTTTAAAGGTTCTTCCTTTTTACAATGTATCGGCGTATGGTCTGGAAGCCAAATTATGCATGTTTTATTTATTTTTTGGGGAAGGTATGATACTGTACATTTGTGAGACATAGATACTCCTTGGTTTTTTGTTGTGACCAGACAAGCTTATTTAACCTGTATGTACAATTTTGTATTAGTGGTAGAATTTTGAAGGGGGACGCTCATACTTTGGGTAAATATAAATTATCCTGGTATCTTTTACACTCATTATATAACGAAAGTAGGTTCAGGTATGGGGAATAATAGTCCCATGTTCACTGAGTGTGTACGTTTGGTGGATGGTTTTCTGTATCTAATTTCCCACTCATTTGCTCAGGACAGATAACATACATAGTTGGGTTTCACAAACAATTAACCCCGACGTGTCCCATCCCATCTTCGTAATGGATCGACTCATCCTAATTTAGGCTGATTCTTATTTCAGTCATCAGCTCTAGTTTAAGTAACGTTGGATTTCCTACAATTAGGCCTCCAAATCCCAAATCTATTAAATAATGTTCTATGTGATGATAAAAAAAAACTTTTACAAACATTACAATTTGCATAATTACAACTATCAGATTATCTCGTACCTAAAATTCATTATATATAGGATAGAGTGGATAGGAGATTTTTAGTGTCGATTTTTGTAAGTCCCCTGATAATGGAAACAACGTACCTTGGGATGTTTACTTGGGGATACAACTCTCATTTACAATGTCAATTTGGGAATACCACTCCTAAGTACTAATCCTAAAGGTACCAAAAAAAAAGAGATTACTTGAGGTTTTACTTTATATTTTTAGAATTGGGATTGCGGAGAGTCTTAAAAAGTTGCTTCCTGCTTATGAACAGAATTTAAAAAAAAAAACAAAAATGGGAATCTAAATGCAAATAGAATATATAGGGTATCGGTTACCAGTGTAAGGGTCACGGCCCTTACTTTGTACGTTCACCATCTGTCTAGGACAAACAATGGAAGAGCGGAGGAGAGGGAAAAAATGTGAATATCATTATCATCACTCTGGCGACTGCTTACATGGGAAAAGCTCTCCGTTTGGCCTCTGAATCACTTGTAAATACATAAACGTCGAGTTGACCTACAAAAAGAAAAATCAAGATGATCCTTAGCCTAGCCCGATTACTGGTATGAGGGTCTCATCCAATAAAATTCCTTTCCATTTCTCCATAAAATCTCTGTTTCTTTTTGATACATCGCTCCTCTTCCCATCTTTCCCTTTCATTCTCCTATCAATATATTTAATTCCACCAATGGTAATAATTCAATAGGAGATATTTACACTGCAGTCGTCAGCACACTAGACTCATTAGTATTTATGCATTGAATACAAGGACTAATCTCTAGAGCAATGTCATAGTTGTCTCCACTACAGTATACTAATAGTATGTTCCCACCCTCCCATATTTTACGTACCATTTGTTTACTCCGCTCCCTCTAGATGTATGTACATCTGTGCCCTGTCTTATCTTCCCTTTGACAGGCCAATTCTGCGAGAGGACTATTTCGTTATATATATCTATATATTTTTTTTTAAACACTCTAAACACAGCAATAAAGGAACAGTTGTGTTTTACCACCCACTATTACGGAGAGTGAATCTTTTGAGTAGAGAGACTCCGTTCCCTCGTAATATCAATTAGTTTCCGGCATCATTGCCCTACAGCACACAAATTACTCAGTTGACCCAGAAACGAATCCATGCCTCTCACCCAGTTAAAATTAGATGCCTTATTATCTCTTATTTCATTTGCACAGATCCCCCATTATGGAACATAACAAATTACAAAAATGCATGCCTCAGTATCTATTACCAATTTCATTTTTCTTATAACCCCCTTACAGCTTATGAAGTCCTGGAGGATCCCAGGCCCTAATAACATCATACAGTAGGAAGGGATACACTCGTTAAAAAAAGTGTCTCCAATTTCTGCATTCGTTTCCAATTAAATTACCCCTCAGCAAAAAAAAAATAAAATAATACTAACTCCCATGGTCATTTCAAGAGTATGAGTCTCATCACTAATAGGAAAATAAAGTGAAGAATTTTGCAGCGCTGGTCATTTTAAAAATCAATAAATCAAAAATGCTATTTAGAGACTATAGTAAAATACTATTAAAATCTGAGAGGGAATCATCCCGAGGAGTCCTCTTGAAAAAGTCGATAAAACTAATTATTTGTTTTATTTTGCTAACTTTGCTCTAACTTGAACGTTTTGGAGTGACACGATTTTTCAAGTGGTTGTTTATTCATATAATCTACAGAAGCAAGGGAAAGAGAGAGAGAGAGAGAGAGAGAGAGAGAATGAGGAGCGCGATGCAGTGACTGTCCTTCATCGGCCCTGGGGAAATTGGCAATGGACACAGAGAGCAATGAACATTCAAAGGCCATCGAAAGTCTATCTGTGTGAGTCCTTGCCTACCTTCACAATAGCAACGACGTATGTTGCAGATAAAAATATTGGGAACACTCTTGACTCGCTATTATAATATTGCACATTCATAATTAATACTTAGTATATAGACAAACTATGGGGGTATAGTCTACTACTGGTTGGGCTTCAACTTCAACTTCTGTCTCTGTCTCAAAAGTTTGTCTGTATTTGTAATTATACCTACATATGTCCTCATAGACCCACGTAATGAAGCTCCTACATAGAGACCTATAGCTTGAAACACCTTGTGCAGAAAGTCTGCTGAGCATACACTACAAATGCAAGTACTTGTACACACAACAGGAGTGTGCGTGTTTTGTGCAACGACTCTACACAGTACAGTAATAATAGCTTTATCCTTATGATGATTTATAGGAACGCGTGCGAGTATGTATGCTCATTGTACACGATGTAATTATAACTTGATGGGGGTACATAATACAGCTACAGCTACTAAACATTTTTATGAGCGGTCTCCTCAAGCACACATTTTCGTACATGTACAGATCTCGTTATCCCCTCCTGCCTCCTATGAATGCACGCTACAGGACTTGTAGTTTAATCAGGAGCTAAATATTTATATTATTAGCGTGTCATAAATCTGTACAAGTTTTAAATTTTTCCTTCGATATTTGATGCACGATTTTTCCCTCACATCATACCCAATGTAATGGTCCTCAATAATAATGTTTACCATGGAAAGTGAACCCCAGAGTCAGTGCTAGAGCTACTACAGTACACAAGTATGTATGCGCCTGCTATTGAATGCAGTGTTACAAGTGCAAAGAGCAAGTAGGATTTAGTATCAGAAAAAAAAGTTTTTTTGTGTGTGTGTTTGCGATACTATTATTTTTATATAGGACAAGCTTTACATCCAGTTTGCTAAAAATGCACTTCTATATCAAGTCAATGCTCAAGTTGTGAGTATAGGCTTTGCTCCCTGTATATAAAAATGTATATATGCTCATAAGTACAAATAGGATTGGTGTATCATATGACGTGGGAGCAAACCGATTACGTTGAACGAGTGAAAAAAAGCCTGACCCACTTTACTCACTGGATGCAATGACCTTTGCGAATGCGAATGAATACGAATTGCGAGCTTCATATATAACTACATCTACGTTTCGGCAAATACCTCTTTGTTGACTTAACATAGATGCAAACCATCCGCCTGCCCCACCACTATCATCCGACCAATATAACCCTTTCTTCTACTCCCATCAATCCAAATAATATCAAGCCAGACCTGTGACAGACCCCGAGATCAAAAACAACCAGATCTAGGTAAAATACACAAGAGCTTCTTCAAAAGTGTCTGTACTTATAATTACATATGTGTGTCTCTCTCTCTCTCTATGTACTTCCACATAAATAATTACAATCCTTCAAAATCCATGTATCTCCATGCACATGTGTCATGTGTGTGTGTACATATGTTCTCTCCATATGTCATTCTCACTTGATAATGAATACCTTACTATGTGCGTATATGCCTCCATGCCCAACCGTACATATTTTTCCCCTGAACAATAATAATAATTACATACAAGATAACTCCTGTACTACAGTCCGGATTTGTTTGTAACGTTTGCATGTATACATACAAATCACATTTTACGTCTTTGCTGACTGCAAGTATTAAATGCATACATAAACAAATTTAACGTATAGAGTGTCATACATTTTTTGTATGCACAATAATAATTGCACTACCCAAATCCCAGGCTCTGCCGGTCGGAGCAATTTATTTTAAATTAAGATAAACACCAGCACCATGTGGGCATAGATACTATCAGCCGTTGCATACTTCTGCTCATCTCCTATATATGTTCATCCCTTGAAGTGTTAAGGACTCAGGAGTCTACCATCTCAAATTCATCTCGAGAGAGAGAGAGAGAGAGAGAGAGAGAGAGGACTCTTTTAGTTAATCCAGCCAAGCATCAATCTTGATTTATCCTAATATTAATTTTCTAGTCTATCGTACACACTAAATCTTGGGTGTATGTAGTGCAAAGACATAAATCATTTGTATGTACACTGTATTTGTTTACTATGCTGGACGGAATCTTCCGTCTCCTGTGAGTCCATATGTATAAAGTTGGAAGTCCTAACTTTTTAGGGGGACGTGTAATATAAATACAGTGTGTGGTGACTACACATCATGTGCAGGTCTTCGTGGTGGTTCTAGGAATGTAAATCGTGACCTATATTCCCCCGAGTCTCACATAATCACCCACAGAGACCAAAAGAGTATTTAAAATAAAATTCCGCATTACTATTCAACTCCATATAATCTATGGACTGAGCTGACTTCAAAGATTGATAAAATTAGACCTTAATTAATGCACTGACGGGGGCCCACTCAGAGTATATGTGGATTCTTTTTTTTTTTAAATAGACTCCCTCTCGTCCAATATGGAAATCCCTCAGAAATCTGTTCAGCCGTAAGGTTACGAAAACCACTGAACTAGTTCTGGTTTTGGCAAAAGTCATGGCTGTTTATGATACCCCTCACAAGTAATAAGTTAGACTTGGGATTCCACTGCAAAGGAGTAAAGACTCTTGAGTGAGAGCACAACCTCCGTTTTGAAAACCTTCAAGTGGGGTTGGGAGTTGGAAAATAAAGTCTTGCATTTGTGTATCCTTACAGTTGTATAGAGGCAGAGATACAATTTGCTAAAGTTTGAGGTTAAAATTCAGATAATTATGAAGGACTGCTATTCTTGGTATGTCAAGCGCAAAAATATCTCAAATAATGCATTTTGGGGGAAATGTGCAACTGAGAATAAGGTCTTATCATCAGGATGGTAGCCTTCATACATGATGTCTTGAGTCAGGGTCCGTGACTTCCCTCTGACTTTGACCGCCACCATGAAACCTCCTAATCCTTGAGTAACCTCAACTCCAAGTAGAAAATCTCCAGGAATGTCTTCCCTGTGACCCCAACATCCTGTCAATATGACTATTATTTTTCCTCCGACCATCCATTTCTGTATTTCCCATGCCATGAGTGTTCCAGGAAAAATGTGCTTTGTTTACTTTCTCGTAACTAGCAATAATTAATAGATGGAACTCCAAAACTTTCCTATTGGATCTCCCATTACTAAAACGTGGAGCCGTCGAGGATTTTTTTACAGTCAAGGAATGTGAGTCTTAGCTCGCGAAAAGGGTTTTAAGGGCCGGAAGTTTATATCTTTGAGAGTTATCCCAGCACGTGAGGCACGTTTTAAACCTACAGATTTGATTATTGACTCAATTTAGATTTTTCTTCCCCCCCTACCCCGCCCCCTCTGAATAATTGCACCGTCCGCTTTTAAAACCTTTGCTCACGATCACATTCTTTCAGAGAAAATTCTCCTCCACAAACAGAATCTCGAACATCCTCATATCCTGCTGGCTACACTTTGGTCAGGGTGTGTGAATTGCATAAGAAAATATAAAATCACTTGTGCATCACGTTGACAATCAATAAATACAAAGGATAGTGCTTATGTATCTATTTTGCGGTGTGGTTACTGGGAGGAAAAAAACCAAGCGGAGTGGATTTAAATGCATATTTTTTTTGATTTGAGTCAGCCATCGTAATATCAGTAATACGACGTAAATTTTAACGACCCTTTTCTTGCACGGCTCAACGCGTTTTTCTCTCGAGAGACATTATATATAATTATATATATTTTTTGCGTGTGTCAATACCAATTATTTGAATACTGCCGGATCAGTGAAAACCAGAGGAGACCTCATGATCATGACCATATAATAAATTATGGAGTTATTATGTCGTGGAAAGAGTGTCAAACGTGATCTAATTTCACATCTCATTGTCAGTGTCTATTGGAGTATGTGTGCAAGCACTGCTCACAGTACTAATGTTTTTTTTGTGTGTATGTATGTGTGTGTGTGCGTGTGTGTGTACGGGGAGTGTGTACATGCAGTTGAGACCCCATCAAATTCATTATCATTATCAACATTAGCAGCCAGACTTGGAATGCATTATATTGACTACATTATCTGGGATTCTGTTGTCAATTAGCAATCAAGAGCCTTTCGGAGCGACAGGAGTGCAGGTGCCGCAGAAAATAAAAAACGCCAACAGGGTGGCACTCTAAGTGGAAGGAATGCAACGATGGTTTTGCTATCAATGCGGATTTATGAGTAGGCATAAATTTAACAGGACTTTATCTCTCTCTTTCCCACCCGACAACCAACAACAATATCAATATTCAGTGTGGAACAACAATGTCGCCACACAGAGACAACATGAGTAATACAGATTCCCTCTGAGACATAAATATACCTTTTACTCATGAATCTCTCTCTCTCTCTCCCTTCATATCAAAAATGCGTCAGCACACTATCTCACACTATTCCTGGGCTTCTCCGAACACTTTCTCAACAATCTCTTCCTTTAAAGAGTCAGGGCTCCAGGAATACTCTGGTTGAAGGGAGTTCCCTATTTTGTCCTTATGGGCTTTACATAAACCCTCAAAATCCTATTGTACTCGGAGGACGGTATCTACACATTTTGAAAGTCCCATGTTTGGGTTCCCCTGTAACGATCCACTCATTTACACATCATATTCCAGGCGAAGCAATAAAAAATTAAAAGATTTTATGACCCTGAGGATCCTGTTGGTTACTCCGTCCTCTGGTGTAGGCATTGAGGCAGGGAGTATTTGTACCGTAAGAGTCTGGTAGTTCGTAGACATTCCATAATATCCCACAAGCCCCTGGATTTTACAGTTGTACCAATACACGTGTGATAGATGTGAGGAGATTTTTTTCCGTAAATTTTCCTGATTCTGAACAACATTTTTACGACTACATGGGCTGGAAGGAGAGCATTGGTTATGAGGAAATTTCGGCTTTTCTCATTTTCAACATCAAGGCCCTTCTCCTCAAAGTTCAACGGACTTTGGGTAGGTCATAAAAATATGACAACGACCAATTTTTTATTTTATTTTATCAATAATAAGTACGAGGACAATGGAAGTGTACGAGAGCTATAGGGAGATTTGCAATCAGCCTCACTTTATTCTCTACACACGTACCTCCAACACTAATTGTGAGCCTATTTTTATTCCTGATCAGTCCATTATCAACTTTACCATATTTGACAATCAAAACATTATTGTTTAGTCATTTTATGATTGCTCCTCTGTTATAACAATAAATCCTCGCATCGGAACTCCGTTCAAGTCAGTGCCTATACTTGGTGGGGTGTAGGTTCACACTACAGTTAATCCTTTGAGTATGAAATATATGTAGATAGATACTGGGACGAGTCAAATACTGTTATTATCCAGAGGTTGGAGGGCCCCATTTAAAAAGCATTATCTCTCCTTATAGTCCCTCCAAATGCATACGCATCTACATCTCTAGCTACATATGTACATACATACCCTGCACACTGATGAGCTCAACCTCAAGTGGTTTTATTTATAAGCTCTGGAATGAGGCTATCAATAGACTAATAGTAGATACTAGGAGCTCTTATTATTTTCTAGAGTGATTTTGAGTGGATACTCAAGTATACATAGAATGTACCTACATATTTTTATACAGAAGTTAATTGTGCCCTGTCATACACCGTCCTAAGTTTAAATTTAGATCCTCATCCTCAGGACGCTCGGAAATGCTGGAAAATTCGCTGACTTAAAAAAAATGCAGTTGTTATTACTCTCGGAGGGAGAAACAATGAGAATCATAATATTTAATAATAGGTTAAATATGTATGTCAAAGTCAGCGGTCCCAGACATTTTTTATTGCTGGTACATACCCCGTACTTTGCTCGCTAATAAGTCAAAATGCAAATCTTGTCAAAATTGAGTTTACGAAGTCAAACGTTGCAAATAGCATTATTTTTCCACTCATGGACGACACCAAGGGAATTTAAATGGTCAACAATTGAGTGATTCATTAACTACTCTGTAATTTAAGTTAAAATCCCATTTCTGTCAGCTGAGCAAAAAAAAATAATAGACTATAGGGATCCCTTCAAGTGACATTCCCTGTATCCTCCCTCCAAGTCCCAAGACTCCATCAATTGATAGTATAATTTTTGTTGTGAATCATGAGTAAAATCAAAACAGAAAAAAAGCTTTGGAAAATTCAGTGAAGCAGTGTATCTGTATTTAAATAATTTAAAAGCTCTGACTGTATACTACAATGGCAAAGGAGTAAAGTTTGTAGCCTCGAAATTGTGTACGAAAGAAACTCCACTAAAGAGTACAAATGGTTGTATAACTTAATAAATATGTAGCTGCTAACCCTGGCATGAGTCGTTGAACTTAGAGAGAAATTCTTTTGCAACCAATGCAAAACGCAAGGACGTCACCTATTTAACCATACCAAACCTGGTGGAGTTAAATCACTTGAATCAATTCACAGTCCTCGCTCTCATCCATACAAGTCTTGACTGTATGCTTCAATGTGTAAAAGCATAGCATAAAGCTATGTGTGTATAGTCGTCCCTCTCTCAGTGTGAGTATAGAGAGTGTGCACTCTCATATGTGTCTATAGTATATGTAAAGTATGTCTGCGTAAAAGAAAGAAATCTCGACATACTACAGTACATAATTTGGTATATGTACATACATACATAGGTAGATACACAATACATATGTACATGGACTCCATGCGTATAAAATCCTCACCACCCCCTTCATACTGTACGAACAGGGAATATAGCAGACTAGTGAAGTCAGGCTTCGTATATAGTCAAAATTCAAGTAAATTTTACTCCCCTTGATGACTCCCTATAAAGTCCGCTATCAACAGTAGAAATTAAATACCATGGAAAAAATAGCTATAAATATGTGCCTGACTTGGTAACTCCTAAACGACTATGACTGTGCAGACTCCTGCGACCACATCTCTGAACCCTGAGCCCTACATCCATTCATAGCTGATGCATAGGATTTTAGTAATTATGTAATTATATGCTACTCCACGAATGACTACAGCCTCTAACAATAATAATGCTAATAGTGACTGTATCATATAATTATACAGTATTTTCGTAAAGTTTAAATTAAGCTCTGACTCTACTACTATATCCCCATAGCCCGTAAATATTTACATTTTAAGTTTGTAAATGAGTCCGCGTACGTGGGCTATACATTGTCGAGGTATACAAATGGGAAAAATGCTTGGAGGATGAGTGTGGACAGTAATCAACGGGATGGTAAAGTACCTCACAGGAGTCGGAGCTTTAGAAATTTCATATTATTAATCATATGAATTCTTATGACAACTGGGACTATCTGATTTGCTATAGAGGAGCTTGGGAGCTCTCTATAGCCCTGTTGTCCCTTTCAAAGATCTGATGATGGCTGAGCTGTTACGGTATGTATTTAAAATTGGCCCGTTATTGTGAATGAAAGGGAAAAGCAGAAGCCACAGCCTAATACTTTCCAGTGTGTAATCCTCCTTTGAGCTACTTAGATACGAGGGAAATTACGTAAATGCTCATGTTGTAAGAACATTTTCTTGGGATGCTATTTTCTTACTATTACCATAGACACAGAGAGAGAGAGAGAGAGAGAGAGACAGAGACACACACACACTGTTTTATTCTTCACTAACGGAGCGAGGATGATGCATCAGTCTCCCAGTTTTCCTTTCAATGTGACCAACAGCGTAGCAATTGCTTTCTTGTTTGCAATTCCGTTTAAGTCTTTGCATTCAAAATATTTTTGGTAAATAAATTGAGAATTTATTCTACAACAGTTCCACTAGACAGGAATTGACAATAGGCAAATTTGACGGGGGCATCAATTCTCATGTAAGACTTTTGACAGTCTCATACTATTACGCATGCATAGGGGACGTAACCAGCCCTATGATTTCTCTAGATGAGGGCTACTGTGGACGTGCTAAATGTCCTAGAAGTTTTTAAAGTGGTTCTTTTAAAGTAGACACAATATATACACACACATACAGACCACACATTATTTATTTTGAGCTGGACTCTCTTAAAAAGTGGAAGTATGTCCCTATATCTTAATCACGATTCTGAGAGCAACAACCTTTGGAGATAGAAAGAAAAAAAAAGGGACGACAAAATAAGTTTTTAATTGTTTCAATTAAACCTAGGACTTCCTCAAGTTCCCCAGGATTTTTCGTGCAGTAGTAGTATGAGGCTATGTAGGAGTAACCTAATTAGTGAAAAGGCACGTAAAAAGGTAACTGAACTCACCTCTTGTCCCCAGACTTCCATTGAAGGTACATAATTCATGCAGGAGTCTATCTAATCCAAAGGAAGTCATAGAGACTGTAGTGTAAAGTAGAAAAAAAAAGAGCAAGTGTGTTTACTTTGTTCTCCCACATTATCTACTCACACTTTCACATGCATCCTAAAACAAGGGATCAATCCAACTGAGACAACACATTATGCTATGAAGCTGCCGTGTATTCCTCGGGACCACAATGAGTGACTATACATACCCTCACAATCAGTAGTACTAGGCCGAAGTAGATAAGTGGGCACGAATGTGTAGAGATAAAGCCTGGTGAGATACTGGGATTACTTCTAATTGATCCGATCTTGGAAGGAGATACAAAACTACTACATCTGATTACATATTACGAAACCTGTCCGTCTCCCATTCTCAACCATCAACTATAAGGGAGGATTCACTGAAAGAATTCTCAATCACAACAACGAGAATGTTCCAAGAAGGAAAAATATTTGAGGTTTATCCTCCCTATATCAACATATGTGGATACATACAAATGTACATTCATAACATTGGCTAAAAAGTATGAGTTACTGGGAGATAGTAGCATGAAGTTCAGTACTAAGTTGTAGTCAGCTCTCAATAATTCAGATGACGAGACTGGTACGGTAAGGCACATCACATGGAATCAAAGCTATAACTGTGAGTACTAATAACTCTATGGAATTTAAATGATGAGACATGCTCCTTGACAAAGTGCTGAATAAATAAATAAGTAGGAAACTCATTACTGATTCAGAATCCCAGAACTGAGCATTACTATTCCATTGAATCACTTTCACTTTCTCATCGAAATCTTCCAAGATCGATGGTGCAAAAAAAAAATTAAAATAAAGAACCTTCGTCAAGTACAAGACTTCAAGTGTTGAAACTGAAGAGACGCAGTGGGATTACATAAAATAGATTAGAATTAAAGATTGGGGATCCGAGAAGTAACCCAATGGTTTTGTCTGGTTTCATTTCATCAAAAGGCTTAAGAATGTTAAAACTTATGGGGAATTTAAGCAATTAATAAAAAAAAAACTAAGTAGAGGAAAATTCTCTCAATTAACTTAATAATTCTCAGAGCGACTGGTTCAAGACACCTATACTATAGTAAAGAAATCTAATGTGAGCTCATGGCGAATCATAACGATGAACGATAGCTGATTGTGAGTCAATGCTACGTACACTCTGCCAGTTGTGGATATGTAATTACATATATATGAGCACTTGCAGATAACGCTCTCTGCACGTTAAGGACATCAAAGAAAACAATCGCAAATTTCAAATCATATACTCTGCAATATGAGAGAGAGAGAGAGAGAGAGAGAGAGAGAGAGAGATACAGAGAAATGTTCATGGTCTCCATCTTGACTTGTGTGAGCATGTAAAGGAACGTAGGTCATGGCATAAGGTCATTAATCTCTTTTAAGGTGACTTGCTGCCATTAGTGATCTCCACATACATAGATGTGAGAGACGCAGTGGTTATGATCTTCGCATATACGATTCCATGCCAAGGAATGCTAGTTTCGTTCCGACGGTAATTACACGTTCCAGTTTTAAGAGTTAACCTGGATTTTTTTTTCATGTCTGTGCTCCCAAAACATTTAACTTGATACTGGGAGGTGTATGTAGGAACAGGATGATTACAGTACTAACCCTAGAGTATTTTTTCCCTGTACAATACTATATACCTATGACCCATGTTCTGTTTGTCTCAACTTGCCAAACATGAGTCTTGAAATGCTTCTAAACTTTTTATGTCAGTGAAGAAAAGAAGACGAGTTATTGAGAGCGAGTAAATTCCTAATGTTCCTCCTCAAAAAGACATAGTACTCGTATTTGTAACTACACATATCTTGATAAAGTCATTACATATATGTGCATACCCATGGATGGAGTTTGAATGAACCGTTGATAGTTCTGGTCTGCTGCTACTTTTTACAGCATGCAATAATCCTATAGAGAGAGAGAGAGAGAGAGAGAGAGAGAGAGAGTCATAAGTACTATAATAGAGTTATGCATGTGAGGATGATGTCGGTGGGTCATAAAAGGAAAGGAAAAGTGAACCAATGAACGATATGGGTATCTTCACCTATGTTTAATCCCAGATAAGACCAGTGTTTACACTCCTGTATAGTTTATGTACTAATTATGACAGAGGTGTCTATGTGTAGCTTCACTCTCAAAGAGCATCAAGTACTTATCACTTGGGTAGGTGCTGATGCTCCTACTTCAGCTTCTCAAACAGACTCAGGAGTTATATAATAGAAATTGAGTTCACCGAGACATTAACCAAAATGCAAGGTTTTAAGCCAAGTTAAATAATGAATGTGTCAGTTGTCGCTTTTGATACTTCAAACGTGATGGAGCTTAGCAGGAGGTGGCATTATTATACAGATATATCCATATTTTTTCTCAACTTCATTCCCTGTCCCACTCCTTACACACATGGTTTCAGGAGAGACTCTCAGCCCAGGGGAGATACCAGGGCTGATAAATTCTGTGTACCTGGACATCTTGCACAGAGAAACATCCTATTTATCTAGCTCCCGATCAAGTGCCCTGTGCTCAACTCAGAGGCAGAGTCCTATTTTGCAGTACACACACACACACAAGTAGTCAGTCAGTCCATCTTTGCATAGACCATGTTAAAATTTGTGCGCTTGTTCCTGCTATGTGTATTTGCTCTTCAATATTATCACTCAACGGATGAATGGCTTTTTAAGTATGATGTATAGGTAGTTGATATAGTTTTTGCTACAATCAGTAGATATAGTGGAGCTGTACCGTTCCCTATTTTAACCACAGTCTGTCTTGGAAAAACTCTGGTATGTAATTACCACAACTCTGCATGAGGGAATGGTATAGACACATCTTCCATATGTATAAGCACTGGTGCCCTGTCCTCAGTTGGATTTCTACATTTAGATACAAAACTGTGGGGTATCTGTAGTATGTTCCTTATCAACTGGGTCTGATTGTATATACATCCCTGTACTTGGGCATGTTCGACAGCCATGGATATGTAAGTAAACCTGCAAAATTTAAATGCTAGAGCATATTCTGGAAATTTTTTTAATAACTGCTCAGAGAGTGGCCCTATGTATAGTAGCATGGGGGGGGGCGATGGAAGCACTGTAAGTTGCATATGTATTGGACGTCAAAACGTTAGGATAGAAAAACCTATTAACGTGCATATGGCTTGATGGTTGTGTGTATGTAAGTCAGCATGTAGAGCATGTGTGTGTGTGAGGTTGAGGAGTATTGCTATGCTCAAGCCTTGAGCATGTACTCGAAGTAGTATAAAGGTCGACGGCCTTCCAATGAAACTGGGTCACGTTTCATTTCCATTTCTATACACACTGTCATAGTCTTAGTATTATTATATTATGCTCCTATCTGCCACTATGACTCTATGTATTCCCACAGAGTCTCTGCCCCGATGTCAGCTCCAAGATACATAGAGGATCTGAAGGATATAAAACTGAGAGTAATCAGTGCTTGTAACATTTATCTGCGTGTACAGTAAATATACACAGAAAGGTATGCATCCTCCCTTGCATTTGCTCCCACTATTACTACTCAAAACTCCCATGCTGTAGTATGTGTGTGTGTGTGTGTGTGTGAGTGTGTGAGTGTATACCGTAGATTAAATCCCAGAATGAGCTCAGTTCCAATTAGGTACTTGTTCCGCATACACGTTTGCTCTCTGTACTCGAGTATTCCAACTAGTACTTTTGTTTTCCTCAGCAGACACACACACACTATTTTCTGTAATATGATCTTTGAAGAATAAGATGTAACGGGCAGTTTTGTCAACTCAATGGAAATTACTAGTTCAAGTTGCTTTAACTATCAACAGGATGGACAGTGCATGATGACATTGGCTCTCCCCCCATTTACTTTGGAGTAATGTCATACATCAAGTTTAATTAGCTCTGCACATGGAGCTCTTCCGAATGCGAACATGTTGAGCTGGCACTTTCTGCATCATCATTCCAGCTGAATTTGCTCCGTATTGAATTGTTTCAATTTCTCTCTCTCTCCCCCCCCCACTCTCATCATTCTTTTGTCAATCCTGCTGATTCGTCCATCTTAAATTAATAGCTCAAGAAATGCAGGGGGGAGTTAAGACACTACCGTAATAAGAATGAATGAGGGAGTAAATACTGTACCTTCTGTTAGGTCTCGTCAACTCAGCACCAGGTTATGGATTCCAAGAATTTCCGAAGGAATCTGCAATAAAAGGAGGGAAATATTGATTAAATTGCACCCAATTTTCCCTTAATTTGATTAAAGGTTCATCGAGAAACAATCCACTGCCAAAACCCACGGACTACTAGTGCATATGTAGTTACTACATATGAGAGGAGCAAGAGCTACACTCTAACACCCAAACAGAGGCTGACCTGATTCGGGGCGCTTGACACGACCCAGTTCTGGGTCTTTCCATTGTATGAGTTTGAGCATGGCATGAGCATCATAAAAAGAAACCGAAAATCGATTTAGATTTCCCCGACAATATTGTAATTATAAGTTGAGAACACTGATGACCTTAATACTCCATCCCATTCCCCCTCCTTCAGCGGGAAATAATACTACCTTTTGTTTTAGAATAGATATATGCAGTCAGTAGTACCTGTATGCATCAATTAAGTTCAATTTAACTTGGGGGATGCATTGAGTAATAAGTCTAATTTTTCCATCGTATTTTGAAGGAAAAAAAAATCCTGAAAAATAATATTTGTAGGAACTGTATCTATCTATGTATGTATCTATGTATGAAGTTACGGGGAGGGCGCAGGGCTACAGATAGATTGTGTAAATAGAAAAATCAGGCTCTGCTTTAATGCTCTTGCTCTGCCTTCCTCATTTATTTTCCAGTGCATTCACATCGCTGATATTTTGCAATAATCCATCATGGATAACCTACATTTACGATAAACATAATCTCACGAGTGTATTTCAAGTGTATATGCACATCTGCTCACTCCTGCTCCTGCTCCCGTTTTGTTTCCAAGTGTTGAGTGTATAGACGACTGCCGACGAGCCTCGTATATAATTACATATTTACAGAGAGTTGCTCTCTGATGTCATCATCATTCCCTCATATCATGCATAATGCCAACAACCCTAAAATTAGCTGTACATCTGATTCTGTGTACAATTTCGAGGGAATTCTTCCCCTCGTATGTATGTACAACCCACTAAATACTATTAGATGGTATAAATGGTAAAGTACGTATGCCAACTATTTGAGACACTTACAAATGACGGGGCTTGGTTGGAGTATCAAAATCATATCGAGATAGGTCGGTACACATCAAGTGCAAACTAACATGTCTCTGTATCAAAAATGAGTCTCTTCCCTCACACTCGAATTATAAGCTTTTAAGTGGGGAAAGAATAAGATCACTCCTTCTCTTCGTCCTGGGTTACTACTTCTAGTATCTGGAGGATATACTATTATTTCCAAATGCTCTCATGACAAATCATATACGGATCTTGGGATATGACTTCATAAAAAGTTTTACTGTAAACTCATTGATTACTTTTACAGATATACTGCCAAATTAAAACATTACACTGTAAATTAAAATTTGGGATAGAATACACGCAGAGCTGTAAATAAAATGGATTTTAAATGGGGAGTACGAAAATCATGAAATAAATCTTTAAAATTGTTTTAACTCCTTTAATAATAATTGTATTAAGCCCCAAAGATATTCTAATAAGAGCTGAAACTGTTAAGATTGGATTTATCTGAAGGATCCTGAGGGTCATTAGAAAACCCTTGTTCATACTCAAGTATGATTTGGGGTGCCTGCTATAGTATTTGCTATATATAGAACATTCCTTGAAACTGTAGTGCCATGGTCAGTTCTGTTTTGAAGTTGAAGGCTTCCGTTATAAATACCACGAGGATTCTAAATTTAGGAAGGAAAGTAATTTAAGAAGGGACTTAACTATGGTTAGACAATGGTCAATTGATAAGAATAGGACAGTCCAGTTTAAAATAATCCCTGGCAATATAGTTTCCTGTCCAAAATTAGCTTTGTAGAAAGCAGCTCCCTATTATGTACACCTATTCTCAGAAATATCCCTCTACAGTAAGTGCCGAATGCACCCCACGCTATAAAATCTCATCAGAGCATCATATATTTCAAGCTGACTGGATAACGGGATAGTCGACCTAGATTCTCCCTCACAGGGAGTAAAGGATAAGACCTCCTGCATCCTTCCAATGGAATTGAACTTGTTAACCCAGAATTGGCTGCATTCATTCACTTCCAGTTATTTGTGAAGTATGTACAGGAGTGTAGTTCCCTGTATCTGTAGTCTAGGAAGATTTAAAATGTTTGAAAGGATTGCATGGTTCCCGAAGTAAGGGGTCGTAATGTGAAAGGTAGGTTAAGTGCTCATGATCGCTGTTGCCGCACCATTATCTTGATCTTGAGCTCTTGTGCAATCCGCTCAAAAGGATATATTTACAATTGCCATTAGTCAAACCTCATCATGGAGTCTATTGTCATAAAGGGTTTCACTCCAGTGTGAACTGAATATTGAGTAACCCTTTTCCTAAGGGATTTTTTTTTTCGGAACAAGCAGTATCTATTCTAAAGCTTATTGTTGAAGAGATTCCTACAAAATTTTGCTACATACTTTTATCCCTCTCCGACTCCATAACTCCTACAGACATCAACTGCTAACCTAGAATTCGCTTTTAGATCTTTCCTCTCTGCCCGTGTCTCATGAATGGAAAGCATTGTTTTTGTTTAACTTGGTTCAATAATTTATTACATAGACTCTGACTCAGAGTGCAAGACTGAGCCCCTTTTTCTGGTGTAGACAGACGCCCACGGGATCATCCAACAGTTTCAAACAGGTGGAGGCCTATTTCCCTCCTCTTGTTTTACATCCTTTATTTTTCTCTCGACAGTACAAATCTGCCCCACGGTATTTGCACAAAAGCTACTCATCCAATTACGCATTGGAGTTTACAGACTTACGTAAAATGTAGGATCATTTTCACATTAATTCTCCGTAGGAGCAACAGAGTTTAACTTTCTTTTGACAGTTGGACTTTCTGCCAAGTCAAATAAATTAAGAGTTCACAAATATTTGGAAGACCATATTTGGGTAAATATGATTGATCATACAATGAGCACAGTGACAATGGCTTGAATTAATTTCGCACTACAAGTTACAGCTTACATATTTTGTCAGTAGCATAAAAAAAACCAGTAGGGATCTATGTTTGGATGTAACAGTAAGCAAATCTTACTTTCAGAATTATAGCAAGTATTCTGCAGTGTTACTGAACAAAGTTCAATTTAATAAAAAATAAATTTGACACAGTAATATGTGATTTGCTCCAAGGTTTTGAAGTTGTTAAAGGTAAAAGATTGAGGAGTATAAGTAAATGCCATGGATTTCCATTTAAGCCCGTGTGCATTATAGTGTCAGACTAATCCCAGTGGAATGTTACAAGTTTGTCAACAGTATACTTGATAATTATTAAAGTGCAAATTTCGAAAGTCTCCCTCGAGCATTCTTCATCTTCATGTACAGGAATTAATGGAACTCATATGTGGGCCTGTGTGTTGCATTACACTAAAGCCATGTGTCGGAGAGCTGAAAGACAGTTACTTCATGTGTGCACACAAATACAGATACACGGACGAATCTCTCACTGTAATGTGTTTTATTTGTGTAATTTGTTGCAGTGTCACTTACTGCAATGTTAGGCTCTTGCCAAAGTTCTCTGTACACTCGAGGATTCTATGGAGACTTTGTCCTCTCACACACAATGCACACACACACACACAGACACATAGACAATGTGGAGGAGACACGACGGTCTCACAGTCTCATGCATATTCATCGGGAAGAAAATTAGCCTTTAAAAAGGAACAGTAAGCTAATTGTGAGTTGCATGAAGTTTGAACACAAGTCACTGGCCTGTCTTAAAACTACCGTAATTCTCACGTTGCAGGGAAGATGAAAGAGAGAGTTTCTAAAATTAAAAGGAAGAGAGAACTTGATGGAGATATCCATCCCTACAGTAATAGTAGATATTCAGACAAACTGGGAGGCAGGAACAGAGGATGAGCACAAGTTTAACACACAAAAAATATACTCTTGTAACAATATATTGTAAAGGATTTTAATGAAGCCCATTTGTGAAGAGAAAGAGGAGAGTCGAAGGATGGAGAATGGAATGAAAACAACGGAAGTGAACAATGCAGAGAGCATTGATGGTTGATGCGTGAGCAAAGTACGAGATTCCGTTACTCTGTATAATTACTAGATTGAAAACCCAATGAATCAAAGCCCAGCTCATTCTTCTCCTCTTATTTTGAAATTTCAAATTCCTATCTGACATTTGACTATTGACTCCGACCGCGAAATGACGCTTGAGTCAGGAATCCCATCAACATTCTTCCATTGCACTTTACATGCGACAATGTGTAAACATATAATTATTGGGAACACTTCCCTTACCTCTGTCTATTGAGATGAATGTAAGATTTTTAAAACAAATCTTCCGAGTAATTTAAAATAACTTTTTTTTTTTTGCAGTTTATATAAAGTGAGTCTCGGAGGATATAAAGAAGAAGAAAATAAACTTACAATAAATCTTCCACGGTAAATTATCACTTCTATAGCTCGAGCCAAAAGCTATATAGTCATGTTTGAAGACATTTTTCAATGAAACAGGCATCAAACATGTTTTATAATAAAGAAGAAGAGCTGTACATTGGATTATCTCCTATGATGAGGTGAAGTGAAACTGACATAAAGGTTCAACGTCATTATGACACACTTTCACTCGCACTTGGGGACTTTGACTCGAACAGCTGTACATACAAGGCTCTGACTGCCTCTCCTCTATCCCTACCTTCTGGAATATATCTCTCGCATGTAAATATATATACAAAAACAAGAGTTTACAAAGTATTTCCCTATAGTCAGAGAATATCATCGTCAGGCATGCAATCCTACGGTTATTGTATTGAGATACCACTCAAAATGATAGTCTGGTTATAACATAGTAGTCTCTCGACATGTAGATACTCCCTCAACCCTTGTATATACAGCATGTATCAGAATTATGTACCTACAGATATGGATACATAAGGTATGAGTATAGTATCTATACGTACATACATAATTGAGATGGATTCTACACGCTATTAGAGAAATGACTGCACACATATGACAACAATGCAATACTATAAATACTATACAAAATGGTACAATAGTGTTTGATGAATGGTCAATACAATATGAAAACAGTTCCCTCCCGAGACAACAGACTCACTCCTTGGATTTACTATGAGAGTCGTTCCTCGTACCAGTGTTTGCAAAACGGAGAGCGGAGAATCCATTTCATTCAAAGGGAAATTATGACTTTATTGTTGAGTACGCCAGTAATTAAAATACTATAAAATAATTAATCCTTGACTCTTCATATAGGAAACAATGAGGGGTTGAAAGACAAAAGTCAAATTAAAACTAAACAGCAAATGCTCCAAGAGTTAAACAATATTTTTATGGAGCTCTGCCTTTGCTTGTAAATAACCTAAGCAAAAATAAAGTCACATGGAGACTCTGTCCCAATGTCCCATTTCCCTTGATCAGAGACAGCGTCTCAAGACAAATGAGAAGAGAAGAGCTAACGCGGAAATAAATACTGCTGATTATATTTTTTTCTGGTGAGGAGAGAGAGAGAGAGAGAGAGAGACAATAATGCAATTATTGGAGGGATAATATAATGAGTAACCGAGCAAATCCTACTCTTCAATACAGATTAATACAAATAGATTGAACGCCCTCAGTCAGAGGGAGGATTGATGGGGTTGCTCAAAAGGTAAAAATCACCGTGACTTTGTCATTCAGGTTCGTTCTTGTGGGCTATCAATAATAATTGCTGCTAAATAATACCTTCCTATAGATAGATATCTATAGATACGTGAAACTTGATTGGTTAAACTTTACTTGTAAGGATCAGATTACCACTTAAGCAGCTCTTGAGTAAAAACCAAATTGCAAGTAAAAGTTTACCCAAGTCATGCTTCACACTTTCATGACTTTTCCATTCCCACTCCAAATCCAAAGACTTCAACAATCACTGCTTGAATTGTTAAATTTGTGCGAAATGAATTAAATATCTGTCACGATGGGACGTGCATACTGAAGGAAAAACTATAACTCTATTTCTACAAATAGGATTAGCTAGACAAAGTGGTTGTATTTGTAGGAATTCTACATTCATGTATGTAGGTAGTTTCAATCAAAGGTTTTTGTGTTTTGTTCTGGGTGGGTTTACAAGGAAGTTGTAATTATGTAAGATGGTTGTGTGAATAGTTTTAAAAAGGCATGGATTTGCTAATATTCTGGAATTTCATCGTCAAATCCAAGCCTTTGATGACCAAGCTTGAAGAGGAACGAATTTCAAGAAAAAACCTAAAGGAATGTGAGTTTAATCACTCGTACAATTGCCCTCACTCCTGGGATTACCAATGTGACGTGGGCCTGTGTCTCATATATAGTTGAGTGATAAAAGCCCCAGTACATGGAGATACACATTTCCACATGTACATAGGACTCCACGATTGTATGTCAGAGTAGGAAAGGATGTAGGGGATCAGGAGTTATAGAGCCTTTAGATATCTATAAGTACAGATACAACTCCGAGGATATTTGTACAGTGTACAGAGAGCAGTTGTAGTAGTTGTAGTAGTAGTCGTCGTCGTCCTACTCACCTGAGAGTAAAGAGCGTGTGAGTAATTGAATGATTACAAGTGTGAAGAAACTACCTTCATTCTCCCTCATCATCTGCCTCGACAATAATAATGAGCGGCAAGGTAACTCAAGTTGAGGCTGAAAAGTTATTGCCCTCTCCAAGGCACTACAGACACACTATTCTCAAGTATGACTAACTCCCAGAGGCTATGGTAATTGCATCGTAATTCTCAACACAATTACCCACAATCCCCAGTCCCGTCCATACAACTCAGTACATACATACATACATACATACAAAAACACACCAACAACAATTCCCTTCACTTTCTTCTCCAAACCAAAACGAATAAGCGATGCGGTTCATGTGTGTCTACATTCTGCAAAAAAAAAAAAAGAGACAGGTATGCACTGAGAAGGAGGCTCCCTATAGATAACTATATGCATGATTATGTATCTATCTATCCCTCTCATATGCTATTTTCTCAATGCTACCCAGTCTTCGTCCTGTAAAGATTGGGAAGGTAATCAAGGGACGTGGAAAGCCGAATTTGTCTATTTATCACATTGTATTAAGCCCACATTTGGACGGGGCTCTCAATGGGAAACCAGAGGAAGAGCAAATGAAGGAGAACTGACTACCATTCTCATGATGAGAGTTTTAATTTTTCTTAAGCTTGTAATTTCCTGGTTCACCTCTATTTTTTCCTAACCATATCTTCTCATGGGAAACCACAAGAGAGACTCAAACTATATTTTCCTCCATTGGATATCTCTGCAATGTATCATTTTTATATTTTTATCTATTTAACATATAGATGTTAATTATTACTATGTCAAAGTTCTTGGGATATATGAACAATTTTTCCCTCAAAATAAAAAAATAAAAAAATCCCCCCGATTTTTCTTTCATCAATTTCCAAAAGCTCCTTCAAACTACTACCCCCATTGTATAACTTGGGAAGAACAATACTGTTGTACTTGAGTAATAGTCTAGGAGTGTCTTGTTAAAGCGGAATCTTTATCCATTCAGTAAAGAGGAAATTGCATGTAACCCATCCAGAAAAATAATTGGCAAGAATTTCTAATAACAGCAACTCCCTTCCTATATCCCTTAATCGTAGACAGGAATCAATAGAGAAATAATTGAGTTCGACACTGGGAACGTGACTATGATCCTCAGATATATCTATCCCAATTGTTTTGATTCAAGAAACTCTTGTGAGGAAATCAAGAGGATTTAATCAAATTGCGTAGATGATGTGCAGACACTATTTTTCCCTCGAATGGTTGCTCTAACAAGGGGGGGGGGAAGAAGAATCTCATTGATTAGATACTGAGAGGAGCCCCAGCATATTTATGTATGTACTACTGAGCGAGGGATAGGGAGTCATTATGTGTGGGGAGAGTACGAAAAGTAGGATCAGGTTTTTTTTTTCTTCTTCCACCGTCCCACAAAATCCAGGCTATAACCTTGCTAGTTCAATGCCTTCTGACCTAAAAAAAACGCCCGAGTTATTTCAATCCGAACCAGGCGGGTTCAACTAGGCTAAGTATGACGCATTGTCACGTTACTAAATATACATGAACGGGTCTACAGGGGGAACACTCCTCTGACTTTCGACAATTTCGGTCAAGCAACAAGGTATCAGGTCAGGATTGACTACTAAAACACACACTCAATATACACTGCCACCGTCTCATATGAGATATCATCATCATGTCTTGTGTTAGCTCCTAGGCTAATGTCCTACTTCCTTGGGATCATGACCATGCAAAGGCCCGAATATTTTGACCTGGATTTCTTGTAATGAGCGGAAACTGTATTAAAATACCGGATTTTTGGAATTCCAACTCAATTATCATTTCCTTCAATTACGAGCCATTAAGTCTGAGGTAATTACTCTACAGGTTCAAATTTATTTATATTGTTATATAGATATACGGGAGTGGAGTCGGAGTTGGAAGCATATGTTCAACAAGGGGCAATTAACAGTAAATCATTGGCTTTTTCCCAAATTGTGAACTTTAAAAGGTTTTACGTTTTGGAGATAGAACGTGTCACCGACCGGAGACAATTAATTGCATTTGAGACCACCCTCGTGGCCCCGACAAAGCCCGGCGTACATAATGTCTATGAATCAATAAAGTATTGAAATGATTTGGAGAGAATGGATTTTATAACTTGAGCATTTATGTAGAATGGTAACCACTGTGGGTATTTGTGCATGCGAAAATACATTACTCTTTATGAGATAAGGAGGGAAGAATGTCTCACGCTGTAGAGAGAGAGAGAGAGAGAGAGAGCGAGTCAACACATGAACCCAAATACACCCTACTGTGTTGCTAGTCAACGGACGTCGACTCTGTTTCCGCATAATAAATATAAACTCCCGCTTGGAGTTCACATCGGAGAGTTGAGCGGGGTCGAGGAAACTTTTGTAATTTCACAAAAACTTTCTCAAAATCATGCCGTGCTAGGACTCGGGAGCTGTAACTCCAAGTTACAGTCGGCTTACTCTCGGCGCTCACTTTTCAATAATTTTTGGCGAGGTCTTTGTCTTTGGTTACTCTTTTGTTATAGTGAAAAGACTCCCAGGTTTTATATCTATGTACTTTTCCTTTCCAGAAGGGTTTGGTGGGAAATGGAGGGAAACACGAAACTGTCTTTTGAGGATTTACAACCGTTTCCTCTTCAAAAACATTTTCACGGATGGGAGAGTTTCACCCAATACCTACCTTTGAGTTTACAAGCTATTTCTTTCCTATCTCCCAAAATTGAAACAACTTCATGCTCATGTGGGTTCAATATACGAAATACATTGTTAGCAATAATTAGGGAGATATATTTTCATGAGTTAATTAAATGGGAAGTTGGCAATAATTGGATTTATTATTTAGAGTGACAAAGGGGGGCAGGGGCAAAGTTCGGAGTGGCGCTGTTTGTACAGTTTTTGAAAGTGATTGTAAATACAAGAGCAACAATAATAATTATTCCCTTCAATAAAATTGGGCTCATTTTAAATACAGTCAAACCTCTTTATAGTCACTACCGCTATAAGCAACTTCTCTCTATAGTCATAAAATAATTTGGTCCCAGCGATTTACCCGTATACTGTAATCTTAACTAGTTGACTACTCAGTAGTCAACGTTCTCTATAGTCAACTTTTATATACGGTCCCCTGCGATGTGACTATAAAGAGGTTTGACTGTAACTACCATTGACTTTGAATTCAAAATAATTAGATGATTTTGTTTGAGTAGGAATTATTGCAGGAAATAAGTGATTAAAGTTTTATTTTTCGGTGGAAATCAATCCGAAAAATTCGTAGAGGTTATCAACTGGTGAGGGGGCCAGTTTCCATTCCTTCTATTTATGAAACCCCGAACTTTCCTTGAGGAATCTCAACCCCAAGGAAAGCCAGCGTTTGTTTATATATTTACTTCCGTTGTCGCTCACGAACCTCGAAGGAACTGTTCCGGTGAGATAAGAGCCTCACATGTCACCAAATGGAATGGTCGCGGTGCTATATATATCCTATATTATATATATAATTATATATAGATATGTGTGTGTGTGTGTGTGACATCAGTAAACAGAACGGTAATCATCAAGTCATAAAACCCGACCAATATGCGTAAACCACCTACGCTACACTTCCGCATGTCTTCCGTGTTAAGTGCCGTAACGGACATGTACTGCATACGGACACAGAATCTTCAATATGTAAACTCAAATTCGCAAAACTTATGGTGCTAAAATTAGAGGCAGTCCGGGAAATGGAACCGTATCACTGGATTTATGAAGGGAAAAAAATCACCTTGATGGTATATTGACACATTTGTGGAATCGAGAACTAAACCCTCAAACGTCCTGTAATTACTAGAGCTTGAGCTTTAGAAGCAGGAAATAGAATTAATGCAAATACACAGATCCATAAATACAGCTTGAGCCCGCCTGATTAGAAATATAAGCTAATTTCAAGGGAAATAAGAGATTTATGGAGAAACCGTAAATGCTAATTGTCTTCTTATCAGTCCTAACTAGTTGCAGTTAGTTTACTAGGACGTCCATCGTGATGATTTCGATTGCCTTAAAATAACCTAAAGAAAACCGGAAAAGTCACGGAGTATCCACCTCTGGCCAAATCAAACAGAGATAAGGAAAGTTCCAACTCTTGTCTATTCCAAGAAATCCAATGTTGGCAGTTCCCTCAGTCCATGTCTATTCTAATGACAATAGATAAATCATGTCTGAAAAAACATGTCAATATTGAAGTAGTGTGATGCATCGGCCTCATGCCGGAAGTGCAAATACTGTCTCCGAAATGACTGGACACTATTTTAAATGACCACTCACCGCCAGGAGAACAAGTGCTCCTCAAATATATACCTTTTTACTATGGAAATAAATTACTCGATAATTTCTCTCATGGCATTTCCCTACGATATAAATAATTCCTTGTCCATTCATACATACATCATATGGAAAGCCGCTAAATCCCCACTGAAATCCCTTGATGCGGTAAGAAATGATTATACAAAATTTAGAAACTTTTTCCCAGCTGTGACTATATATATATTCTATATTTGCCCAGTCCCAACGAAGAGATACAGATAGGGATGATAGCATCCGTACAATGACAGTGAATGAGAAAAAAGTAACGGCATATATACAGAATAGTGATGGAAGAGCAGCCGTAAAAATACAATCCTGTCGGATACAGCAAGTTAACAATCATCCTAATGATGGCTAGACTTTCAAATGCTGGGAGTTACAAAGTCTATTATTACTACTGCAAATTCATTTCAACAGAGATCTATTCAGCCAGCCAACTCAGCTACTCTTTGAATTACTTGAGGATTTCACTTTCTCAACTCCACATTTCCTTTTCTTTGTTACTGAACTTGTAAGTTTTTAGAAATTGACATGAGTACACTTTTCCTATGCATTTCAAGAGTCCCTTCGCTCATATCAGTAATGCATTAGACACATAAGTGCAGTTTCATTAGCGGGAAATTATGAGGAGCAAATTAAAACTGTATTGAGATCCAAATGGTGAGGATCCTGAGCATTGGAACTTTCCTAACTTCCATGGTACTAGGTCTGGGATTTTTGAGGTCTACAGTGTTTGTATGTATCCAACGGGATTAAAATCCGTAGCTATAGATCTAATGTAAGGGAGGATGATAATAGGGGAAATTGCGGATATTTCACGGAGTTTTGTTACCCTTGTCACTTGTAAGTAATTGACAGTATCAACATTCTCGTAGCCTAACTCTATGTTGTCCAATGAGGTTTTTTAATTACGATGAGCCTCCCCATTAATTATTTCCTGATACATGCCCTAGGAAAAAAAGTTGTCCTGAGCGAACCCAAACGTTGGGAATGATTGCCCAAAACTCGAGTAATTGCAGTTAGGTTCACAAGTCTGTGTGAGAGAGGAAAACTGACAGATAAAAGAGAGAGAGAGAGAGAGAGAGAGAGAGAGATGAATTGCGGGCAAACGTTGACTCTTCCCCGAGCCCTATCTAAAAGCACTTATTTACTCCTCATAAATATGAAGCTTTGGAGTGTACTTTTAATAAACTACATTGAGCTAGTGACGCAGGGTTATGGAGCCTATGTGTGTGCACTCTTTCCCTCACGACTCTGTATCCTCGGATTGGGTATGCACAGCTAAAAAGAGAATGCAATAAACAAAATTAAATTGATAGGGAACGAGACTTACAACAAAGTTTAGAAAACAAGTATTTACATGTATCCGTTTAGAAAACATTTTGTAGAGGGGATACACTAGTCCTCATATATGTGTAAGGATCTGTCTCTTCCCCTGTGATTAGTTGTATATACTGCGTACATTTCAGTTTATAAATGGGCTCGAAAGGGTCAATGGCATCTACAGCATAGCTGACTATGCAAGCTTTGGCTCTAACTTGCTCTCCCATCAGCTTCCTATACACTCACGCACACTCGCATGTTCCTGTCTAGAGCAGGGAATCGTACACGAAAATAGAGAATATGCTCTCTCTCTCTCTCTCTCTCTCTCTCCCTGTAGAAATCATATGGTACTGTTCACTCACACTGAATTAAATTGTCTATACCCGGTATGAATTCCAACTTAGCTCCCATATCAAGTCAGTGGCTCGTGAAAATTTCAACAGAATCATGTGAAATCGGATGAGGTCATGTATAGACAGACATTGGCTTCTAAGAATTTGTCTATAGATAATTTCTCTATATCTCACTATCCAGTCTCTAGTAGGATGCCTAATTGCCAATTCTAAACTAATCCCCAGTTGTGGAGATCCTCAGGAGTACCTGCCTGTACATTTTTACAGGCGTGCTCAATACGTATCTACCTATGTATGTATGCTCAATAATTATATATGCTCATTATATATGTTCAATGCTCATTGCACTGTATGTATGTGTTCAAGGGAGTGAGACCTTTGGAGTTGCTGAAACTCATTAAATTTCAAACAAAGTCTGGACGAGTGTCTCGGCAAATACTCCAAGCTACTAAAAAGTCAACAACAAGTTTACTTTGAAAAGTATAATTAAATTCAATAGTTCCAATTAAACATGTACTGAACTCACATCTCTCCCCCTTCAAGTGTGTCTGCTTTGAAAGTTGAAATCCTGCAGCAACTGTTGTTCCAAAAAAAATGTACGTATCCAAAAAACCTTACTAGTGTTTTTTTAAAACTCCATATGAACGGGATTAAGCGACTTACTTGAGGTTGTGGTAGCAACAGACTTAAATGATTTAAAAGTATGTAGTAGCTTGGGAATAGGAGTGTTTTGTACATGTATTTACTAGTTCTGTGACTCTCTCTACATATAAGCACAGATGCCTTTCCAAGATGATTGCCTCCACTAAAACTCCACTAAAATGATAATGGTTTGCATGTGAACTTCACCGTGTCAAAAACGTAAAGGAGAGTGCAGTGCAACGGCTTCAAGTAATTCCAATTTAGTAGTGCACTGCACTTTAACTTTATGGTGACAAAAAATGTCGTCTCTTTCATACGGAGCAATTCGTAAGACAGTAATAATGATGAGGAGTTTCCAGGGAAGAGCCAATGTCTCTGTAGTATGGGGCTTGACATTCTTTGGAGTATAACTGGTTCACAATTCCGTGTGTGCCAGGGATCCGGCTGGAATAATAGATGAGTCCCAAGTATACACACAACACATGGTTGGGAAGGGGGGCGAAGCAGACCGGTACCGTGTCTAATTTTAAACTGGAATTCTATCAGAGGCCTTGCCCTTGGTAAAATGCAACTATTTCCAGGTCCTTCCTTTCATGACACATGGATCACATTATATGACATTCACTGGGATGAATCAGAGTCTTCCTCTGAGCTTCAAGACTCTCCTGTAACTCTCTGACGCCGGAGTCAGAGTTCTGATAATGATTTTACATACTGTGCCTCTGCCTGTACTTGTATATCTATCTATTTGTAATGTCATGAACGCACTTGGCTTTTCCCCTCACTGGATTTATTCACAAATCCAAAGGACAGGATATGTGGAGCTTGGGAACTGCATTGAAAAATTAGAGGAACGGAAAGAACATTCAGAGAGGTTTGTCACCCCGGAATGTGACAGAGCCATATCATGTCTATGTTTGTGGTATACACTGTCATCCTATCATCTCCCTATTTTCAATGCTACCGTCAAGTAATTACTTTTATCTGTATGCACTAAAATTCATTACCATTCAGTTGGTTCTAAAATTAACGCCCTCAGCTCTTTATCTCTGCTGTAATACTCCTACTAGACCCAATGTTTTGTTACCTATTTTTGTACAAAACCCTAAATCAAGTCTGATTCACTATTTAGCAAGCCATCTTATAGTTCATACTAGCTGTGGACGTACGTACACACAATCGATTCAAACAAGACAGGCTAGCCTGCACACATCTCCGTCTATAACCGCAGAGACGCATAAAACCTAACAGTATTGATTTGTCCCTTACATACGTATACCGTACTATACCTCCAGGAGCCTCATCATAAATGTCAAAATCACAAATGTGATTGCAGAGCCCAAGTCAATTTTTTTTTGGGGCCCGTACGCATCCGAACATATGAATTGTTATGTATGCAAATTGTATGCAGTACATGTACATAATTACGTACATAGGTCTGGGAGAGGAAAGTATTGTAATGTGATCATTGTAATTAGATATGCATCTATGGTATTTTGGTGCTCCAGTTACCATTGACTTCATACTATATATTCGTGTCATTATCAATGGAGAGTCACCCGTATCTACTTATATATGGCAAATCCTGTGGAAAAATTTCCCCTCCCTATGCTTTCAAACGGGAAGTTGGGAGTTGAGTCTCAATAATTGCGAGGACAGATTCAATACTACAAGTGTAAATATATCTACATTTATGGGGAAGCATGCTGGAACACTTTACAGATTACAGACTCAAAATATGATACATCATATTTTTTCAGCCGTAACCTTCAGCCGTACAAGGTTTGATAAAGACTGATAGGGAATAATAGTATTATAGATGCAAAATGAAAAAAAAAATCCCCAAATCCTACCCTACATACATACTTATATGCTCATCAAAAGAGATTTTTTTTTTTCAGAGACAAATGTGGAGGACACTGACTCTTTAAATAGTCATGCAGCTGCAGTCCACTAATCCTCTGTTTACAACAAGTTAACGATCATAGTGAGAATAAGTATCCTTTCTAAACTTGACATCCCTGTGACATTTTACACGACAAAAGTACGTAGATCCAATTTGGTTGCTCATCATGGCAGAGGAGCAATGACGTTATTACATAACGCGTAGTCGACACTTTTAAAGTATACTAAAAAAGAGGACGTACATACAAACATACTTGTAAATACTATTTTGTAAGCCTATACATATGTAGATATATAGGTATATACCAGCTAAATATCAAAGGTTCGTAGGAGTGTACTTGTACTTGAATGCACACACAACCTCATGATAACACTGTGGCAGGGAATGGAACATGCGTAAGTGCGTATGCATATCTCACGCACAAGTACAAGTTCAAAGCATTGAATATGTGTAAAAAAAAAAGAGAGCTGGAAAGGGTTGAATTACCTCTTACGCAGAGTTCCTCTTTGCACAACTTTCACGCAATAAATGATTGCGGATCCGTTATTAAAATCAGTTTATTTTCTTTTTTTTTACCCTGAAATTTCAATTCCAGGACGAGGGTGTAGTTTCAGTAACAACATGGATGAGTCAATATATAATGTAAATCACTGAATGATAATATCCACGTATATATGTTTTACTTCCGAAACTGATAACAAAGTTTATAGATAAAAAAAGTGCTATTATTTATTGTTCATTTACGTATAAGTATCTATGGGTTTCACAAGAAACTGCAACTGTTGTCTCCCTTATCAAAAACTCCTTGTTCTGATTAGATAAGGGTATTTTCAGAGCTTGATTATCACTCACGCAGAAAGTAGGAAAACGCACACACCAGCCCCCTTGCTGTATCAATACAATTGCCTGTATTTATGAGTGTGTGTGTGTATATCCCACTGCAAAAATGTGCACAGTGTGTATGCAAAAAAAATAAAATAAAAAAAATAGATGAGAACTTCAATGTCAATTATTGTAATCCCCAAAAGTTCAGCGAAATCAACTGCGGAAACGGTTGTATTTAAAAGGATGACACCAAGTATAGGAACAGTTTATTGCACTCATCAGCTGATAGTAGGTAACAAGTAATGAGTGGGCTTTATTTTCCCAAGAATTCGGATTTAAACTACAAGGCGGATGTATATTTCAAACTGGACTTGTCCTTCGACTTTGGAGACCGAGCTATGTGTCTCTCCCGAGCTATGTATAAGAGCTGAGCTCAGGGGAAAGAGAGTATATAGGAGCACGTGCCGGCTGAAATCCAATAAAATCCACAGAGGTTCCACAAAATTCTCGTCCGCTCTCACAATCAGTGATGAGTCGGACTGGGAAAGTTATTCACGGGTATAGGATCACTATTATATATTTTCTTAGAATAATTCCTCAGGAGAAAAAAGAAAGGAAGGAGGATCAAATTAAGACTCCTTTCCAAAACAACTGGGGTCGTGTAGATAGTAGAATTGTTGGGAATAATTATTTGGACAAAATCCCAAGGATGAGCTCACTAGTGGAGATGTGTGGCATGGAACAAGTCAGAGGACAGAATGAGGGAAGCTTAGTCCGTTAGTAGTTTACTATGTATTTGTGATAATGGAGATTTCACTCTCAATCCTGTTACTCTGAGTACAGGATTTGGATTGTGTGGTGTGTGTGTAGTTGAGGTAGGATGTACTAGTAGTATGGTGTCAAGTCAGTGAGGAGTCTCAGATAGAGACGTTGTAGTAGGAAATAGTCAAGTGAGGAGGTAAATGGCAAAAATGTACAGAGAGTATGCAGAAAAGTGCGAGCACAGCACCATACACATACAAGAGCAACGAACGAGTAACCAACTCCTTATGCTACGGTCTTCTTCAGGTTTTTCGTCTTCTCTCTCTCTCTCTCTCTCTCTCCCTCACTCACTCTCTGGTAGTGTGTATCAAGTGTGTGAGTTTTCTATACTCGGGGCCTATTATAGAACGGAGGATGATCAGTCACTTCACTGCAAGTTCATATGTATACGACTGTAATAATTGACAATGATGGTTAAGGTTTTACTTGAAGATAGACGATTTGGCTGGGACTCTATAGCTTTATTTTTTTAATATATTTTAAAGGTTATATGTATAAGAGACGTAGGGACTAACGGCGGAAAAGCAGCTAGCGATTTCGTATCGTGTACACTGACTCAGGCTGAAGTGAGAACTGCATTGCATTCAGTTAGACGGCGAGTCATTGACCTCAGTCTGTGGGTGGGAAAAGTTCGCTTCTCTCCGGCTCCTACCAAACAAATGTCCCTCGCAACTTTCCCCGCTACCATCGTGTGCTCTTCTGTGCTCTATCCGCCTCAACATAACTCCACTCTCACATATATAGTCCCTAATATATATATATATATATCTATATATATATGCCCTCATATATAATTATATAGAGTGAGAGAGATAGGGACTAGGGACTCCAACTTATGCTCAGAGACGAGCTACCCAATACAGTATACTCTATACATAGAATTTGACCAAAACATATGTATCTATACTCACATCTACAGACTTGCTAAAAAACGGATCCTAAAGCACAGTCGTACATATCTACATATCCCAGCTACAAAAATATACTTCAGACAGACTCTACTCGCTCAAAACATATAGGTCCAAAGAGACATGTACATAGTAAAAATTACTTATCGTCCCCTACACACACATAGCTGACAAATCTATACTCACATATAATGCATCAATTGGGAATGGTATTTCGGTATACACCCCTATTATACCAATGTACAGTATAATCCCTCCCAGTCATGTGTGTGTCGTATCTACTTGTATAGTGAGGTTCTCAGTAATTATGCACGACCTGACTAAATAAGACACTGGTCCCGAACATGTATGGACATATTGGATATATATATATATGTATATACATTGTGTACGCCAAAACCGACGTCAATCCTCAGGTCTTGTATTTCGCACAATTTCTGAGTAGAAGCCTATTCAGCTCTCTCACATATAACTTGTCTATTGATATCGACTATTTTTTCCTCTCAGGCCATGTTATCATGCTCTTTTCCACCATCACAATCTTCAGTCCTTATTTTTTTATTTTTTGCCAGTGAAACAAAGAGAGATACATACGTCCACTAATTCCCTCACGATCCACCACAGCCACACACAATGCAGTGTCAATGATGATTACTGCTATTTACGACCTTATCTATCTGGTTTACTATGTGATCCTTCAAATCCAGTTGTGAATGCAATTTTTACAGGCCTCTGCATACCATCAATAAGCTACCTGCTCCAAACCACTTGAGGGTGATAGTAATAGAGACAGCGTTCGATTTCAGATAATTAAAACAATTTACCATATACTAGTGGATAAGGACTGTCTTTCAAATCCACGCATTAAATATATGGGATCGTGATACAAATCATCCCAGGGGGGGGGACAGGGATTGCTGGAGGGAGGAACGTAAACAACGGCCGTTTAGTTGGGAATTCCTAGCTGTTAGATACATTTTTGAGCCAGAGATTTGGGTAACATTGGGTTAGACACAAAAAAAAAATAACTATGGAAGTAATTTATAAAGGAGCTCCCCCGTCCCACTGCTGTAGCAATTGTTAGCAATTACGGCAACCTTGTGTCTTGAGAGCAGCATGGCATTTACAGTGAACCAAGTGTGTGCATTATTTTGCATACTTGATGCATTATTTGTGTCTATTTACATGCAAATTAGCAGTAGCTAGCAAAAGTCCGACTGTTGTAATCATCAAGTAAATAAAAGAAATGGGAAACAATAATGCATAATATTCGAGCTATGTGGAGATGAAGAATTCCGTTTACCATTTTACAGCCCCGATTCCTACATAGGACTGGTCTTCTTACCAGGATATGTGTATGTACATATGTATGTATGTATGTGTGTGTCTGTGTGTGTCTGTGTGTGAGGGAGAAGGGCAAGGGATGATACACTGATTGTTGAAGAGACACTGAATTTCTTTTGTAGTGATAGACTGTTGCCCTATACTTGAAAAGATCGACAGGAGTGATCATTCCAAGTTCAAACATCGAGGGAATTTCTCACTTTTCCTTTTAAAGGTACAACTCCCCCCTGCATATTTGGATGACTCTTGGTGTGGTTCAATATTTCTATCAAGTGTTCATTACAAATTGCACTCTCAATTATTGTAGTGATTGTGTGCATATGTACATATGTATGTAGCTCAAAACACTGGCCTTTGAGGATTTCACCCTGACCCCAGTCACTGTAGTCACCCCAGAAAATTTATGATGCTGAGGCGTTTCTATCAATCTCAAACCACAACCAGCATCAGAAACTTTTCCCAATTTATTTCCCACGCTTCCATGATTTCTAACTGCATAAGAAGAGGAGGAATTTACGATGAAATCTTACCAAATTGAAGGCTCAATTTTAATGTCTATGATTTCACATGAGATTCTGCAAAAATAACTGCATTCGAAATCCTGTGCCAGAGAGCTCATTCAAATAAAAATGACACTGTCAAGTTGTCCCAATGCATTTGGAATTTATAATGAGAAAACCAGTTGGGGTGTTCCGTCCAATCCATGTGCATTTCAATATTTCAATCTGATTATGAAGCTTATCCAAGGGGAAATATCTCTATAGAAAGGGGATTCCTCAAGCAGCTTTGCTAATCAAGTTCAAAGTTTTTGAGCTGACGTTGGATATTCATTAATCCGTACGTAATCGGGCTTAATCCATTGGAATGACAGAAGCTAATATTTTAATTTAATCAACCACAGAGGAGGAAATGAGGTGCTTTCATAAATTGACTGGGCTTTTTGCTGAGACTCCGCTGACTGAAGGAGAGGAACTGCAGAGAAGGGAAAAGGGCATTGAATCCCGTATATTTTTGGAGGCTTCCAAGGCACATGACTCTGAAAAGAGTGATAACATTAACATTGGATTTTTAGTCAAGGAAGAAGAAAAAAAAAATCTCAGTTACTTTTATACCTTGAGTTTTTGAGTGTGGTGGTAGTAAGCATTGCACGCACATCCGAAAACTGCGTCTCAAAAATAAGTGGGAGGGAAGAGAGAGAGAGAGAGAGAGAGAGAGAGAGAGAGGGAAAAATGCTAATAGGAGATTCCACGCGTTTTATTTTCGAACTTAAAAGGCTGTGATAGCTATAAATTGGTGTATTAAAGGAATATATATAGTCAGGGCCAAGTCTCGTCTCGGGATACATCCGAACAGTCAGTTCGGGGAACTCCGTGGTGAGAGAGTTGAGGAAAAGGTAGTTAAGGTAGTCGCTGCTGCGTCTCATTGCATAGCATGTGTATCTACGTATATCTATGTATGTACATATGTAATGTATAGAAAGCTGGATAGTCGGGTCGTGTGTGAGGATCGCAGACTCATAGTCAATTGTTTGTAGTCTCATATGTACAGTAGTAGACTTATGACTGGGGTCTATGTGTATGGAGAAGGTTCGCAAAGTAAATGTTTGCCATTTTAGTCCGCAGGGTCGGTCGGTGCCCGGTGCGCCAAGCATGGAGTTTCCGTCCTCGCCTAAACTAGGCTGGGCATTGCCTCCCAAACCGAATCGATAGTACGGAGAGGAACGATGAACTCTAAAAACCGTTTACATGCTATATAGATTATTACATATTTCCATGTACTATTACGTTCACTCCTACTGAGCCCAGGACATAACATTCATTGAATATTTATAGGAGTTCTCTCTTCCAATATGTTTCAATAACCTTTGCTTCAATTGTTAATTCGGAGAAAATAGACTACAGAAAGTGAGAGAGAGAGAGAGTTGAGGAGAAGAGCACTCACCTTTCCACGTCAGACTCGCACAAATAATAATAATAACCGAGCACTTCTCCAGACACCGGCCTTCAAGCTTCACACGCAATATGCTTACGCATATCTACTACTTCACCTTTTTCTTCCCTCCTGGTTCTTCCTCCTCATATCTTTCCCTTTCACTCCCATTTACCTTCCGCATTTCCTCGTCTCATCCCAAATTATACTTTCACATAGAAATTATATAAGAATGGATATTTTTTGTAGAGGTACACTCTCCGTGGAGGAACTTTCCCGTAGAGCAATTACTCATGCAGAAAGGATACATAATTTCATTGTAAGATTTCTTCAGGGGTCAAAAACCTCTGATGAAATGGGAAATTCAAGCTGGAGATTCCTCTCGCGGTCATCGTATCCTCAAGTTGGAGTTTCATCCTGTAAACTTTACTTTTTGAAAGAGGTCGTGTAGATATGTATATTATGACAAAGTTTCCATGTCGACAGGGGAGATTCTTAGTGGAGCTATTTCTAGACTAATATTTGCCTCTGCTCCGTGTAGTTAGTTTACTTTCGGGATGTCCTGAACAGTCACACATAAACAAACAATTATTATTGAGCGTGAGAGAAAGAAACTAATGGTAAAGGATTACTTCCTCATTGAGAACATTTCAGTGTGTTTCTCCAGACCGGAGGCAAGTAGTAGATACAAAATATATTGTAGCCTTGCGCCTAATTAAAATGAGCGACTTTGATCAAATTAAAGGATTTAATGGATATTGAGTATCCTCTGTCTTTTTATAGCCCGTGTAAAATTATGGGATCTTTGGACATGGGAAGTGTAATAAGACTTTACCCCTCACATCCGCTTGCATCCGTGAAAAAGTTGTGCTTGTTGCCCAACGTCCCTTTATTTTTTCCTAGGGCTGGAGACGTTGGTCAGGATCAAATGGTATCCTCCAGAGTGTTGTCAATTCAATTGACAACTTTTCCCTTGAGGTAGGACTGTAAGTAGGGTTCGATTTGTATTGTATATAGTCGTAATAATAATTGAAGTCCACATGTACAAGAGGCTGGGGAGGCTATTTAGGGAATAGGAAAACAGGTATCGACGTAAATGAACAATTATTTTGACTACCTCAGCTCTAGGTTTATAATAGTGCAAATCCATTAGAAATTAGAAGTTGATTCCCTGGAAATTGGAATGATGTCTGGTTAGCGTTTCAGAAAGTGACTACACCTGTATGCAGTATAGTATAGTCCATGGCCGGAAATGTTACTTTTACTTTCGCTGAAGATATGTACCTTCACTACCTTCAGGTTCCTGGCCTGGGTTTTTAGTGTGTTAGAGTCGTATAACTCTTCCGAAGACTTTTTTCCAGGAAAGGGTTGAGCATGCTGTGTGACTAAGGTACCAGGGGTATGTACCGCGTGGTAATTACTTTGATGTTAGGAGAAATTTGTTGATTTAGCACAACCGAACAACTGTCCATCAATTTTGGAAATAGGGTTATGTAAACGTATCGTATGGTTGAGGAATCAGGTTCTAACCTTTTTCTCTCACAAGTCATTGCTCCAGTTAAAGTTCAGTTTGCATTACTTCTGGAAAGGATACACACTGCGGTGGACGGGATGAGAGGAAGACTCGACTTTCCTGCAATTTATTTTCTCTTTACAATTAGCAGCAGGATCATGTCATTGTGCTTATTGCTTTGTGTCTCCACCGTAGGATCAAGAACAATAGCCTCCCAGCTGTAGTGTCTTTCCAGACTAAGTTGGTATTGTTAGCAAGTTATCCATTAAAACTAATCTCTCTCTCTCTCTCTCTCTCTAAAATATAGATACCCCATGCATAATTACTTTGTACAGATGGGCATGAAAATAATATAAACCTGTAAGATGTCTCATCCTCAAATAAAAACAAATTAATTTTAAACATGAGAGTTAGACATTCTATGGAAAACATATTTCCCTAGGCATGCTCACCACAAATAATTCCCTCCCAGTTGAATCCACATTAAAACTCCCAAGTTTGAACAATTGAAATGATTTGACAAAACAATCGGTTAAAATCATTTTAATTCTCACACCTCACAAGTGAGTATCATTATCCAAGAGCTATTTTCGTACTTGAACCGTAAAGAATTTTACCTTTTGTAAGAGGATGCCTGTGCTCCTCAGGTCCAATTAAACACATTTTATATTTCATACATATTTAAGTCTTCGCAGAGAAACATGTTTCCCGTCGCAAAATGACTTTCATTTAGTCTTCCTTTCTATAGGACTCTGTAGAATGGGGAAATAATAAGCAAGCAATTGGGGATAATTACCTTAATTTAAATTTAGCAATTTGGAGAGAGAGAGAGAGAGTTACTTGGGAATTTTAAAGAACAACTATTAATAGTAGAAATGGAGCGGAACGTATCTGTGTGTATCTTTGCCGATCGGGGCTTTAACCCCAATCAAAACTGATGGACAAGATTTGCGGAAACAGCTGAGACACTCCAAAGGCGTGGTTCCCATTCCTAAATCTATCAAGTAGATGAACTTGGTGCTTGGGTTCTTGTTCTCTCCCAAATGTCAACTATTTCCATGGAAAGGTTAGTGAGTTATATTTTGGGTGTTGCAAGTCTACTGTCGGACACTGATGACAACATGTTGTTCTCTCAGCTTGACTTGACTCCTCGAAATTAAAATAACATGGAGTATGCTTGCCCTCGAGTGGCAGAATGCACTAAAGCCTGAGGTTTCGGAATTTATGAGATCATTATCATTGCCGACGAAAAATGAACTCCCATGCTAATTTGTACTCAGAGGCGGAAGGCTGGGTGACACACTCATTCACAAGGAGTGTGAGTGGGCTGGAACTCAATACAAGTTTATTAGCCAAGTTTCTATAATCTGGTGAAAAGAAACAAAAATATGGAAATGGGATGTCACATAATGTGGGATTCAGTTTCTATTGAACATGACTCTTGAGGGTTGTAAAACAATAAACTAATTTTTATTGACTAGTAACTTCGACAATTTATTAATGCTGTTTAAGTGTGAGATAAAAAATAGGGGAAAAAGCTACAATATTTACTACCCTCATCATGTCAAATGGACATGGTGAAAACAGTTCGTGGGGTGTCATGATCTGAAGAAAGAGTTCTGCCTTCCCCATTACCATTCCTATATACAGAGTCATACGTATACACACATGGGGAATGTCTGAGCAACTTGCATATTAGTATGAGTACGTGAAACACATGCATGAAAATCAAGTTCGTTTCTTTCCACATTCAACATTGAATCAAATGTTGAAAGCTGTTTGGGCAAGCCTGTGTGTGCTATCTGCCTAGGCCAAGTTGACGAACTTGTACCTGAACTCTTGCTTTCCTTATAGTTTCATTTGTTGCTCAACGCTTCTTGTTATGCCTGTTTTTTTTTCTTGATTTATAACATGTGCAAAAATCTATCTTCCCCTCCATTCACTGTACTCCACACAGAGATGAGGGGAATGCTCTGGCATTAAATAATATCAAAGCTGTTTATTTCCTCAATTGTCTTGTCTCTTCCACTATTTTCTTCTCTATGACACACTTGAATATTGATTCGAGTCAACTCTACCTTTTAATAACCATGACGCTTGATCCGAGCATTCACCTTTTATTTTTAACATCACCCAACATGAAGGATTCCGTGCTGCAGATGGATTTTCCTTTGACAAGAATATTCCGTCCCTCCGTATGGTATTAATTTCAAACAACTTGATTCACTTCGACGCAAGTGATATTTTCCTCACCACCTATCTCTATATCCTCAGACACAACACTTAGTACAGATACTGTCTATACATTTGCAGAGATACAGGAAATGGAAATATTTTTACATGCCAACACGCTTCTGTCCATAGCTATAACACAAACTATAATCCATTATTCCTACAGAGAGGTAGTCTCAATCAAAAAATTAACTTGTCCAGGGAATGATAGCAATCATGACGGAAAGGTCGGGCAGAGAAAGACAAAATCATATCTAACCATCAATTATTCAATGTCTAGGAATGGTTTCAGCCAGGTCTTGTCCCTTTGACTTCAACCTTTTCCCCAACCACAGACGACAGCAGCCAGTACAAAAATCAATAATTCATTGAATTATTGCGCTATTTCCTCCAGCATTATTAGTAAACTTGAACCCATGTCCAAGCCCAATGGGGTTATAGTCAGCACAGATCTGTAGTAAAATCCTATATACATACATATGCACACACACATATATATATATATATATATATATATATATATATAGATATATACACACACACGAGGCAAATACGAGCATGCAAGCCTCCCCCCGGGTATCAGAATTGCATATGGTGTACACATGTATGTACATAATTACATCTATATTGTAGGAATGTAAAATGTATGAGTGAAATAAAGTAGGGTGGCTCAGTGGTAGAGAGTAGTAAAGATAGGTCAAGTTATGTCAAGAGCTAAAACAGGAATGATACCTTAATTTATTCAACCGAATAGATCGTAGTCATTTAGTTAGCTAAGTATCGTGTAGTAAGTATTGGTTAATATCTTTCATTATATTATAATTCATTATTTCTAAAACTAGCAATAATTGTTTGACTTAATAATAACAACTAAAGTTATTCTAATAATGTCGTAACACCTCTCCTTCCCGGGGTGGGGTGTTTTGAGACTGGGACATCTCTCCGTCATGGGAGTGTTATAGGTCAAGTACTTCTGGTCATAGCAATGGATTGGAATTAACTAATTCGCATTTATTCTGGTAGTAGTCGTGGTGTTCTTGAATGCATTGTTATCCATTGTCTGAAGGGATAACAGTCACGTAGTTTGTGATTGCCAATATTACAGAATGAACAAGTTGGTGGTAATGTTGTGTTTGTGGAGATTCGTAAAGTGTGGGTAGGGTAATTCTTGTTTTCTGTATAGTGGTTACTAAAGCGTCTTCGTTGTTGTAAGTCCTTTCTTGGGAAGTTGGCATGTCTTTTATTGGAATTATTCTGAGGGTGGTATTTATGTTGGTTATTCCAACTCTGTTGTTCGTTCAGATCTCTGAAAATATTTGTTTGGGGAAGTCTATATGAAAAATTGGGAAACAATGAGTGATTACTTATTCGGTTGCGAGATTTTGCATTCTTGAATGATGTGTGGGGTAGTGTGTGAATTTGTATCATGTGTCGGTGTAGATCTTCGAGAACAGGTAGGGGTTGTTGGATGTTTGGGAATTGGGAGTTAGAGATGATTTGCTTGGTAGTGGGATGAAATCGGTGGTGTTGTGGATTAGACCCTTGTCGGGGGAAGTAACGGGGATAATCGGGGGTATATGGAGATTTTGAGAACGTTTTGGGAATAAGGGATAACGAAGGTGGATATTTCCGTTTTGGTGGGGGAGTGGGAGGACTATCAAATACGATTGACATTAATGGGATGAGATTTGGGTTGGTTCTATAATTATTATTGTTGATACGGTGGGAGGTTTCCGTGATGACTCGTTGTGTAGCCTGATGATCTCCCTTCTTCATCAGGCGGTCTAGTTTCCCGGTTTCCAGTTTTGATCTTGACTTGAAGAGTATTGGTCACGGTTTAAATCGTAGGTGGTATTGAGATGATTGAGTTGATATGGGTTGTGATTAGGAAATTGTTGGTCGAGTTGTCTGAATTGTTGTTGAGTTGTAGGGTCGTTACGTTGTTGATAGTGATTATTTGGGTTGCTGGTAAAGATGTTAGTCTCATTTAGCCATCGTTTGAAAGTATGACAGTGGCGTAGTTGGTGGGTGTTTGTATTACAGAAGGGGCAAGTGTGGGATGTAGTTAATTGGGGTAGTTGAGTTGGTATCTGGTCTGTCGTTATAGGCGTATTCAGAGTTTGAAGTAGTGGTTGGCTGGTGTTTCTTATTGGGAATTCGTAAAGTTTGGACATGTCTGTTGGAGATTGTTGTTGTAGAAGTTGAGCGTTGTAGGATTGTAATTTAGAGGTATAGAAATCTAATTGTTTTTGAAATTGTTCAATGGTACCGTCAGCGCCAAGTTTTAGTTGTAAATTCCAGGTCAGATCTCGAGGTAGTCCTTGATATAGGTAGTCGAGTTTACAGGAGTCAGTCATTGTAGGGTCCATACGTTTAAAAATACTTAATTTCTTGTAGATGTAATCGCGAGCGTTGTCTGTTTCAGCATGAAATATAGTGGTTGAATTTTCTGCTGTAGCAATGGCTTTATCGTCCTTTTCTGAAAATGCATTCTGGATTTGTTCTTCGAATTCCTTGAAACGTTGTTGGGAGTTGGCGATGTTTAAATTCTCTAGAAAATTGTCGTTGGAAAAATTCCACCAATGTAGAGCAGTTCCTTTGAGTAGATAATCCATATTTTCGAATTTCCATTTGTCAGTCAGTTTGAAATGAGTACATCGGTAGTTTAAGGATTTCAGCCAAGTTTTACATGATGATTGTCCATCGTAGGTGGGAATGTTGGAGAATATTTCGTTCGGTAAGAATGAAGTCATGGTTAATATCTATTACTGACTGTCAGGATTATGTTCATGAGGACCATGGGGTTGGCTTAGCAGTGAGAGATGGTCGGGTCGCAGCAACTTCCACCGATTGAGAAAAAGTAGTTAAATGACAAGTCTTTATAATTTTTGAAAAATTTGAGCAGGGGTTTGTTCTGCTTTTACCTTTTTCTTTAATTAATGTTGTTGTGATTTTTAAAAAAATTGGGCTGGGGTTTCTCCAATATTTACACTTTTTCTTTTTTTTTTTGGTTTAAGTAATTTTGAATGAGTTCAACTACTGGTCAGACGCAAAGGTCAACACAGGTCAGAACTCTGATGTAAAGATCAAACAGGTCGGACGGTAAAGTCAACTCTGGTCGGATCAAATATTAACCTTGAACACTAGAAAAATATTACTTGTCAGTAACACAGAATTAGGTAGGCGGTGCCTTTAATTTTCATTTGTGACACTTTAAAACTATTGGATGTGAGTAATCTGGTTAACGTAAAGAACCAGTAGTCGCAACCAGTAGGGGAATCACTTGGTCAGCAGACTTGGTCACTAAACGAACCAAAAGTTAGATCGGAGCACTAGTGTCGTTAAAAATAAATCACTGTAAAAATAGTGTGGGGTTTTGTTTTGTTTAGTATGTGTACAAATTCTGATTGTCCGGTGGGGGCGGGGAAATAACGGTGCTGAGGATGAGTCAAGAAACCCGCACCTTGTAGGAATGTAAAATGTATGAGTGAAATAAAGTAGGGTGGCTCAGTGGTAGAGAGTAGTAAAGATAGGTCAAGTTATGTCAAGAGCTAAAACAGGAATGATACCTTAATTTATTCAACCGAATAGATCGTAGTCATTTAGTTAGCTAAGTATCGTGTAGTAAGTATTGGTTAATATCTTTCATTATATTATAATTCATTATTTCTAAAACTAGCAATAATTGTTTGACTTAATAATAACAACTAAAGTTATTCTAATAATGTCGTAACAATATATAGCTACTCCCATAGTAGCTACTCCAAAGCTAGCTACAAAAATCTAGCCAGCACATAAATATTTTTGGGAGCATGATGATAAATGACCGTATAAAAAACAATCTGCATACAAAAGCCATTCATACGAAATTCCAGTACTATCCACCTCCGTCCGCATTAATTGAAAATAGCAACACAAGCATTAATTCAGGGATCGATTTCGAATGAAAAACAACGAACCATCTGATGTCACGTAGTACATATCCCGAGCGTTTACATAAGAGCGTGAAATTGGTAGCCGTATTTATGCCCAGACGGTACTTATGGGAAAGATTTTTTTTTTCTTGAAAAAGTAAAGGGAAATGCATCCATCCATCAGAAAAAGAAGGTACATGTGGAATAACAAGATATAGGCAGCGAGCCAAGGCACTTCCCGGCGGTGGAGCATAATCAATCTCCCCATTTACATTTTACCCATATATCAAAACACGCTAATGAATCAACAAAACAAACTTGTCGAACCAGCCAGGCAGAGATTCAGAGCGTTAAAGATGATTTAACATGAATTCCTTTCCCAATACATTAAATAACTGGCTCTATCAATAACATATAACACTCCTCCTAGGCTCCTTTGTATTGTTTTTCGTACTATCTGTAAACTAATAAGGATTGGGTGCTGTAGCAAGGAAGCAGGGAGCATGAAATTTCTGTAATCAAATAATTATGCACAGTTTGAACAGCACCGCAGGGAATGTACCTTATTACCGGAAGCATAGCTCTTAACCGCGTAACCTTTTTTTCTGGGCTCTGAAGGAAGTTTCAAAGTTGGAAAAGACTGCCAATTTTTAACAGTTTTTTTTTAATCCACCCATCAACCATATCTGTCCCGATTGTAAACATTGGTGGAGCACAAGTTTAATTAGCAACTTGATTTCAAAATTTGCATTCAGCCCTTAACACCATCATGTATATTCCTTTCCTTGCATTCCACTGCAGTTTTAACCTCACTTGACTGCATTGGAGTCCAGAGTTGCATTGAACTCACTCAGCAGAGAAAAGTTGTTATCAGCAGAAATGAGTGAGTTAAGTGTACACAGTTGATGCAGCGTGTGATTTCCCGAGTGATTCTAAAATGGTAATGTTTGTGTGAGTTGCCACAAAAAGGCAAACAATATAACGGAAATTAAAGGCATTAATTAGAATTCTGATACTAACAAGTGTTTAGCATGGTGGGATATTATTTAACAAGCTTTGCCAGAGTATGTATGCTATGGGGGAGAGGTGCATGTGAGACTCCGTGGAATTTTTTTTGGCACGTACATGGAAAGGCTATTACTATAATAACAAAAGCAAAAGAGAAATTTCCATTAAAGAAAAAAAGAAATCTTCCTCTCTCTCTCTCTCTCTGTCTCTCTCTCTCTCGCTAGGTATCCATCTCCTTTAAAAGAAATAAAAAAAGAAAAATGAACGCACTTTTTAAACCGTAGAGATATGCAATAATAACTGTGTATGTGGTATGGATGGAGTCAACGTCTCGTCGTGGTAATGCACTCCAACTTTTAACTTCCCTCACGCTTCCCTGCACTTCAACTAAACCTAATGGTACTACTGACCGACCGTCCTTTGCTGTAACATTCCCTACCCCAAAACGCTCAGATACTCATACATAATGACTCCATTGACAGGGTACGTATGTATGAGCACAGGAGAAAAAGTGGATACTCAGGTATGTATGAGGAGGGCATAGGACTTGAGGAGACAAATTGCAAAAGAGCTTACGACAAATGGCCAATTACATATGCACATGCAATTCATCATTGAAAATTTGAACCCCAACCACAAAATCTGAACATCTGACATTGTCAGACGTTCAGCTTGTAGAAAGTGAAAACTGATTTACAGTCAACCATTAAAATGTAATTCCGCAATTAAACATGTGTCGTTCGTTGCCATCGCTTTTAGTTGAAAAAAAAAATTAGCTTTTTATATCCTTTTCTCATGACTCTTCTTGTTATTGCTCCCAGCTCAAGCACCAATCACGACACAAGCCGAGGCATTGTCTTTTTATGCACACTCAGTGACTCCTTTAGTCAACTGCCTCTCTATATATATACTAACTCCGACTCACGCTCCCTCTCAACAAAAATCCACAAGCTGAATGCCCAAATGTACATGTACTAGTAGTAGAGTCGTCCTCACTGGGAAATTTCTAATTTGGAAATGTGCAAATAGTCAGAATCTCTTCTAAAGAAGGTAATTTCTAATTCCATTGTCAAGTAGGAGGCGAGGTTGATTTTGAGTGAGTTAGAAAATCCTAAATTAGCAAACTGTACATGTCCAAAACTATTTATTCCCCAGAGATGGGAAAAATCACTGACGCGGTAACTCCTGCCCAGGCAATGGTCTTCACATATTCACACAGAGCCCCATCAATAGAATAATAATCCATCACCAAATATAGTGAGGGATTATTACCCCAAAACTTTATCTCTCTTATGGAAAGTGAGGATTTGGGAATGACAACAGTAATAGTTGTATAAACATTACGGATTTTCTACGAGCCAATTTGAGATTGCACTTAAATCAAAACAAATTAAGGCTCATTCCCAAATCTCATTTGTTATGGCTCATGTCGCCCCAAGTAATTAATCAAGGGGTAGGATCATCTCTTGTTAATTGTTCTTGGGGTATCATCAAGACTTAATGATTCAGATTAAATGTACGGAAGACAGAGACTTTCTCAAGAGTCACATATCCCCTAACTTGATGAACCTGGATGGATTTTGTGTTTTCTTTTAGAACCTCCAATTTGTTACCTTCCGACATGAGAGAGTAAGATTGAGCTTGTATCAATGTAAATTGGGAAGACACATGTATGTAGATATCTGGTTGCCAGGAACGGCACTCCTGAAACTGTTCATTGCATTGTGCATCGAGGCTTGAGCCTCATGAAATTTTTTCCCCCAATGGAATGGTTAGCTGCTAAAACATTGGCGTGAGGTGAGGGTGAGTGGAGTGAGGAGTCTCATGTAAATCCTTCTGGAGGTACATACATACATTCCTGAGTAAGATACTGTTTTTAGTGGATTTCCAAGCTATTAGTGTGGACATTCCAAGAGGAGACAAATACTAATAATTGAAGTAGATTCCTCATGAGTGAGAGAGGTGGACAAAAAGGGCGAGGGATGCCTCGAGAGAATTCTTCCATGAATTAATATAGTATGTAATGGAGATTTAAAAAGGCGAAACTTTGGTTCAAGTGAATTACAACTCCCATGGCTTTGGGTGACGGAGAAGAAGAAGAAAAAAAAATCTAGTTATTTAGCTAAGGTTTATGTACTATACTGGTTTATGATGAGATTGGAGTAGTTGGCGCTGTTGTTGTATCAAGAAAAGGAAACGGGGTTATCTGGAAATAGGAAAGGCGAGGTGGCAATGCCCGCGTGGCCCAGTTTCACTACGGCGAAGGTCCTTTAGTTTCGCTTTCAATTCCATTGCATTGCACTCACTCTCAGTCAGACAGCATACATTAACAATACAGGAGCATAAAAAAAATCAACTTTTAACTCAGCATACATTAGCCTAGTAAAGTGTGCACGCATAGACGTGTAAAAAGAATCCTTTGAAGCAGTGTGAGAGCATGTACAGAGTCGTAAGCGTCATTCTCCTCCCTACGCTGAGTACTGTTAACTTTGCCTCGAGGCTAAAACTCTTCAATGAGGATAATTCACGCTGTGTACTATAACGTTTTACAGTGGGAGTCGGCAGACTCCGTTTGCCTCAAGTACATATTATTTTTATATATAAGGAATTTTATGAGTACTATCTGTATAACTGAGAATCCCAATATATGTAGGAGTTGTATATACTCTGCAGGATGAGCATATGACAAAATGATTTTTTTTTCTTATCTCAATATATACTTATACTCCTTTAAAATGTTTCATTGAAGATAGGTCTCCCTCACACATACATATGTATGTACGTAGGACGCTTTGAGGCAGACAGTTAATTTCAAATTGACAGGGATTGTTTCGGAGAGACAAAATCTCTTGCCCAATCAACAGAGGTAGTATCCATTGCCACGGTCAAAACATGCAATTCATTCTCTCCTGACTCTCGAGTATCTATACAGCATAGGGAAGACTGAGGGGCACGGTGAATGGAAATAACGTCATTCCAAATGACCATTAAAGTCTAATCACTCTAGCAGGATTTTCCTTCAACAAGTTAACATGCGAATCTTCCATTCCCCATTTTAAAGGTAACGGATAATTACGCTCAATTAATTAGTTCAGTAAACCCCTCACGACACTCAATTGTTCCCTACGTAAAATTCTAAGAACTACCGTGACAGATGTTTTCATTCAAAATCTATTCTGTAGACACTGAACGTCCGGTATGACCAAGGAATTTCTACTTGCTAAAGAAGCAAAGTTTTTCCAACCTTATTTCTCAGCTTTTTTTTCGTGAATGAGTCTGCACTTTGGAATGTCAGAAGCTTACATGGCCGATCCTGTCACACATGCATCAAAATGATTCCCTTCTATTGTGACATTGAGTAGATGGTGTTTCCTATATGTGGACTCTTTTAAAATTTACATTGAGTCTTTCCCTGGGTCCTTCCAGCCTCTCATGAATATAAAGAAGGGCTTGGAGATATGTAATAATTATATTGTGCTTGTATAAATTCTGTACGGAAAAATCTCATCAATTGTAATTACTTGTAAGATAACTATTAATATCTGTAAGCCAAACCCTATGCCAGTAGGAGAATTTCCAGTCTCTTACCTGGGGCTGGGGCACTGTAAGTAATTATTTCTACGTTAGCTTTTTCGAGAATCGATCTTTTCCAAGAACTTCAACTCTAATGTGAAGCTAGGGAGCGACATCTAGGAAATATCTTGAAATACACTACTCCTGGGTTTCATATATTGAGTGGGAGATGTCCATTGCTTGTTCTTAATTGATATGTGAGCAGGGAAGAAATAATTATTATTCCAGGAGTTGCTAGTTGCTAACAATAAGGAATTATACATTCTATTCTGTAGCGTTTCCTGATCATGAATCGTGATGCTAATTGTAAGATGATGAATCAAGTTCTGAACCTACTGTTGATGTTTTCGAATTTTTTGCATGCATTGCCAGAGAGAGAGAGAGAGAGAGAGAGAGGGGGGACTCGTTTAACTATATGCTCAATGTTTTGTATAATAATTTTGAGCCAGATTAAATGTACATTGAACATTGTTACACTGACGATATTGTATTGAACAGATTCTGGAGTGGACAATTTTAATCTTCAGTTTCCACCTCACAACAGTGAACCACAAAATACTGATTTGAATAATATAAAAACATGTTCTGTATTGGATTTGCAGGGAATGTGTACATTACCATTTATTTTTTAGCAAATAATTACCTGTACTACATATTGGAGATGAACATTGTTCGCAATTCTTTTTTTATACCCTGTTTAATTTTTGAGTTGTTTGAGCATTGCGAAAAATTATTATTTCAATTTTGCAAGCATAGGAAAGGAATACTGTAAAAGGGAATTAACAAACTTTTCAGATCAGCCAGATCCTTAGAACACTTAGCTCTCCATACCCTCATTAATTATTCTGTATCGTGCAAAAAAGTATTTCCTTTTTCTGAATGCAATCAGAAATTATTAACGGGAAACCCTCATTCGCAGCTCCTTACTGTGGAAGAAATTACTCTCGGTGGAAATAAATGAATAAAACTATGGTCGATGAACCAATAAAATATGAACAAGTAGTTATTTTGCTAGGCAAATTGAGACTCAGCAAGAAGTACCGTCTCAGGACTACAAATTATGCTGGTTTACATAAATGGAAGCTACAATAGCAAAAGGAGAAGCGTTGATTGACACACTTCACAGTGTAAATATAAATCCGGATCAATAATCAATTCTTCTTATTCTTTTTTTATACTGCTTTTGAATTCAAACTTACATTTCTCACTCCTTCCTTTTGTGATTGTCATTTGTTGATAGCATGCCAGGAGGGAATCAGTCTGTCAAAATTGTGGGTGGGGGTAGTAGTAGCTCGGCTCATTTTTATATTACTGGGACATTATTGCTGGGGATTCTGTCGTTATGTTTATCGAAATGTGAACCTGTTGATAGTAACTGGGATCTCTTAGAGGACCAAAACTTGATTAAACGTATTCTGTCTTTACATTTTATTTAACTCCCTTGTGTTATGGACTTTATTGGATGAATTATTACTGTCACAGAGCCAAAGCTTTTAGATCTTGTTGTAATAATTACTTATTTGACATTTCTATCTTCAGAATTGGACGAGTGTCCAGGGAGACTAGATGTGTCCAGAGAGAGGAGGAAATTACCCCTGACATTTTTTCCCATCCAAGAACGATTCATCAAAACAAATCTTACTTTCTACATGTACACAAATGCAACATCCAAGTAAGTACCGAACCAGGAAGCATATAAATTACGTATTACATTGCCTGTATTCTGACAGATGTACATATGTTTGTATACTTGATTTGTTTTTGAAAATATACTTAATCCTCCCAGGGTTGTAAAATTGAAAATATCCAATGTTATGTGTTCTTGTACCTGACCAGCTGAAAATCATAAATAATTTTTTCATTCAAAAAATATTAAAATTGTTTTCAGGAGGAAGGTATAAAATTTTTGAATTTCCTTTTTAAGAAAATTTTCGTATTGAATTTTCCAAAGAATAAAAATTGCCGTAGGTCAACAAAGAAGGTCACGGCGGTCAAATGAATAACGCTAAGTTGGGATTTTTTCCGGAAAACTATTCCAAATTTTTATTTCCGAAATAAATTTCATAGAAAATAAATAAAAATAAATAAAATGTGAAATAAGATTCCAAATGTGTCCGACATACCCAATTGTGCCCAGAGTTATAACATTTTGGACAGGATGCCTTGGCACTTTCATGTTTACAATCCTACATATAGCCTTGTTGAATTTACAGTTGATATAGCAGTAGGAGCAAAAATTTACTTGCATTTCAGGGAAAATGGATCGTTCAAGAAATCCCCCGTTATCTCAACGGAAGATTTAAATGAAGGATTTTCTTTCAAAATTTTGGTCCATGGCTTCATGTCTTCTTGCGAGTCCTTTGAGAAGGAGCTAATACCTGGTGAATTCCCCAAACAAAATAATTTCAGTTCAATATTCTCTTACTTCGATTGCATGATGAAAAAAAAATTATTAAAACATATTTTAGAATATTTGAGAGAATATAAAGACGTTCACGTTGTATGCCTGGACTGGAGTTATCAAGCAAATCCTCAAAGTGCTTACAGTGCATACAAGCCAACCATTTCAATTTTGCCGAATATTGCAAAAATTGCCACGGGATTTCTGGATATTTTACAAAAGTCAGGGCTAACTGAAGACTTCTCGAAAGTTCATATCATTGGCTTTAGCCTTGGAGCTCACCTGGCTGGAATCATCGGATCCTTTGCAAAAAAAGATTTAGGAAGTCAAGTTGAGCGGATTACTGGTAATGTCAGGATTATTTTCAAGTAATTAATCTTAAAACACTTACACACACTCTTGTCGCAGGAGTTTAAATACAGGAGTTCCTTCTATTTATACTTTTAAAAACGATTTTTTGTATTCCTTCCATTAAAGGCTTTTTCATTTCAAAGGTTTGGATCCTGCAGGCCCAGAGTTCGACATACATGAATTAAATGAAATAAAATTGGACAAAGATGATGCCCGATTTGTGGATATTATTCACACCTGCAGTGGAAGGTTAGGAACTTCTAAGGACTTGGGTCATGTCGATTTTTACATGAACAATGGTAAATCCCAACCCAGATGTCTACTTGAAACAGAAAGTATGGCCAGAATAGCTGAATCCGTCACAGGTATCTATTAAATGCCTAAAATATTTAAATTAAAACAAATTAAATTAATTTAAACAATTAGTTTGATTTCCTGAAACATATAGTAACCTTAATTAATGAAATAAAAATTTATGAAAATCCCTTTACTTTTTAGGATATTGCAGTCATAGGTCTGCCATTACTTACTTTTGGGAGTCCATCAAAAACCGAACCTTCAACGTTTGCAAGTGTCAATCTTATAAAAAGCTTCAGAAAGGGAAATGTACAAAGTGCGATGATGGGGGCAGCAAGGTTATCTTTGGAGAGCATTGCACAAATGAGTAAGTATAAATTAAGGAACAACTCTTGGTCATTAAATATTTCAAGACAAGGTAATTTTCAGGTGCAATATTTCAAATGACACCTAACGACTTTGTTTGCTTGTTCCTCAGTGCCCGAGGGAAAGTTTTCGTCACTGTCTAGAATAGATCAAAATCTTTCTTCTTTCAATTCCCATCTGAGTCTTCCCACAAGGTCTCCCCCATTGTCCGTCACTGTAATACTGTTCTCTTACCTCAACTAAATCTTCATTACAGGCACTCAGATTTGTGAAATGTATCACCTCATGAGTCATTTACTGGCTAATGAATCTGGTAAAGTTTACATTATGTACTTATAATAATAATTATATTAGTCATCCTGTTTGTTGAAATTAAAGGCAATTATATATTATTCTTATTTCTTTCCTAATTGTTAAAATGTTAATTTTTTAATGAACTCATTGGTTTCCTGAAATGTCACTTGGTCTTATACTGGTCTTAACCTTAAAATAAAAAATGATTGATATAATCAAATTAAAAACATTTTGGACTCTGTCATAATTTGGAATGCAAAACAAAGAGAGCTTTCAGTAGCTGTTAATACTCTAGTAAATTTCAGTGATGGGTTTGGGAGAGTTCTTTTAATTTGTCCTGCCTTCATTAATGCATAAAAAAAATTCAGCACGTGTAGTTTTATTGTTTTGCATGAGACACTTCTTGCAAGCATAATTTATTGCCTCATTAAAATCATCACAGTTATCCTCTTTGGAAACTTTTACTTGTATAAAAATAGTTGATCTGGATCACTGCTAGCTGGTGGAGCCTAAAAAGCTGGGCTTGTGTTTTCCAATTTTTTTTAAAGCATTTCCGGGAATCCTTTTGTGTAGATCTAAAGAATTTATATATTTGGTACATAAAAATTTATATAATTATTATTTAGTAAATTCACCTGATACATTTAAGTTTTTAATTTTATAGTGGATGCTTACAATTTTTGGGAGATTTTGAAAATTATTAATGTGTGTATTTAATTTGAAAAAAGGTACAATGCAGAGGAGGAATTCTTGCAGGCTGGTAGCCTTTGGATTTGTCTATGCCCTTATTGCAATTCTGATTGGACTTCCTTGTCAAGGGGAGAAGTATGGAGAGCAGTGTGATCATGATGTGGGGCCATTCTGGGGGAAACAGTGCGACACTCAACATATCCTCACGTGTAAAAATAACACTTGTGTTTGCGTCTATGACTGGATGATCTACAGCGAGAATCATAATTTATGCTTATCCCCTGTGGGGAAGCACTGTGGGTTAGATCATAATTATTGGATCTTGGAATGTGTTGGAGATGCCGAGTGTGTTCAGGTCAATAATTTGACAGATTTACCCAGTCCTCCGATCACAGCGTGTGAATGTAAGGAAGGCTTCATCCCAACTACTAAGACCCAATGTAGTGACTCTCAGTTCCTACCAAATGGAACTACAGATCCTTACGTGCCGAAAATTTGCTGCCCAAATTAGAGTAATTTTTTTTATACAGAGCCGGATTTAGCCGGTCTTTACTTCCTTAAAAGTTCTCGATTTAAAAAATGCCGAAAATTCAATAAAAACATGTAATCCAATAAAAAATTTGAAATTTCAGAAGAATACAAAATTAAAAAATGTTATAAAGAAACCATTGTTTTTCGAGGTGTCACAAGGTGTGGAATTTACAAGGCAGTGTCATTCAGGGTTTAACCCAGGATTTACATAACAGTTAAGACTTATTACAGTAATGCATATTTTTGGCTAAACTTGCTAACCAACTACATAACGTGTAAAGAAGAACAAATTGTAACGAAACTGAATAGCAATCAAACATATTCTTAAGAGATGTCCACATTTTTAACCCTATACTTAAAGAATGTTTGAGCATTGGAATTGTAAGAAACGCGTTAGAGCCCCTTCCGTGATGAGGTAAGGGATGAAGTAAGTCTTGTACGCCATTTCTTATTTGCAATTATTATTATTCCTAATGCTGCATCTCATAACAAATGCGTATTTTCAAAATCAAATGAGTACTAGGGCTACAGTGTTGAAAATATTCACAAATAAATCTTAAAATATTCACCTTCGAATTAGAGAACAACAGCCATTACTTTGTCTAGACGCACTTGTAATGAAAAAAATGACGGATCTCTTAGAACAAAAGTGTATAGAAAACCAACACAAAGACCGATATTTGAATTATAATTCTTTTCATCACCAAGTTCACAAAATATCAATCATCGATAGTCTTCAATTCACAGCACTCACATGTTGCGATCGCCTGTCTGAATAATTACAACACTTTGGAAAGACACTTCAGAGAAATAATTATCCAAATTCGCTATTACGAAGACGCAAATCAAGAATGCAGAAAAATGTATCCCCAGAATGCAAGGAAAAATAACCGATTTAATTAGGAGCACACTAAACTCCAGACGTTTCTACAATAGAGATCAATTATACGTTTTGATACACCTGACCAAATAATCGAAGAGGCTCTTGAAATGATTTAAGAGAATCCAAAACATTAAAAAGTAAAATGGGTTCCTGTTCCATTTATGGGAGGAATATCAAATAACACTGCCAAATTTCTCAGAGGAAAATTTCAATGGAAAGTGACTTAATCCAGAAAAAATAAGCAAATATTTTCTTCCAAATATGAAAGACAAAGAAGAAATTACCTTTCACTTGATAAACTCCAATTCATGCCGTAAATCCTACATACATATATAGGTGAAACATACAGACCGATTAATATTAAACTTCCTTCCTTAACTTAATTCCTTTATCTTAAAATATTGTCTTTGTTTCTCTGGTTACTTAAAGGGATACAAAATCTTACCACTTACCGGTTGATACAAATCCTATGGCTTACTCCTAGATGAACAGGAACTTTTGTGCGGGCAAGGACACTGTGGATAAAAAATTAGGGTCACAATCACAACCATTCCGAAAAATTATGTCAAAAGGAAAGTGCTATGGCTATATGCTCAGCAAGTCATGACCACTACTGATCTGTATTTGATTACATCATTATCTTTGACAGTGATTTTTTACGATAGTCTCATCAGTATTATTATGCTCCCTTAAAATTCTAGGTACTTTTAAGCATCCTACCTACCTCAGTGTTTTTGAGCTCTTGGAGATCCCAGTTCATGATAATTCACCAGTCACAAGGGGGCGTCTTGGGTACAATTAGAATGTAAGTAAAGTTAAAAGGTAAAATTTGGCGACCTCTGCCCTCAAACCCTGTGAATGTAGGCATCTCGAACTCGAGTACACTAGAATTCCTTTTCATACAGAAAAAAATAGAAACCCTTTTGATATTTTCGATTTTTCTGCTTGGACTACAGTGCAGCACTTTAAGTTTAAATCATAGTTCAAGCTCTGTATAAGTATGTACTTGGACAGATTTATGTCATTATGAACGGCACTTTTTGAGTTTTTAGTACTCTAATGTATGCGTGTACAATGTAGGAAATTACGATATACTTACAAGTCTTAGCACCTCTTTAGTCATACAATGCAGAGCTCGGCATGGGTGTGAGTATTACTCGGGTACATGGGTATTTACCCGCCGGGTACGTGTAAATGAGTGTAATTTACGCGTTTCAGTTACCTTGTACCCGAGTATTTATTAAGACTTTGACGAGTCCTGAAATTATATTATATACTAGCGTTGAATCAGAATAATAGAATTACATTTTCTCGGTTTTTTCGTAGTGTTTCTGATTATAACTTACTATACTACAGCACATAATACCTTATTACCTCATTACTGCTTTATCTTAATCACTGTAGTTTTTATGACTTTCTGCGCAACATGTGTTTAATAGTATGATTATGTAAATGTTATTAAATTAAATTATGTGTAATATGTAAATGTAAAATGTAATATGTAAAAAAATGTAAAATATGTTTTTGGAACAAATTACGATGAAATTATACCGTCGAGAAGAATTTACAATTTTTTAAAGACTACGTTCGAACATGTATACATGCATGTACAGGGTTTCTCAAACCTTCCCCCTTTAGACAATAGAGAGGGGCAATTGTAAACAATTTATTTTCAGCTATTTCTAGCAGTTTCTCCCTATTTTTAAAAATGTCATCCAAGCAAATATGCCAAAAATTCTCCATGCATCAAAAATATCATACAACGCAGGGATCTTTCGGAAATATTTTGATTTCTACATCTGTCTCACTTTAGTTTCTTAAGCTGAGTTTCGTCAACTTTGCTCTCGATTTTGCACAGAATTCCCAACTTAATGACCTAATTGATAACTGCCTGAAAAGTTCGTGACATTTCCGACATTCGATCGTCGAAAGAGTAAGTTTTTGAAACTTGAGTAAAATTTCAAAACCGTTGGAGATATAATTTTTCGCAAATGATCCTGAATTTTCTCTACTTCCTTAGATTACATCATCAAAACTTTTCAAGTGACTAGAATGGAACATTTTTTTAAATTTTGAAGTAAGTTTCTTATAAAATGTCCGGGCTGATGGATTGTTATACTTTGTATCATTCTGTACAAATTTCCTGTAGTTAGTAACTTTTTTTACGTTCTCACTAAAATCAGTTGTATATTGTCGGCGGGGGAAAAAATGGGCAACTTGAATTTTACTTTAAAATGAGCGTGTTACGTTCTTTATTGTTTCAGGTAAAATGATAAAGTGTAAGATTCCCAAAAGACAAATGAATTGTTTATAAAAAACGTTCACTGAAAACAAAACGAGCTAATTGTAAAAATGCATGTGCATACAAAAGCATACCAAAAGACGTGTGACGTAAATATGCAAGGAGACCATTTTTCTGTTAGGATAAACATCTAGTTCATTATATTTTCTATTTGTAATGCAGTTATTGTTAGTACGTTTGAAAGATTAGACTATGTACGGAAATTGTGCCTTTAATCGGAAACTTATCCAGCTCTTCATCAAAGCTATATGCAGTACCGAGTACCGCTCTGACTGAACATATAATAGTGGCTAGTGGCATTTATTACAGACTTAAAAGTGTCAAGCAGTGCTAATATATAGCTTACAACAACGCTAATTTGGATGAAGTAGCCAGGGAAGGTTACGGGTACAGCAATAATTATTATTGTTCGATACTCGATAACGGTACAATTTTCGAGTCAGTTCTGGGTGCGGGTAGTGCTGTAATATTGTAATTTTTGTTTGTATTCGTTGTTTTTCCCAAGTCTGGATTTGTAATATTGTTTTGTTTTGTGAGGAGGCATTTTCTTATTGTAGTTGTGATTGTGGGGGATTGGAAGTTCCAGTATGCTTCTAAATTTAAGTTTAAATCTAATTCAGGTTTGAAACGAAATTATGGTTTGAAACCAAATTCAGGTTCGAAACGAAATTATGGTTTGAAACCAAATTCTCTAAAAAAAACCTTACGCGGGTAAGGGTACGAGTAAAGATACTTGATTTAACTATGCCTTTACCCACACCTTGGATACGGGTACCTGTTTTGTGTCCTGTGCCGATTACTAACAGATCCTTTTTCTCCCCGTAGTCCACATAAGGGAATAACGCATAAAATATTTGATTCCCTCTCTTTGTAGTCAATTCTTTTCAGATTTTCTAAATTTTTTTGCATTGAGCTTGTTCAATTTTTGGGGTCCTGGAAGTCACGAACGTGAAACAAAGTCGACTTTGTTTATGAATTTTGAATTTAACAGAAATATAATTTTTAAATTTATCATATTTTCATGGATGTCCTAACATTTATGAGAATATTTCAAAACCTGAGTTTATATCAAATTTTATAGGGACTCATTTGAGTCCAATATCATCTTCAATCTTCCTTTGTTGAAAATTTCGTTTCATATAGCTACGAGGGAAGATACCTGGGAATTAAAAGAAATGTCAAATTACACTGTGTAACATAGCGTGTTGTTCAAAGGTACACATACTGTAATCTGACCATGACAATGATAGCAGATGAGGTAGTCAAATACTACATTCAGTTGTTGCTGAACTATCAAAATCTGCCACCACAATATAATTCAGGGTCCAAATGTAGGTACAAAACTGGATTTTATGAAATGTGAAATACTGTATTAAACGTTCAAAAATAAAAGCTACGTTACTCCTTTGAACTTAAACAAGTAGTTCCTTGACAGCCCGTTGAAGAAAGAAAATAAACACTATACACTGAAGTGTTAACAATTTTTACGTGTTCGTGGGGTCCGCAATGGCTATAAGCTTACTAAATATCACCCACCAAGAAATCTAAACCATTTCAATGATCTCAGGTGCCAAAGGTAGGTGTTCCTTGAGGCTTTGAACCTCTTTACTCTCCATGTCCCATTACAGCTTACACAGTAGCTACTAGCTACATGTTGCAAACTTGAAGGAGTTATGCAGCAGATTTCCGTCCACAGATAGAGATAGCTAAATCCGTATTTTCTTCCCACGACTGCACCTAATAAAGTCTGGGTAATAGTACTTGAACTAAATATCAGGAAATGATTGACACGTATTGGAATTGTTAGGAATGAAGTAGCTACTTTAGCACAGTAGTCATCCCATGCTCTTTTCTTACATTAAATATCCGCGATTCAAAATTTGTATAAAAGCGATCCCGGCAGTAGAAGTTGTCAGTTAAAAAATTTACTCAGTTTCGTTAAGACACTCTTCCATTGGATACTCAAATCAAGAAAATTTTGCCTCTACAGAGCAAAATCATTTTAAAATTTCCATTAAGGATCAATCATGAGGGAAACCAGGAACTGTTGTAGTAGTTTTTATCGCTACTTAACTTTCGCCGTCCTCGCCTCAGCACTGTCCGTAATTTCTGCGGATGTAAACGGGACAAATCATAAAACAGAAAAGAAAGCTCGACCCAGGAATTTCAGCTATATCAAACGTGATTCCTATACAGACGCGGCTGCGAGCGTATCAACCCTTGGAACCTTTCCCAACGCAGGCAGTAGCAGTGGCTCCAGTTACCCCGAAGATAGCTACAACAGCCCATCCGGAAATGGAGACTTTCGGAATACTGATTATTCCTCCATAAATAATCAAGTTCAATATTCCCCTCCATCCTTATACGGCGTACCTTCAGGAGGCTATGGATCTCCCATGAAAACTGAAGCAACCTCTGTAAAGTATCATTACAAGATTGTTCCTCAGAAGGAGACTAACCATGGTTGGGGGGTGGATTCCTATGAAGACTATGGTAGAATTTTTTTGTCTACTCATATCTATTTCAAACACAAAGTACATGTAATTTTTTTAAATTTACAGCAAAATTTAATATTAAAAAACTGTATCGTTCTGATTTAAAAAAAAATAATTTATATTTTTTCAGAGGAAGAAAAGGACGACAAATGGAAAGGTCTGCTGGGTCTACTTGGTCTAACAGGCCTTGTAGGATTGAAGCCCTTGAAGCTCCTGGGTATTTTAGCATTGCCTCTCGCTCCGGTTCTAGTGCCCATTGTTTTACTGCTCGGTGGACTTCTTTTAGCAGCTCCAATTATCATTGGACTTCTTCTCCTCCTCTTCATCCCCATCCCGTCACTGTATTTCCCACCCGGAACTTTGAATGCCGCTAACGGTGTCCTGGTAGTTGGACGGGCCCAAATTACAAATACGACTGCATTGAATGACACAACTTCAAGAGCTATTGATTTCTCAAGTCCAAGCATCCTGAGAAGTATTTTCCGAGCTGTTTCAACTGAATACACGAAAACATCCGAGACCACTCTTGCCTCAACCGAGTGTATTGAAAGAGCTTCTTGTGAGTTGGCCAAGTACACACGGAGCTATAATCCGAATATTGTATCGGCTGTATTGAGGTAATTAATTATAATTAATTAATTATTCCTCACGTACAGATATTCCAATCCTATTTATGTATGTTACTAAACTCATTAACTTACAATTGGTCGTTTGATGAATTCTTCCTCGTTACTTTGCTAAAGGTCCATTAGAAAGATGTTCCGAGACAATGATAACCAGTATATGACAAAAATTGACTTGGGATTATCAAAAGCTGGCTATAAATGCTATCAGTTCCAATGTGACTCCTTCCCGTTGTGGACCAAGACTATAAAATCCAAAATATCGTAGCATTTTGTGGACTGGAGCTGCTATACTCAAACAGTATTTGAAATTGACGGATGACATGACAGGACGTATTGACACTTCCGCTCTAGCTAGACCCAGCTTGTTGACAATTCACAGGCGACAAACATTTTATGGGACGGAACAGGACAGTGCTTTACAGACAGGTGACAAGGAAAGAAACATTTGACCTTCTACGAAACCCATATATGACAGTTTGTCCCACCTGGACAGATTTAAGATCCTCTCTTGATTCCTGTAGTTCTAGAGTGTCTAGCCAATTGATGAGTAACGATTGACTAGAGATCCATAACTTTGTTGAACAAAGGTTATTGGGAGTTTTAAATAATCTATTTTAAACATGGCAGCAAGTTTCATATCAACAATTATTATTGTAGAACCAAATATGCAGGGACAACTCGTCAAATGGATTTTAAACGACTGTATTGGACTTTTTATGTTACCTGAATAACTATAATTTTATTTATTTATTATAAAGAATTTTTTGGTTTGTTACACATTTGCTATATCTACTTTGAATAAATCGTGAGCCTCTTTTAGGAAAATCTTTTGAAATACATTGGGGTAATTATTTCAAAAAAATTATTCATGTATATATGTGTGATCATTAAGATATTAAATATTTGGACGGTATAACATATAATATGTATATACGGTAAAAACAATCGACTTATTATCATAACCTTGCACTTAGCTATAATTTGATCAAATTAAATCCCTCCAAATTTGGCTTTGTAAATATCAGACGGCCCAACCCGCTCTCCTTTTATTAGAAATACAATTTTGGCAAGTCGCCATAGCCTCTTTAAAGGGCAGCTTTTTTTTTCGGGACAATGATATGCTTAATTTGTCCAATTAACAAACATTAGTGGTAGTAACTTGCACCGCGTTAAGTTTACTCTGGATTTTTAATTCATTTGATTAAATGTCACTTGACGGCATTTACAAACAGAGCACACAGGTACAGAGATTTGTCAATCTACGGTAAAAAAAAATGAAATAAACACGTTTAATATAATGTCACTTCTCATGGACCAACAGTACTACCAATAATAAAGACATACAGCTGATGACTTGCTGACGTTTGATCCTATAAAATTTTAAATCATTTTTAATCAAGTATTTGTACTCATAAGTAGTTTTCCTGTCAAAGTGATCACTTGTTTTTTCCTTATGATAATATTGTGAGAAAAGAAATTATTTATATAGATGGGTGTCTTAGACGATGACAGGACACAAGGATTTCCGCCTTTTTACATTTTGGCTACAAGAGTTCTTTAAGTACATTTTAAGTGCTGTTACAAAAACAATAATAATTACATGTACATATGTACATCAATAATAAATATATATACATAATTACATAAGTACACTGATATACCGTACATACATATAGGCTTATTACTATATGTGTATACAATGGAATTTCTATTAAGGATTTCTTTTTCTTGATATCATTTGAATAATAAAAGATTCTTAATAATTATTATTACTGCAAGAGCAAGAATGAAGACAACTGTCCAAGCGGTAGTTATTATTTTAATTTGCCTCTTGTTGGGTTGAGCGCAGATTCCTGAAAGAATTTAAATATGCACAAGAGTGCAAAACAGGAATCGTACCTAACATGTTGTTCGGCAGGTGAGACAATAATAATTTTATTTTGACATTGAATCTTACCTGTATAATTCTGATTGTGAGAAGTATCATTAACAAAGGCGCGGTGTCCAGTCGAGAGTCAAACGGATCTCATTTCTGTATTTGCAATGGTGATTAGTACCTTTTGAAATTATTTTCATAGCAAAAATGACTGGATCAGATTTCCCGTTAAAATCATTAGGTATTTTGTGTAGTTCGAACAGAGCTCATTGATTGAGAGCCAAAGTCTTTTTTTCCGGCTCGTTGTCAGTTTTATATTTTGTCCCGCATGGACATTTAAAGGGTGCAAATCTGACAACATTTTTCTTTCTGGTGGTGATAATTAAATATAAGAATTCAAATAACAACCCCCGTCTCATTTTTATCCTCTCAGCTAAATACTATAAATATGGAGTGTTGTTTGTAGTCGTACGTAAATTTTGCAAAGTTTTTAAATTATATATTCTTGAACATATAATTAATAAAAACACATTTTGGGACAGCCTCCTTGGCCACCACGAGCCAAGGCAGGGAAGCCTTTATCCATTGAGAATTCCTTGTAAAACATGCACTCGACACTGTATGTACATACATACATTGTACATACTCTGATTATGAGGAACTTGCTCCAAAAAGTTCATTCCCACCTTTATTCTAATGTTTGCCTTCCCCCTCAAGAATTCGCTTAGATATTTGTTAACATGTATAGTGCTGTAGGATATTTGGAATATTGGCTTCAATATCTATACAGATCATGATTGTCGATGTAACTATTCAGATTTCCCTGTCAGGAATAATAAAATCAGCAATGAAGCTTACAAATCCTGTCGTCCCTTCTACCCTCCTTTGTATATTCCTTAATGCAAATTAATTAATTATTTACTGAGCAAAAAGTTCCAGCATGTCACTTTTCCCTATCGTTTCCCCTAGGTTAAGTTATTCATCTTCAGAAGTTGTAGTTGCGGCACAGATAGGCTCATTGATAGCCATTGAATTTTTAATTGCTACCAGGTATACATAAATTATCACTCATAATATGTCAACACAGGATTTTTCCTACATCTCAATCAGCCATGATTGGCTTTATTTATTACTTGTACATACTAAATTATGTAAATGGAGTAATTACATCTCAATGACTTAAATGCCCATTGGGACTCTCAAGCCTTTTCTCTGTCAAGTAAAAGTAAAGTATTAATTATCGTGAGGAAGGGCTCTTATATTTTTAAAATAATTTTGTTCACATTAAATATAAGGTTAGAGGGGACAGCTAAAGTAGTGCGTACATATATTGTAATAATATAATTATGCAGAAATAATTATTACAGCAGGATAATCCAATGTGACAAGCTGGACCGTAAACATGAACCTGGGTACCTAAGAAGCTCATTATGCTGTATTTGTTCTACATGTATAATTATGTACGTAGGAGTTTGTGCCTGTATTATGTATATTGTTGGACGCAATGAAGCAACTGGGAAATTGCACTCACAGTCTGGGAAACATCAGGGAAATATGTTTACTTCTTTCAATTATTGTTGTTCCCAGTTAATTTACCGGCATTACACGCAACTATCATGTGTCCCTCAAATTAGTATCCATTATATTTTATGTTAAAAATGTGGACATGGTTAGATACTAGGAACCAGTATTGTAGAATTTAATTAAATCATTATTAATTTATGTTTAGTAATTGGATCCGTTTATAAAATGTACTATAAATTACGTACCACTATTGCACGTTTTTGCAGCAGTGTTTGGATTAGGAATGTTAATTATAGCAAATGGGTAATTGTAGCAGCGGAAGGAGGAAAATTGACAGACGTACTTTAAAAAAATAAACTCACTTTCCGAGAATTATATTTTTTGAATTTACGGTAATTATTATTATTGCTTCACAAGCACATGCACTCTATTAAAAAATTGTCAGTAGTTTATGGGCTGACTTTGTCCAACAAAAATCTAAAAAACAAATGCGGAAATAAACTAAAACCCAAATACGAAACGTCTTGGGTGGCAGGGTTTTGTACAACTTTGATTTTGTCTCACAATAGCTATATGACATCATAATTTGATTACTTTTATCAATACCATTATAGGTGAATGAGTGACTGGAACTGTGTAGGTAGGACCCTAATCCTCCATACCGGTTTTCTTCATCTCCTTAAAATTAATAATTACAACCATAAAAACTGAATTGCCTTTGCCATGAAAATAAATAGTCCTAAATCTACACGTGCTGCATACTAAACATATGTACCTACTATGTGTGCCCACAGGAAAAAGCAACCGTGTATTGTGTATGTCAGAACCAGTTTTTGTGAAAATACTACTCGATCATTCAGACATATTGACATACATGCTTTTATTTTTTGAACAATTATTTCCATCGTTTGTTTTTGAGCTCGTAAGTTTGTGAGAAAGGAGTTACAGAGTCACAGGGCAATTACACGTTGACAACTTTTGTATCACTTTAATCAATGCTAGAATTATTAATGTGAATATCTGGAATTGTACTGGCTCAGCACATATTTAATTACTTCCAGCAATTTAACGCGTGTAATATTTACTGGTATATATGTACATATGTATTTATTTATGTAGTACGATTCAATAATATTTTATTATTTCACAATCCTTGCATTTAGTATTTTCCTTCGTATTTCATTTCAACAAAAAACTAAAAAATGCTATACTTGTAAATAAGGGGGATTTTTCCTGTACGTATTCAAAATTTCCCAAATGTACCGTCGAGGATATTTAATTGAAGCTTGTAAATGTTTTATATAGTAGTATGTATAGGCGATCCTCTTTATTTACTACCCTACGGATTTTTTGAGTAGTCTTGAGGGAATTTTAAAGCTAGAAATATATATATAAATATATAATTTATTATTGCTACTTCGTGACATACAAATTGACTGAATGATGTTTAATTTTTAATCCCCTCATAATGGGTGTGCAATAATAACATTGTATTGTGGTGCTCCAACTTTAACTAATAGTCAGTTGTGGTATATTCCCAATTGGGCAGGGTTATTAAAAGTGAGTTTAGTTATTATTACTGATGCTTTCTTATTATTGATCGGCACGGAAAGTTTCATTATTCATTGGCAGTGCCAATTTGTGCAAGCTTTTATTTCCAACTTGAAGATTTATAGAACTTTACCCTAATATCATATTAGACAGAGTGAGGGGATCCGTACACACGGGCCATTTTTACCGTCCGTTATATTAAGTATTATTTTTCCAGAACTCATTGATCAAATCAGAACAACTTAACCCTAAAGTTCCTGACCCCTGGACAAATTGTCCCCAAGCTCAATTTTTGACCAATTTTAATTTATTGCTTCGAAACTATTAAGCCCTACTAACTGAATGTTTTTTTAATCGTTCCCCAACATGTTCTACACTATTTAGCGAAATTACAGGATAAAAGGTTCGGTAGTTTCGTCTCAAAAAATTTCGAAAGAAAAACATTCTTCTACTCGGCAGCCATGTCCAATGTTAAATAAATGGCTCATATAAGCCCATTGGGGCCCGCAATATATTACGAAAACAAATTTTTCGCTATCAACATAATTACGGCGATACATACTTGCTTTTAAATGTAGTTTAAAGTCTAGGTTGAAGTGTGGGTTCAAGTTTAGGTTGAAGTGTGAGTTCAAGTTTAGGTTGAGGTGTGAGTTTACGTTTAGGTTGAAGTGTGAGTTTACGGTTAGGATAAAGTGTGAGTTTACGGTTAGGATAAAGTGTGAGTTTACGGTTAGGATAAAGTGTGGGTTCAAGTTTGGGTTCAAGTTTGGGCTCAAGTGTGGGTTCAAGTTTGGGTTCAAGTGTGGGTTCAAGTGTGGGTTCAAGTTTGGGTTCAAGTGTGGGCTCAAGTGTGGGTTCAAGTTTGGGTTCAAGTGTGGGCTCAAGTGTGGGTTCAAGTTTAGATTCAATTTTAGGTTCACGTTTAGGTTCAAGTATAGGTTCAAATTTAGGTTCAAATTTAGGTTCAAGTTTAGGTTCAAGTTTAGGTTCAAATTTAGGTTCAAGTTTAGGTTCAAGTTTATTTTCAAATTTAGGTTCAAGTTTAGGTTCAAGTTTAGGTTCAAGTTTAGGTTCAAGTTTAGGTTCAAGTTTAGGTTCAAGTTTAGGTTCAAGTTTAGGTTCAAATTTAGCTTCAAGTTTAGCTTCAAGTTTAGGTTCAAATTTAGATTAACGTTTAGGTTGAAGTTTGGGTTTAGGTTCAAAAGTGGCTTTAATTTTGGGTTCAAATGTGGGATCACGTTTAGGCTCAAGTTTAAGTTCAGCTAAGGTTCAAAAATATTCGAGTAAAGTTTACGTACAGTTCAAGTGCAAGTTCTGTATTAAGCATGACCTTTTGCTCTTAAAATATCGATGACTATTTATTACGAAAGTGTAATCCTTGTGTGTAGTAAAAGAAGGAAGTTTCTTGAAACAGTTGTAACAGTAATTAATTAAGATGTACTGGCCATGAATTAGAATTCAAGTAATAAAAATTAACACACAACTGTTATCAATATATAATGTTGCGACATAGTCAAAAACCATGCCAATGAAAATACCCAAGTCATTTTCTAAACCTGCCTCCAAAATGGCCAAGAGATTTTCTAACCTAACTCCAAACCGTATAAATGTTTCTTTTTTAATTGATGATTTTGCGCAATTTGTCAAATTTACCCTCGAATGAAAATGCCCAAAATGCCAGGGAATAGTACGAGGACAAGTTGCCCAAAATGGCGGACATTCAATCGTTCAAATCAGTTCAAATAATATGCTAAACTGAAACTAGATTTTCGATTCAATTCAGCAAAAACCTATCTAATTCAGTTCAGTGCAACATTTTGAATTGAATTGAGTGGAATTCAATTTCATAAACCATGTTGGGTATACTTCAATTAATCCAGCACATGTATACAGATACGCTGTGCCGCAAAAAGAATGAGAATATACATTGTTTTTAATACGTGGCTTGGTTGTAACAATGACGCATACTTGCACTATCACTATAAATAGCATAATAAAAAAGCAACAAATAACGTAATGGTATATTTTGCAAATTATTGTAAACAATGCGTAGACGAAATGCGGCTTTACAGCGTAATGAAATAAGAACTATTATACACTGATAATATTCTAATTCGCTTAATTTCTTCGAGTTTCTATAGATATAATGTAACTGTGGAATATATTTCATATATTCATTATAAAGCACCTTACTGTATTTTTTAATGACCCTTTACATATTATCTCATCTTTCGTTTGGACACCTCTTCTCATTTTGATCGGATTTTGACACGATGCAAATATAAATATTCACCGAGACGCTACAACTATTGTAGTTATTAATTAGGCATATACTAGAATTTACTAAACGGTGTTCCATACTTGTTGTTAAAAAATTTTAGAGACACGGGTGATGGTAGTTGAGTAAATTCGTTATATTTTATGGAAAACTTACATTTTGTTTTTGAATTTTTACTCTGTGCTTATTACTTTAAGCATTGTTTACACTTATATATTTTTTATTTTATAATTTGTATTTTAAAATTTTGTTTGGAATACTATTTCACGCTCGCTTGTAGGAAATTTCATTGGCTTTCAGTAGGTATTCTTGAATTCCCACGTAGGGAATTGTGAGCCTGATATATGAGGACTGACACTAATTTCGGGGAAATGTATCTTTAGGAGCTATGATTGGGAGAAACCGTGTTTCTTGAACCGTCTCACAAAAATATTTCGAAACATTTTGATTGCAGCTAATTTTATAGCATAAGATTAGAGTGAATATCATTTTTCTGGGTTATTCGTTCGATTATCGGGACTTAAGAATCTTAAGGCGGGTATGAAAAACGTTCCCGATCCTGCGTTCCGGGATCGTTGACAAAATGGGCCAAAGTAGTTGGGCAACATTGAGGGACCCAAAATGTGTCTGTCCTTTATCGTCAGGTTTGTAGTCCACCATAATTTCAAGTCAAGCTCAGTAATGGGTAATGCTTGGATTGCAATCAGATAATGACTTCGTGAATTTTCATTACCAGTATGTACAGACGAAAGGCTATACACACAAACTGATATACAGACATACGGACATACGGACGTACAGACATACGGACATACGGACATACAAGCAAATCGACATACGGACATACAGACAAACTGGAATACATACAAGCTGGCATACAAATAAAATAACACACAGACAAAAGGCCATACAAATAAACTAGGCAACAGACATACATACAAACGGGCATAAGGTCTAGCTGCCATAGAGACAGGTGGGCATAAAGACTAACGGTCAAACACACATACATACAAACTGATTGGCGGGAATATGGAGGCATAGATACACTAGTATTCAAGGTTTATAGAAACATCACTGTGATTGCATTGGTTGAAATATGCTTATGGTCCCCAATGAAATAATAACATGGGACAGTTTGTCCATACGTTGGGAGCCCATGCAACATGAAAACTACAGGAACTATAGGGTTAATCTTCCACACCTAATATTTTTGCAGGAGCTAAGGAGCCAGTTTAACACATTACCTAGTTATATGAACAACCATTCCTCATTTCGTAATTTCCATACATTTGCATATATTTTTTCATCACCATCCACTGAAATCATCAACATTTATTGTTTATGTATTCAATTTCCCCACCCCACTTTGGCATTACGTCTGGAACCCCCCAGCAGACTGATTGAAATGGTAACGATAACTAGTAATCTGAATAGTAATTTCAATGTTCAGCTCTTTTTATAATATGGTGATGAGAAAAAATCATGGGAGCATTAACGATTAATTGGAAATTAAAATTCACTTATTGATGCTGTTTTTTTTTGCCTCTATGGACCATTCTTTGAAATGACGTTTTTACAAGGAGACTTCGAAGAGTATAAAAGAGATGTGACTTAAGTGAATTTACCGAAGTTTGCAAAGGGTTCTTTTGAAGAGAGGTTTCATTGGTTCCCTTACAACAGTAATAATTATACATTATCATGAAGTCTTTGCAAAGTATAGTCTCCCTTCTTTTCATTGGGGTGGCTGTCTGTGAGCCTCCGCTGTATTTGGTCGCACCAGGGAGAAATCTAGATTTTACTTACGCTCGTTACCAACCTGCATCCCATCCGAGCCATCATGTGCCGAACACCGCTCAAATGGCTTTTCTTAATGGACAGTTTATTAAAGCTCGCCCAGGACCAACTCCAAATAGACTTCCGAATGCGAGCCCAGTTACATCACTACCTCCAGTGTACTTTCCGCCTTCGAACGGGAATGAAATTGACCAGGGTTTTGTGGTCCAGCCGATCCGTACATATGGACCACCTCCTGTACCCACTCCATCACCCGAGTATGGTCCTCCAGGAACCAATTCCGAATTCCTTCGTCCACCAAGTACTCCATCTCGAGAGTATGGACCCCCCGTTATAACAACAACAACAACTACTACTGAAGAATCCGGATACAGATACACCACACCACCACCGAATGTCCCGAGGTTGACCTATGGCCCACCAACAAATGCTATTCCAGATTCTCCCTTGAGACTTCGTCCGACAGAAGCCCCAGCAAGGAACCGTGTCGTTTTCAACAACAATCGCCTGAGTAGAGCTCAAGAAATTATCCGGAGCTACAGAAGCTTTTTGTACAAATCCTCCAACAATCCGGCAGTACTCCAGCAGTCTTCCAGATCACTATTTTTTTAAAAACTTCCAATGTCAACATAACCACTTTCATTCCGACATTTAAAAATTTATGACTTTATGAATGAGTTATTCTCATTCTCGTCGACTGAGTATGAGATGTATAGAATTAATAGCGATCTGAATTGTAATTATTTCTTTCCATTCGTTGCAGAACTAAATGCATGCTGAAGAGCAGTTAAAATGTCAGATTCTATAATTTCCCAAGTATGTTTTTTTTAATTGATGAAAACAATTTTCAATTGCTACATAATAAAAGCTAGTCTATTTCTCCTCAAAAATATATCCGCTTAATTATTATCTATTGTATGTCTTTTGCAGTATTACATTTTTCATTAGGAAAAAGGAAACCTTTCTTGCCATGGTGGACGTCAATCATTTTTGGAGCGAAACTCCATTCCAACTGAGCCTTACATACGTTCCCCAAGTCCAATGCAAACGGCCAACACAACCTTTTTCAAAATTCATTTTTTAAAGGGTTAAAAAGCGAACTGCCCAAACCATGGCTATTTTACAGTCTTTTAGCACTTAGGGAACCCTGAAATATGCAGGTTTCAACAACAGCGAACATTATACAATGAAGTAAAGCGGCACGGCATAAAACCATCCTTAAAAAGTAGTGCTAAAATAAATCCACAGAATTAGAGAACGAGCTAGATATAAAGTTTCGACAATACTGTAGTTATGGTAGAAGTAAACAAATATGATTTTATAATGGTCAAGCTTCAGCATACAGGTTACGAAACAACAAAATGCTCTTCAATCCTACAGCTTTCATCATAGAGGAATTCGCAAAGTTGGATTTATATGTCAGTAATTCAGAAAGAATGACATGTTGAGCTGTCTGGGCAAACAGGTATTATTGCTATTTTCCAAAACTCCAATTCCTAGACCCCTAATTAATAGTATACGTAATTCAAGGGTTGATAAATATTCATGGAATATTATTTCAAGGCAGAGATTATATTGACAGCTACCACACAAATGAATTCCACAAGGATTGAAACAACAATTAATTTTCTAACCCGTTTCCGCTGATTTATTTTGTAGGCATTATTCACTAACTGTCGAACAGCTATTTGCACCTTTGCACAAATGCAGTTTTGATTTAACCGAGGAATGGTTGACTAATTAATTTGGACAGTTCCTTATTTCAGGGATTGGCTGAGAGTCAATGTCAGGCATGGATTTTTTTAGTAATACTCAATATACATTGGTCTGGTCCATTAAACTTACATTGACGTATGCATATGTACATAAGTGTTTAGTTATAGAAGTTTCCAGCAATTAGCCAATGTTTTCAATTAGAGTGCAGTAATTATACCTTACAAGTCCCAATAGCTGGAGTCCTCTTTTTTGTGGACAATTGGGCCCTCCAGAAATGGATAGGTGACCACCATGGCTAGGCTGTGAAACTGTACCTACGTATAGATATGTATGTATGTATGATTTGTTTGTACATTGAAAAATAAGATGATGAATAGGCAGGACGAACTCCCATGTGTGAATCATTGTGGGTTACGAAACTTATAAGGTTATTAGGTGATTCTGATAGCTCTGTACTTCAACTCGCACCTCACAATGTTTACGTTTCCTCTTAAGATTCTGCTGGAGGCAACACACACACTAATTTCAACAATAAGTTCATCTCGTCTTACCTCTCAACTTCCCTCGACTTTATGATGGACTCGTAAGTGTATCGTTAGTAAGCACTAATGGCTTTTGTCATTGATGGTATGCATTAATCATTCTTTAACGGCACAATGTGCAAAGTACCAGCACACATAAAACGTTTTATTAATTTTTAGCACTGTGTAATTATCAATCCCCTCAGATTGCAGTGCTAACCGCCTCAGTGTACGCCCATACTTATTAATTTAGCCAGACATTAATAGCCGTACGAAAAATCTTCAAATGAACAATAATTCTTAAAAATTCATTGATCCACACCTGATTTTTATTTAGGAGCCAGACTAGCCCCCCTGGAGTACCTGCATACAGAGTGTCATTCGAAGCTTTTTCTGATGCTTAGTATCTGAAAGGAACCTGCAACTTGTCTGTTTTGCTCGTCAACTTGAATGATCCATATTTGTTGTTTTTATTTCCATACTTGTACTCAACAACCACACACTCTTGCGGAGGTAGATGAGTTGGGAACAGATGGAGGGATACAATTTTTTGCAAGATTTATAATTTTAATGTGAGCAACAGTTATTACAAAGTACTTGAAAAAACATAGGAAGGTTAGAAAATTAAAATTAACTGATTAAGGTCCAGTTTTTTCTCACTGTTTCTGTAATATTGTTATCATTATTATATTATTGTGGCATTATACTACAACGTGTACTACGTTGCTTTTTCACGTCATGGGTGTCCAGAAGTATAAAAGGGATGCTACGCTGGAAGAAATTCCGAAGTCTCGAGAAGGTTGCTTTACAGAGTATGTCTGGCACTCTTAGCTTCTCTTAATTTAAAACTGAGCAGGAAGAGCATTTAAATCTGAGCAGGAAAGGCAACTACAGACACAATGAAGATTTTACAAAGTATAGTCTTCTTTCTCCTTGTTGGGGTTGCTGTTGGTGAGCCCCCTCTGGATTTAATTCCACCGGGTGGGATTCAAGATTTTTCGTATGCTTATTATCAAGCTCCATCCCATTCGAATAGTTTGCCTCTAACTGACCAATTAGTGTATCAAAGCGAGCCAATCAATTTTATCCCAAGTCCAGCTAGAACACCGGCTCCGGTTTATGGACTACCTCAACCCACGCCTGCAACAGAACCTCCAGCTTATTATTTGCCATCAAGCACAGCTCCTCCACCGCTTCCGATTTACGGACCTCCAGCAACAGAGACTCCTCCACCGCCACCACGTCCAATTTACGGTCCTCCAGCAACGGAAGCTCCTCCACCACCACCACGTCCGATTTACGGTCCTCCAGCAACAGAAGCTCCTCCACCACCACCACGTCCGATTTACGGTCCTCCAGCAACGGAAGCTCCTCCACCTCCACCACGTCCAATTTATGGACCTCCAGCAACAGAAGCTCCTCCACCTCCACCACGTCCAATTTATGGACCTCCATCAGCAGTACCTCCACCACCTCGCCCTATTTACGGGTTACCATCCAAACTGCCTCAATCTAAGCCAATTACAACCTATGGACCACCAAAAAATGCTGTCAAAATTCCTTCCGCACCTCGACCAAACGTGAATTACGGCCTTCCCCAAAATTCTCAACCTCAACCAAATGTAAGATATGGACCACCACAACCCAAGTATAAACTTCCAGCAGCACCACCATCTTCATTTTATGGACCACCTGCCCATGAAGTTACCGAAGGAATTCCGTCTTCCGTGTATGGACCTCCTCCTACAACTGAAAAATCTGGTTATGGATACACCACACCAGCCCCAGACGTGCCCAGGGTTACTTATGGCCCCCCACCACAGGTGCCCTTACCCGCTAACCAATACGGTCCACCACAGCGAGTTCCTTCAAATAATTACGGTCCTCCATCAGAACCTCCCTCTGACACTTACGGTCCTCCCCCACAACATCCCACTGGAGCTTATATACCTCCAGCCAACCCCGCAAAGACACAGTTTTCATTGGGTAGCAATCGTCTGCAACAGAGGCCCACAAACTCATTCCAACAGTCTGGTAGGTTGATGTATTTGTAGAAATACTGTAATTTGAAAGATACATTTCATTATTTTTGTATATACAAAATATTTTTAATCGGTTTCCTTCAACAATATTAGTATACCTAAAATTATGTTGTTACTATTTCAAAATGTAAACATAGGCGAGGTGGAGATTCGTAGTAGAAAAACTAGTAGGTTGTATATTTGTGAAAATTAGGGGTTTGCGTGTTTTTGTATTTTGGTAGGTATTACGTAAACTAAAACAATTCAATAAATATAAAAGCAAGTGAATATAAAACACATGAGTCAGCAACGTTTTTAAATTGTTTCGCTTTTGGGCAAAATGGCACAGTTATACAATCAACTCTTTGGCATTCTTGCATTCCCCGGTACACACCCAAATGTGGTTCCCTGAATTACGATTACTCATTAGACTGTTCACTCTTTCCCATGTTCATAGGTGAATGCATAATTAAGTGTGACTTACATGGGAATCATTTCAGTGATATCTTTATACATGATGGAGGATATAGGTTTGTAAAAGAAAACAAGGTATGCAAAGGAACCCGGTCATTTAAATTAGACAATAGACAGTATGGCCAATCAAGTATACTCAATACAAGCTACCCACGGACTAGCAATGATCAATAATAAATTATGAATTTATTGATTGAAAAATTTCACTCCTTTAATTCTGAATGGTAATGAGCGGTTTTGTCTAAAACGAAACCTGAGCACTACAGTATAACACGGAGACGGGGCAAGAAAACTGAGCATTTTTTCTTTTAATTAATTTAACATTTATTTGTCCGTATACAGTACATTCAATGCAATGGACAATAATAGCCACTCATTTATATACATATATAATCACATGCTAGCATTAAATGTCAACTTGGACACTAACAGGCAACTACCCGTGTGAATTTACTTAATGAAGCACACGTGCATGTACAAATATTTACACAGTTCCATAGGTAGTTGACATATACATATGTACTGATAGTTGGAGTACATTTTACGTAGCAACCCTTTTTCATTTCAAAACTACTCTGTACTTTACTCTTACTTGAAACTTCAACGAGTAAAAGCCCACAGCAATAATTTTTCTCTCCACACTTTCCAACTCCACTTACTTCCTGATTGTGAGTGTGTTTTAAAGGTGACAATTCCAATACATACCAGGCTCAAATGTGAATTTGAGTTTTAAAAGCCTGAGGACAATTTGAACAATTAATGGGCAATGTCGGGCTAAAGTTAGATTTATAATTATGAGCAAGGCTAAAATAACCCGTGAGATCGCAAACTTCCGGAAGCCCTACGAATTACTCTCAACTGGGTTGTTTAGCTGCAGAGCTATTCCAAATTTCGGGGAATTATCTCATTGGATCGGATACATTGGATCTCTCCCATTTGAATGGGATGCAAGACGACAAAAATTCATTCCAGAAGATAGGATTTACGTTCAGCACTTATGGAAATTCACGACGTGCTTTCAACTACTTTATACATTGTATCTGTTATTTACATTTATGTACTTAAGCATCTACAGCACTGAGACTTTTCTTAATCATGTCATACATTTTATTGTAACAAGTGCCTATGTTTTTAATTTCATCCTCAACTTAAACTTTTGTTTAAACAAATTGACAATCATGAGGTTCTTAAACCAATTCATCAAAGTCGTTTATTTCATGGAACGTAAGTTCTTGACATTTAATTAATTTTTTAAGGAAGTGTATAATAGAAAAGTATTTCGGATGGATATTGTAAATCTTAAATCAACTAATTATTTGTCCAGATGAAAAAATGATTCAAGTAGGGAAACGGACTAAATTCGAAAAATGGATGAAGTTTCTCTTCCTAGTGGCTTTCATACATATACCAATTGCCATCAGCTTTCATATTTCAAGGCCATTTGCGACTTTTTACATCGTGACGAGACTATTTAATGAAAATAATTCTTATAATGTTTTAATTCATGGGATTTCCGTTATTTTCGAATCTTGGATGTACTTATCGCAATCGTTCAAGACGACTTTCTTTCTCTGTTGCTCTTACACCTACGTTTTACTTACATCCTTGTGGACGAATAATATTAAGTAAATAATTATTGTAAATTAATTTTGAATCCTTGTAACATTTTTTTAGTCATGAGAACTTGTTGAATGGAATTAATACTTATCTTTTGACCTTGCAGGAGGGAATTGAAAAAATCCCCTCGTTTCGCTCATCTCTTCCGATATAGAATTCTTCAGTTACTTAATATATACTTCAACGAAAGCATTAACCCAATTATGGCTTGTGGGTATAAAGTCCTGATCATTTCCATTTTAATTTTTTCCAACTGCGCCGTCCATTATTTTTATACATTATTGGAATTTTCAACGTTCCTTATTTACTGTGCAGTGATCTTTTTCGCTTTAGTATTGCAACACAAAGTATGCATCATTTCTGCGGAATTGTATAACATTTCCCATGATATCCATAAAATTGTCCTCCCACGCAGACCAATATACACTTACCAGGAAAGGATTCTCAAATCTTGTGCTCCAGTGAAAGTACAAATTGGAAATAACTATTTCTTTCGTCGGTGTACTTTCATGGAAACTTTTCACATGGAGCTAATGTACACGATAAAAGTTTGTTTCTATCTACGATGACCGCAATTTTGGTAGACAAATGTTATATAATTGTTCAGATGCGTAAATCCTGAAGAATACATGGGAGCAGCAACCACCCGTCACATAAATTTAGCTAAAAATATAGCATTAATTAATCTTATAATTTTAAGCCTCCGAGGATTATTTGCGAATTATTTATCACTTTTATTAAATATTTGTATTGGAACCATAATTTCATTGCTCATAATTAATATTTCATCATCCTGGGAGGAACACACAAACTGAAATAAATGTAATAGTAAATTCATGATTTTGTTTTTTAAATTTACATTAGCCCGAATTTACATTTCCCGTCCAGACGGGAGATCTAGTTTTAATTGTGTGGAAATTATGTTCTACTTGAAACGAATGTATGCATTGAGACAAGTTGTGAGAAGTTAATTTTTGCCAATGCACTCCCACTGACTAATGAAAATGTGTTCTAAATTGTGCATTCCAAAACAAATTGAATTGCCAACAATTTATTGTCATCGTTAAATGCGGGATCTGCCTTGAAATCCTTTGAGATGTAAACAGGGATAAAAGTGGAAACGAACGCACAATAAACTGGAATTAATCATGGCATGCAGTTTTAATCAGTTCTGAATGTATGTATTGTCGTTAAACCCGAAACATTTTTCAAAAAAACAATTTTAAGGAATTCCATGTTAAAGACGCATTTCTACAAATGTATATGTGTAATTAATTAAGTATCATTGACTTTCTTCATATATGGCGGACGTTCCACAATGTCCTCCCAACAATTCTGTTTTAAAAAACAAACCAAAATTCGTAAATTTTACCTTTGAAGTTAAACGCCGAACATTTACAAGGAGCGAGTTGCAAATGTTCGACATCCAAATTTTGATTTTCAAAAAATTCTCTTTCTGCTGATGGGACACCACAGCTTTTACATATTTTCTTGGGTTTCCAGATATGATGGAACTCTAAATCTTCAACATTAGGGAAAACTGACGTAGCAACTGGTAAGAGTTCCCATGGATATAGCGAGTGCCTTATATGGGAGCACGGGTGGATGTAGTGATCTGTATTCCTTACAAGACTTGAATCAATAACCTCAGAATAACTCCAAATATTGAGGGAAATATGAGTTAGTCTTGGTAAAAATCTCGTGAAATTAGTGAGATAAAAAATTGCACTCTTTACACTCTTTGGAAAATCCAGAGATGAGTTCTAAAGTTGAGACACGGAACGGAGTTGGGATGGATTTCATGATGCTCATGCTTTGCTGGATCATAAACCGCTGACGAATGCTACAGATTAACTTCTCAAGGGAATTCCAGCTGCAGATAATTAAGTTGTACAATTCAGTGGGCGTCTTCCGGACGTCATAAATCTTTGGGTCGCTATACCCTTTATAATTCTCTTCCTTTGGGAGACTTCCAAACTCAGATATCAAACTGAGGGTTTTTAATTCAGGATTTTCTTTTGCAAGGAGCAATAGTTTGAATAATTACATGTACGTCGATCGTAGGAGTCCGTGATACATTTCTACTTGTTTTTCGGAATGATTCCAACTCTACTTATTACGATTCAATTAAAACGACTGCGTAAGAACGAAACAATTCTAAATCCTTCGGTATCGGAGCCATCATGTACGATTGAACCTCCCCGTTAATATTTTAAGGTTATGGCAGGATTTTAATATCTCTTCAATGTGTGATGGATTTTTTCGACGTAGCTAATTAAATTCGTTTTACGGATATTAACAAACCAGATGGGCCGGCTGGCTTCCTCAATCAAGCTAGAGTAAATTACTGACGTTCCTTGGATATTTAAAGTTGTGAGTAGTTGCTGCTTTCGGGACAATATATTTCAAAACTTGACCATATACTTGACTTGGCTACGAAAAGTAATTTTCAAGCCACAACCTGAACTTGATAACTCGCGTTCATTGTAATTACTTCACTTGTCAAGTTCTACTAATCAAGTCGTCAATTTTCTAAGACCAAATTGATTGATCAATTAATTACAGTTCTAAACTTGACTTGAACTCGACTTGAACTTGATAATTATTCAAGTTAAGTAACACAAGAAACAAAATATATCCACAAAAATTTGTGGAGCTTGCATCGGCAAATTATTTCCTTCAGACTGAAAACCAAAAAGCATTCAGAAAACCATATTACTACTATTTTTTATTTAAAATCATTCGAGGGCATCCTTGAGCGTATACTGAATAGTCCAGGCACTCCGGAATAAGGGGGGACATTGTCCCTCCCAAAAAACGTCAGAGAGGGACATGCTACACTGCTGCCCCCCCCCCCACTTTTCAAGAATCAAATCAGCCTTTTCCTGACTTTTTGCTGCCAAGACTCCAATAAAGCTTCATTTTTAAAAAAAATCCTGCACAAATTGCTATTGTTGTTGAATTTAAAAAACATGAAAGAATCTATTTCTTCTAAACAAAAGTGTTTACACCGTGTTGCCAAATATCTTTTTCATCCTGGTATATTCTTACTTGTGGACTTACTTGTGGAGATCGGTTCATCTAGGTAACTACCTAAATTAAGTAGTGAAATCCATCATTCTTTGCTATTGTTAACCTTTTGAAATTTGGAATATTGTTTCCCACTACATCTGTCGAACAATTTGTTCTCCCCTTACCAGATATATTCAGACCAAAATATAGCTCCCTAAGAATAAGCTTTAGTGGATTTTCTGGAAAACAAACTTTTGTTTGGAAAAAACTGAAGAACTTGCTAAAGTCAAGGAGGAAATTATGGGAAATCTGACAAATAATTTGATAGGAACGGATATTTTATGGGTCACCCTCTTTCCAGCTTCCAGATGGCTAGGGAAATATTTCCGTTCAACCTGTACATTTTGACATTCTGGGTTCAGGGTAGAGCAAAAAAGAGGCAAAATATTGTAGCTTTCTTTACAATGAGTGGCATACGGTCTCACTAGCTTAAACAAGAAATATGAGTACCTTCTACACTTGTAAACTTGTTACTCATCTCATCTCTCATCTGTTGAGATTCTGCGGAACTCAAGGGAAGAATACGAAATTCAAATGACTGACTTTTAGCTGATAAGTTTATTTAGTATTTATTTAGTAAATATGTATTTATGCACTACTTTTTGATTGATCAATTCCTTCATTCTTTCTGCTATTCTTTCTTCGTATACACTGGTAGACTATACATATTCACGTGAAGTGTACATGGTGTTTCTATTTGTTATATACCGCAAATTAGTATTGGTGACACATCCTGTCGACTAATTATTGCATACATAAGACGTAGAGCAATTTACTCCAGTGCCTTATATATGTTACCTCAAATTGTGATAGTTACTAAAAAATATTTACATACACAAGCTTATATCCACCTTTGCAAAGTCTGAAAGTCTCTGGACTTGGACTCACTCCATCACACCGTCACATTTTGGCTCTTCTTGGGTGTTCGTCGGTGTATTTAAAACAATCCGTATACATACATACAAACAATTACGAGGTGTTTCCCAGCTGAAATATTTGATCCCCAGGGATTAATAACTTTACTCACAAAAAGTGAGATACATATTTAAAAAAATTTAATAATAATTACAGTAATTTTATTTAAATCAATTAATTAAATTTACTTGTAAGATTTTAAACTAGTTGGATTCCACAGGACTGGCTCTCTGGGAGTAAAGTTGGGACGCCGACTATTGCTTATACTTTAATCACTTTCTTTGTAAACAAACAACAAATTTGACTTTTACGCACAAGTGCTTGTGTTTGTAATAATTTTCAGGACAATTACATATATTTCTCGATCTTTTACTGAATAATGAATAGGGGAAAAAAATTAATTGTCATAATGTGTGTACTTTCAGTCTCATACCGATGAAATAATAGAATAGCTGAACGCTCCAATTGTTGAGTCATGAGTAAATTTTGGGAGGTGTGGAAATCTGGAGGCCGGGAGATCTGCGAGAGATCGGGGAGTTCTGAAACTTTCAGTAAAAAGCGGGTGATTGGGAGAAGGTTCTTCGGGAGGCTTCAAGCAAATAGGGAGAGATGGAGGGAACTCATAGTGATGAGCAAAGTTTGCAGCAACTCACATCCGTATCTCAGACGATTTTAAAATGGTGAACATTGTGAGTTCGGGCCGGTGAACTCATTTCTTAGCAGTCGCTCTAAATAAAGGAAACTACGGAAAAAAACCGAAAACTTATAAAAAATGATTTCCGTGTACATGAACTAGAAATCTGATCAACATTCGCAGTTAGAGTGGGATTCTGAATAAGGGAGAATGTTTAGTTTAGCTTTAGCAGCAAGTAATTTTTTTGAATGAGTGAAAAAACAACGATCAACTTATTCTAGTTTTTAAACGTCTTGGAATGTACACCGACCAGTGAGTTCCTTACCTGTTGCTATTTACGAAGTCTCCCGAGCTCCCTCTCCCAAACTCCTGTGAACAAATTATTACTGATGTGGAATTTCACGACTCCCTCTATTTCGGCTTCCCGGTCAGTAATTGCTCCCGCAAATTAGTCAGTTCTCTGGATCTTTCTCCAATTATTAGTGAGTTCCCGATCTCCCGGAATTTTTACCCGAACAGGGCAATTTCAATATTTTTTGACCGGTCAAATATTTACAGAAAGGGGATAGCTACACTACACTATATCCAAAAGGCGGAGTTGTGGCTAGAGTTTGTATACGCTAGTTGTAGAATAATAATCGCGTATATTACCTAATATTAACATTGATGATAAACTATACCGATAAGAATAATTTATATAGTGTATGATTTTTAGTAATAAATGTCCTAATGTCTTTGAAATTGAAATGAGATGTGCGTACGGCCCCTCATTGGAAATAAATCAAATGAGCACATTTTCCAGTGAAATGTTTCATAAACTGTATGTTTGTATGCAGCTACATATGTTCCCTATACTGCGATTTTGTGGAATTTACAATTTACTTTTTTATAGCCAAAATTATTTAATTTTGTAATTTTATTATTCTAGCTATCTGAAGTGGAAACTTGAAAATCCTCTCCGGGGCAGACAACAGTGGTATAAGCTCTGTTGAAACCGATCTTGCCATTCCCTGCTGGTCAGCGCAGGTACTTTATCACTGGACCGACTTATCTGCCCATTTGTTTAATTTTAAACAATTTATTCAACTTATGATATCATTGACCCAGTGACATAACCTTTCAAAATAAAACGGCCTTCTTCCCTAACGTCTCATTTGTATAGAAACTAGAAACTTTATTCGAACACTTTGGTCTCCTCCGCCTAAACTGCGAATTTGGCGTCTCAGATTGTCCTTGTTTGAAAATCATTTTTTGCAACAAAAATGCATCTTTATTGTTTTTAGAAATCAGCAAGCGATCTTAAAAGTTTTGTAAATACCCATTGAAAAAAAATCCGTGGATACTTTTGTTTTTCAGCTAAAGGGATAAAACAAATTCTCATAAATCTGTAAGAACATTTGCTACAGAATGACAGATTTTATTATTAGTTTAGCCTTACTGTTGGCTAGGGAAGTCAAAGGGGTCAATGAACTGTTTTTAACTTTGAGAGTTTTTCGTTTTTTTTTTGCATCGTATATTTCGATTACGTACGTACAATCATGTATATTCACATACATTACGTTCTGAGATTTTCAATATAAGTTCTATATTTCGTTTTGTTGGCATAGAATGGATCCTGGTACCCGTATGAGTACGTTGGAGACTGGAGAAAGACGTGACAGTATTCGGGTACCTGATGATGATGAGGACAGATTGACGACTGGAGGAGATATGGACAGTGACAATGAACCGGATTATTTGGTTCGGAGAAGACTTCATCTGAGTAGAGCTAAATTACGAGGAGTTACGGAAATGGCGGCTTTGATGGCTGGATTTTCTGTTGTGAGTTATATTTTAATTTAGTTGTTTCACAGTTTTAACATGTTTTAACAAACTATAATAATTAATGTAACAATAGGCAACTAATTTATTCTTGCACTTGAACTATATTATCATGTCATACGGATGTTTTGTATACAATGCACACCTGAGTAGTGGTGGCTGGTTGTTCCGAGCCTTTCGTAAGTTAAGGCTGGAGTCGGTTTCGATTTCAATAAAACTCCAATAATTTCAAAGAATAATGTCTACTATTAATCTCTTAGTAAGTTTTCTGTGTTAAAAGAATATTAAAATGGTGTGGGCACTTTCATTGGAACGTTCTTTCTTATTTCCGTGTAGTTTTTTCGAGTATATTCGTAGCTTGCTAAAGACATTTTTCATTTTGCAGGTAGCAACAGTTGAATTGCAGATAAGGAAGTGTACGTCGCCTATACTGCTGACATCTTTTGCTGTCACTACAGCTCTTTTGGTTACAACCACCATGTTATCTATTATGATTGCAACCTGTATTCTTCCCCACCTGGAAGCCGTTGCCAAATTAGACTTTATTCATCTTATGAAAGAGTCACCTCATGAAGCTCTTATTAAATATATTGATTTGTCTTGGGTTCTAGCTAACACATTTTCAATTTTGTTATTCATAGTTGATGTAATACTCCTTTGTTGGATAAAATTTGAGGACTTGGTAGTTTGTATAGCTTTCACATCTATTATGATACCCGTCCTTATTTTACTTATCATTTTTAGTTTGATTTTCTATCGGCAGTCTGTTCAGCATCAGTATGATGATCGCAGACGTAAATGTGACGAACTTGAGATATTGAATGAACTGCTCAATAATCGTTCTACCAGCAACAACAATTCTAGAGTGCCTTCCTTTAATACCTTGCAAGTATAGATGTTTGCATATATGTATGTATGTACGCTAGAAACAAGTAATCAATATTTGATGACAATCAAAACTTGTGTCGTGACTGTGATTAGCAGTAGCAATTTATTAGTAAGTACTTGTTGCCGTCATTTGTGTTATCGTTATAGCTTTGTGTTCATTGTGATCTGATATTCGTGCACGTAATTGCTTAATTACCTTTACTCATTACTTTTGTTAGTTTCGTTTATTTAAAATATATTGCCTCTTCAAGCTCGGAAACAACAGGGTTTCATTAATGGAAATATTTCAACTGAAGTCGATGTCGACTTTTGAATAAACTGAAGTATTATTGCAACATGGTTGATAATACGGATTTTTCATACATAATTATTATCTAAATTCTTCCCTCGTACGAATTATTTTTTCCGTCTGTGTACGCTTAAAAAATAAAAAGAACACTTACAGTCATTATTGCAAAGGCCGTCATAATCTGAAAAATCAGATTTTTATGAAATGGGAATAATTGGAGAATTTTGAGGAAAACTAATTTTTTGCTACGAAAAAAAACGTAATTGTTTCTTCAAAACCCGAATTTTACTTCAATTATTTTTGTCGGCCTCGAACCGTATCGTGAGAGATATATTCCCGGTGAGCCACATGCTCTAGGAAGGCTAAAAAGATAATTGTGAGCTTAGCTATATTAAAGTTGTATTAGCTAGAAGACTATTTTTTCGGCTCTGGTGACAAAATCCCTTCCCTGAAGCCGAATTAATAAGAATGATTTGTATTAAGGTACTCAGGCGACCGGCGAATTGATGTTGAGATTATAGCTGTTTCTACAACAAGTGACCGGCGTTGCATAGGTTTATGAAAGCCTGAATATTTATAATTTCTGCTGGGAAGGACGCAATGTAATTTTCGCATTTTCTTATGAAATATTTGTAGATACGCAGTAAATCATACGGGTAAGTTTGTCTGTAACAGCTTCAGATTTCCCTGAGAAAGGGCTCTGGAAAATGTCCTCTTCCACTGCATTTGCTTCAATTGTGCTCCTGAAGCTTAATTTCTCCTACCTTGATGCCTATTTGTCCCGTCAGAACTATAATAAAATTCTCAACGTGGGGACAACGAATCTCAATCAGCGGAAAACCTTTAAATTGAATAATTGTTTCACAGTAAATTGTTGAAATTCTCACATTGGTATTTATGGGTTCACAGGCTAACTCTATTTTCTAAATAAAAGAGCAAATTTCATCCTCCCACTCACCATATCAATTACAATTATTAACATTCCGTGGGTTTCCGGCGTATTAAAGGCTAGTTGCTTTGTAAAATTCACCAAATAGTAGATGGATTTAATTATTATTCAATTTTATTTCAAAGTTGAAACTTCTGTTGATTATGGCTTGTGAAAGTGATAATTTCCCGATCAAATGTAGCTTTTCATTAATAATAATTATAAGTTGGAAAATGTTTTATGTAAAAAAATACGTGAACGCAACATCAAAATAATATTTAATCTTATAATAGTAATGGAAACAAGGAACTAACTTGAGGATTAGGGCAACACTGTATGATGTATTGACTTAAAGTTCTCACTTCAGGATAGTTTATTATTTGAAAACTGAAATAAACAAGATACATATGTATATTTGTACATGTGAATGCGTAAATATTTGAATAACCTATTGTAACGTTAATGTAAGGTCAGGTACAAAAATCATTAATTTAAACTGTTTGCTTGAGTATTTTGAAAATAATTATTAGAAACTGTTTGCCTGACACTGCAATAGCAACGAGCTCTGATGTGTACATTGTACATATGTGTAGACAATTGTAAATGTTCAAGTTAAGCCAGACACTTGTTATTGATTACAGTATAAAATACTACTATCAAGTGTCACTACATACAAAAAAATGTGCAAAAATATTCTAGAATAATTTGTATTCACTGGTAAAGGATTTGTCAACGGTTCCTTGAAGTTCGCGATATTAAAATTAAGGGGATTATATACAAGGAGGACGTATTTAGGAATTGTATATAATTACGCTAATATTGCTGTCAAACCAAGCGACTTTCCTGATGCGTCTCTAAAAATTTCATTGGGATTGCCTGCAATAGTGCAAAATAGGTACATAATTTAACAAATATTGGCTGTAATTTATTTTTGCCAATCATTACTCAAACGCAGGGAAAACCTTTTCCTCCGGAACGCTCTTCACTTTTGCTGAAGATGATTTCTTGCCAGTGACAGCGATTACCAGCCCCAAGACAACCAACGCAACTCCGAGTCCAATCAGAGCAAATTTTGCAAATTGAAAGCCATACACGAAATTATCCAAGAGTCTCAACATCATTAGATTCATATCATCCAGTGTGGCATCCTAAAATGCACTCATTAATTAAATTACTACAATCAATCATACGGAAGCTATTTTGGACGGCACAATTTACAATTTCCTCTAAACTTACTTCCTCCACCCATGCTAACGGAATTAGAGCTCTCTGTGCGGATTCGAATGATGCCATGGCAGGGTATGGAATCAGCTCTATACTGAACTGAACTCTAGCATATGCTTTAATAGGAGAACCACTTCTCTAGAAGAAAAAAGCAATAATGATACAATTTTCCTATACCTTGAAAATGTTAAATATAAAGCGAAGGCTAAATACAAATGACAACTCAATTATTACTGGATGGAAGTCAATAATCATCTTGTGCTTTTCAGGGTCAGGACTGAGGCCCTCGACCGCATTTGGTATCCAATCTTCAGCGCCCAGGAAATGTGGTAGGGATGCTATCATCGGAGCCCCTATTATAATTAATAGTTAAAGTAAGTATAGGCTAAATTTGAAACATTTTGTTTTTAATTATTATATTACAGTTATTAGCTTGTATCTTTAGCATTATTGTAGAAAGATTTAAAAAAATACTTAAATTAAATGTCATTACCACCAAAGCACGCTCGAATATCCAGAACTCCTTCCCTGATGCAAGAATTCGTTTCATTTTTAACTTTAGGGCAGAAGCACCAATTGGGTGGGTATGAATTCGGGGACATGAATGTCGTCGGGGAAACGTGGAATCTGTACGTGGAAATTTGTTCCGCCTCTGACTCTTTGTCAAACTCAAAGGTTAATGATCTGCATATTTGGGAGCTGAAAGCCTCCACTTTTGTTTCCTTTGTCATGAAGGGAGGAAATATGGTAGAATCCGTTCCATTGATTTGATTACAACCATCCTCAGGGGTTCCTCTCCAGTAAGACAGGGTGGATTTATCATTCCAAGTGAGTATCTTCCCGATTTCGTGATTCCCATTCCTTCCGGACCGCACTACAAAATAGCCGTCTCCAGTGCCGTTTTTCTAAGGAAAAAAATATCTACATTTTAAAAATGTCATTCTTAGATTGTTCATGTCTCCTTTCTTTCCTCATAACTACATAGAACTGTACAGTATACCCCTTTCAGTAAGGCAAACTTTCCATCTGCAATGTTTTCAGGAATGTCCAGCGTCTGATTCGCTGCTTCCGCAGCTGCTTTGATAGCATCCGAGGTGAAGAGATCTATGTATGTTTTTATGGACACACCATCAAATAGAAGTTCCCTCACTGTTGCAGTCCGGTAGAGTTTTTCTCCCTTGTCTGTCAGCATTCCGTCCAGCATTCCGAGCATGAAGTCATCGTCCGTAAATTCGTGGGAGAGGGATGCTACAGCCTTGATTTTTCAAATTGTGAGGACGCATTTATTTCCAAATATTTTTTTCTAACATCGGCAACTATAGTTTCAAATAACAATAGTATTATTACCAAAAAGATGATATTGATGAAAGTAACCTCATCAGACTCCAACCCATTTGACATTTCCGGTCGAAAATAGTATGTTCTGGGCTGGGTGTAGTTTATCCAGTCCTCTTCAAGGTTAATTGTTATGTTTACCTTCTCAGGATCTTCCCTAAATTTGTAAAAATTTCCCTTCCTACAAATCCCTTAAAAGAAATCTCTTGTATCTCAAATAATATCCTATTTAAATATTACTGGTAAACATAAGGCCCCATCTCAACCAACTTGGCTTTGGCACCTTCCGCAAATTCTTCTGGATTTGTGATGTTGAACAACCGGAATTTCATGTATAGAGGGATGGGGATGGTCGTCCATACACGCCAGATATCTGTACCTTCCCGGAGTTGAAGCATCTGTGAAGAGGAAGATAACTTTAGATTAAAATTGGGAACACTGTATTAGATAATAATGAATGGACTAAACACGTACAAATTGAAGCACAAAGTTAACGACGATCTCCAGCCCCCCGAATCCAAACCCGGCTGAAATGGCAGCCATCCCGATCCCAAAGACAGCTATAAATATACCTATTCCCCGCATTTTAATTTGAAGGATGTTAACATACAATATTTTAACCCCTTAATAGCTTCTGCCCATCTTGAAACAAAGGAACTCTGGATCGTCAGTGTGTACCGTCCAAATTTCAGAGCGTCACTAATAGGAAGATGATACCCACGTATGTATATGTTAAGGAGTTTGGGAGGAATGTGTCATTTGAAATATGTTCGTGGTTGCTTAATGAATGCAAAATATTGGAAGTGGTTGTGTTTAGCATTCCCCCAAAAACACCGATCGATTGTGCTATGCTTTCTTTCCTTACACTGGTCATCGCACTTTTACTCCTTGACGAAACACTAACATACATATTTCATTAGTTTACAAAAGTATCTGTTCTGTCTGTCAGGTGGAATATTGTCAGAATTTATGATCGCTTTCGTCTTCAATAATTCGGTGACAGTGTCCTGTGAATAAATAATTGGGATGGGTGAATATTAACTTTCTCATGTCTCTGGTTTTTCATTTGCGGTCAGCATACTTACATGAACTTACTTTAATATCTCAAAAACAAAAGTAGAGCAATATTTAGAGCTCAACCTGGGCGAAAGGTTTTTGTTTAGAGCCATATAATACAAAAAATCAATTGATTCAATTAAGTTAATCAATAGATTTAAGATTTAATAATATTCTATTTTACTTTTGCCCCCAACAGATGTAAAAGTTCCTCTGGGACTTTATACATAAAGTTTCAAATCGTTCACGAATATGGGAAATCTTAATTCCATTATAAATAATTATATTGATGATCGAAAGATGATACGTAATGTTAATACTTCTCAAAATAAATACTGCTTGAAAAAATAAAGAAAGATTGTGAAAACGTTTTAGGCATAGAAGTTAGACTAATTGCGTTTTTTTAATGTTGCGTTGACTGACAGAAAAAGGAGAAAGCAGGACTTACTTTGATGTAATATTATGTACGTACCTAAATATATGTACATATGTATGTACGTAGGAACATGGAACTGTTTATAAGCTTGTCTTACCCCAGTTATTTATCGTTCTGCTCAAATTCAACAGATGCATCTCCCAGCCTTTGATGTGTCCATAATTATTAGGTCTTAAAGAATCTTACCCAAGTATGATGCAGTGGACAAATTCAGATACGATACAGTTCTTACAGGAAATTAAACTCACAACATTTTTTTTCAACCTTCTAATAAATCTGAGTAGAGTGTTTTATTCTGACAGTCCGACGGCACACAGTCATTCCATTTCATCAAGATCAGTTGAAGCATTAAGTTGTTTGCTTATAGATCTCACACAACTTTGATACTCCCAACATGCCCTCACTATCTTATTTCTGCTCTTCCTTAAAATTAGCAAAAGGTTCCAGCTCGTACAGTTTATACGTACTTGCTCTTCTCCTCTTTGCCTACTTGCTCAACCAACTCGATAGATATACTTTGGCGATTGTAGCTAAACCTCTTGCTCAGGTGCTGTACATCTTTTTTAATTTTAATTTTTTAATTTAATGTAATAATTAGTTTCCCTTAAATATAAGCCTCCAGAATGGACTCACTTTCTTAACGTCGCATGCAGTAAAATAGTACCATTTCTGCTTGGATAAATTAGCTTCCTGTAGTTGTTATATATGCCTACAAAAATGTAAGGTCAATATAATGTCAAACATTTTATCCTAATATATTCCAACTTGTGATATGTTCAATTTGAATTTACTTTTTTCAAAGTAAATGTGTCCAAATGTATAATCATTTGTAGGAAATAGGATTTGATGGGTTACATCAAATCACAATTAGCACAGTGTCATTCGCTGGCAGGAACCAATATTCACTTCAAAAGTCAAAGCATGGCCTTTACATTTACACAGAGGCATGAGTTTTGTCTGCATACATGTTTTAATGATTTTTTAATAATTGTCTGTTGTTGTAGTAGATATAATTTTTTTTTTGATGAAATTAAAATCCAGGTACCAATTAACATCCTAATTTAATCCATTTATTTATTCTGAGTCAAATGTGTGTGCAAGGGTTGTTGTTATAATTTCAGGAACTGCATTATGGAGACAAGGCATGCATGCTGCTAAATGACTCAGATGGCAGTTATAAAGAGGACTATTTCCGTTGTTCGGATGCTGCTTTAGAGCCAACGTATGGTTACCATTATGTCCTTTGTAATTACATGAACATTTTAGTCCATGCCCATTACAATGTTATGTTTAGTTTTTGCAAGCCATTTTGTGAATTAGAGTTAATTGTGCATTTATGCTAAATAGATGCACCGAACTGAGGGACATTAATGAAACTAAAATATGCAAATGGGACTACACTGGCTTTGGTAGGTGAAGTCCCACCAAAGTATTAATATTACATTCATATGTATGCTATAACTTAAAGAATTAGCAATGTCAACTGGGTAATAATTACAAGGATTCTGTACTTCGAACTAGGCTTTGACTACCAAATTTTAGCGGGACCAATTTTCATTCTCGTATACACTTTTGCGGGTAAGTATTCTTCGTTATTATGGTTTTAGCATGGGAATTATTTGTAAATGACATCAAATGTACGAATTGCCCATTAAATACTGAGACAATCGGAGGCTTCAATAACGTTTGCAATCTATTCTCAAGGAATTCCCTTGAGCTTTGCTGCAGACTCTTACAACCGAAAGGTGAGAACTATATGCAAATGCTCCTACAGAGTACAGTCGTTCTCTAAATTAAACCAAAGGAGGAACAAATAAATTGTATAGATATTCATATTATATTTCACATTTTATTTGATTTGTTCTTTGGAATGGGGTTGTAACTTACTGCAGATATTACTTGGTGCTGGGGTTTTCTTCTGGTCACTTTGTACGCTTCTCACAGGATTCGTCCAAAATTATTGGGAGTTGGCTGTTCTCAGATTTGGACTTGGATTGGGGTAATGTTTAATACATCCTTTTGTATTATTCAGAGTTTCAACAAACATTTAATGCTTCATAATTATCTCCAGTCAGTCGGGCTGTTCCCCATTTTCTATAAGCCTAATTACTGACTATTTCACATCTGACCTGAGAGGGGCGGCTTTAGGAGTTCATAATTGGGGTGTTTATACCGGATATTCCTTGTCGTACGCCGTGGGAAATTTTATCACACAAGCTAACATTTACGGTCAGGTACAGTTCATGTCACCCGTTGTATGGATTAATTATTCAATCGCAGTTTCAATTAAGTCAACAACCTTGTATCAATGACTTATAATTAGTCGTCATTCCTTTCATTCACAGGGTTGGCGATGGGCTTTCATATTTGCAGGGTTACCAGGACTTTTCTTGGGAATTCTTATAGCCGTAACTGTTAGAGAACCCGAAAGGAAGTATAGTAGCACGGATCCGGCGTCTCGGGGAAATCCTTCCAAATTTGCAGTTGTTATTAAATCCTTTTGTCGTCCGTCCATACTCCTTCTTTGTCTAGCTGGATCAATCCGAAATGCTGGTGCCTGTTGCATATATAGAGATGCCTTGGTGTTTAATTTCAATAGAATTATTAATTAAATTATTTAACTTAAAATGATTACAAAGCTGTTTTTTACTGCAGCTGGTTACGTCTGGGCTTACAATACACAAGCTTACTTTGAGGGAATCGGAGAAACACGAACCCAGATTGGGTATTATATGTCATGGGTTCCAATGATCGCAGGCTCAGCAGGTACTAGTGAACAAATGTTATGAAGTCAACACGTTCCTTCAAAGTCCTATCTAAACATACTACACATCCTGTACATCCTTTCTAAAAAAGTCCTTAAATTTTTATTTTTTACGTCAAAACATACCACTAGTTATATTACTACATATTACTCATGCTTGAATTTTGTTTGTTTGGCAAAATGTTACTTTTACAGGAGTATTGCTTGGGGGTTTCATTTCTGATAGAGTAGTTAAAAGGTCAGGAATATATGGACGCATGTGGGTTCTAATTGGAAGTCAGTTATTGGCTGCTCCATTTGCTGCAGCTATTTTGTGGCTGCCTACCCCTTGGGCCTACCTAGGAATCCTACCTTGTAACATTATCGGTAATCTCATAGCCTTTTAATCAATAATATTCGGTAGGCTTGAGACCCTCTTGAAATTCCTTGAAGCATGTGTAATAATTGTACGCAGGAGAAATGTGGGTCAGCGTGACTTTGGCAGTTCTGGTAGAGCTAGTACCAGAGGAAATAAAAACTACAGCGGTTGCGGTTTACTTCTTCATTATTTCCAACATTGGTGGTAATATGCCTCTAATGGTCCCTCTAATCCGACAAGTATTTGAGACGTATGGATATCCTCCAATAGATTCATTGCGACGTAAGATGCTAGATTTTTTTTAAATTATTGTTTGCTCCTATTTACTATCCTCTTGGTTTCATACAAGTTTTCAAGCCAATGTGTTCCATCGCATATTATTATTTAATTCAAATTTTGATAACATTATTTGTAGATGCATTGTTACTACTGTTTCCGGGAGAATACGTTATTGCATCAGCTTTATTTATATTTTCCCTTTTTGTTTTAAAACGAGATATGAACTACATACGGGTAAGCTAAACTATGGAAAAATTTACGTCAAAAGAGCTTACACATTTCAGGTTTTTTTTTAAATTGACTTCCTCACTTTCAGGCGAACAGCAATAATCCTCAGACTTGAATCCATTTATTGTATTCTTAAGCATAATCCATTACAAACTGTTGCCAAGAAACTATAATCTTCAAAGGCCTTTAAAAATGCATGTGTATACCACAAGTACAAGGATATTAATTCGCATGTTAAACGGATGAATAAAAAAATCGGGAAAAAATTCCATGCCCATAATGCATATGTTTAAATAATAAATTGTAAAAAAAAAAATCTGAAATCCAAATTCAAGTAGGATTCATAAAATTGTGTTCAGAAAAAATTTATTTACTTTCTGAAGAATTAGCGCATGCTAATGACACACTTATTGCAGTCAACAATGTTATATTATATTTGACGAGTATTTTAAATATTATTACTACCATAGCACGTTAATTGTTTACACATAATTAGATACACTAAACCTGCTGTGATGTAAACAAAATATGCGGTTGTAAGAACTATAACACACTATGTGATCATGATGCCCAACAAAAAAATATTTTCCACGTTACTCACCTAGTAAATAAAATAAAAAAGGTTTGACAGTAATCCCTATGATTGGAGATCTGACAAGAATGTCTATGGGACTGACGAACCATTTGTAATGACGTTAATAATAGATTAAAGTACCCTCTAAACAAACTACAAATCACATTAAGAGTTAACTTGAATAATTTTGTAATATTGAAAATTAGGGCAATCATTATTACGAGCTTTGTTATAGCGGACATAACCTACGAATGTAGTAGATGGTGCTGCAAATTGCAATGGCGACGAGACTGACTCAACGGCATGATCAGTAAGTAAATACATTTGTGCTTTTGTCCAGATCTATTTTATTCCCTTGCATCAGCTATTGCAGATACCCAGGGGCGTTTCTAAGAGACAACTCCGCTTCCTATACAAATTAGGGGAAAGTTTTACATTTGTGTACAGTATAACAATTAATTACAAGTACATTTCAGATTTGTATTAATTATTATTTTGTGTTGTTCAAATACCCATGACTAAAGTTATCCGTAAAATATAGAGAAGACTGTATCTATAGCCCATAAAGTCATTCAATAAGCACTACAGTATTACTTTGGCAATGATATCATTTGGAATGCATTTTATGTCATCATAATTGTGTCAGTAATAAGCTAACGTACATCTCATGCTTTGAACTTAAATCAAAACAATAGCCAATCAGTATTAGCTGCACATAAATCATAAATTAGTTACTTATTCTTTAGTATTTAACTATAGTCATAAATTGTAAGCCTAATCTCATAACAAAATCATATGTGTGAATGTTAATCATAAAGCATTACCGTAACCTGGTAAAGTCTACATATTTTGTTAATTAATTATCTTAAAGGATTGTGCTTCAAAAGCTCATCGTTTTTAGCTGGTTAATTTTACCGCAACTCCAAAACTCAGCCATTTTTTTTAGTAAATGGGGAAAGCCAGGTTCATCCCGAATGAAAAAACCAGCGTTAAATTTACGTTACTGATAAAATACTGACCAGGAAATTCTGTGGTGATAAAAATTTGGCTTCACATCCTGTCATTAACAAATAAGTTAATCTACAAGTAGGATTCGGATAGCTCATAGTCCGTTGTATGGACCGACAAGCCTTGCCCAATGGCTGAATCCGAGTTGCCATCTGTGTAAAATGTTTCCAGTACCTCAATATGCTCAACAGTATTGCTAATAGACCGACTACCATTGTGAGAAGCTGACGTACTTATTCCTGGTAGATCTGTGATGAACTTCACTGTATGATCCGCACGCTCCTCTATTTCTGGTGTCGGTCCACCCACCATCTGCGAATGTTTCTCCTCCAACTTCAACCTCAACTGTTTGAGTCGATCCTCTTTCTGTAACCCCAAGTCACGATTAGAAATTAAAATCATAGTAGCATTCATGCTGTTAGTCTCCGTTTTGGATTTGAAAAAAAAAGATGTAGCCCCGTCAAAATTATCTCACCTGTTCAAGAATACTTGCAAGTTGCTCATTTTCAGCCAGAAGTTTATGATAGCGTTCCTCTTCTTCTTTGGTAGTTCCGCCATCGGGAGCGGAACTCCGATCCGATTTCTCATTCCCTTCCCGAATAACTTCCACGATTTTAGGAACGAAGACAAGCCCCATGGTGATCATGGAGGAAAATATGATTGCCAATGCAACAAAAGCAAAAAGTGCATCCTGCTGCGATGAGATCACGAGAGTGACTGGAGTTGTTATTAAACAGAGTACCGCGACGTTGTAGATCGACATTGCGACAAGTCTTGAGTCATTGATGTGCCGAACTTTGAGACTCCGGGTTTCATATGCAAGAAACAAGCCGAAGATCAGAAGTAATCCTTTGAAAGCGTAAGTAATACCTGAAAACAATAAGCAATACATGCACTCGCTTGTGATTTGAAAACAGTCTCAATTATATAGTTAGAGTCATTTATTTATTTTTAAATTAAAATCCTAGTTATAGAACATTTATAGTAAAGCTCCTTACCCAGCCAAATGTAGTGGTTTTCAGATTCACAGTGCTCTAGCTGTGGAAGAAACTTAATGTCCTCGGAAGAATCTTCTGGAAACTCATACTGGAACTTCTCAATTTTCCTTTTCATGGGGTCCAAAACGGTCCAAATAGTCAAATAAATGAATTCAATGACCACGAGTGTTGCAACCAAAAGGTATAACTTCCAAGGTTGAATTTTGTGCTGAATATAAGAACGGATGAGAATAATTAGTCCTTCTGATTGATCATATATTTTACTACCTTGCGATTTTCCATGAAACATGTTTTCCTTACTTTGGTTTCCGACTTGTGTTTAGTCGTCAACCGATGAACCCTCCACACTTTAGAAAACATGGCTCCATAGGCTAAAGTGAATCCAATGGATAGGACCCAATTTCTTAGGGAGCACATTATGGGGAAGTAACCTTCAGGAACGAATTGGCCATCCAAGCCGACAAAGAACACAGCGGTCAAGCACAGCATAAACCCGAGGAGCATTAAAGAATTCGTTACTGGATGACTTAGCTGAATCACTCTGAAACATATTATTTCAAGCATAAATACTATCAATAATATTATACAATGCTGACTCATTGTGAGCAACATTGGATTATATTCTGTATGCATTTAGTAAACGACATACTTACTTCCGTTCCCTGTAAATATAATTGAATAAAAGAAGTATTCCAGCCCAAATAACACCGGCCCCGGCCACGATACACATCGCTATGAAAATGCTCATAGAAACAACTCTCAAGGTGTTTTTTATAACGGTGCGATCTTGAGGTACTTTTCCGCCTGGTAAGGTCAATCAGCTATTAGTATACTATCAATAATTGCATAATTACTTGCATACAGACAAAGTTCAAGTTGACAAAATTCCAACGATAGGTTTATCACATTATTAGAAGCAATAGTGTCCTGCTATATTTATTCAAACTGAATTACCTATCCATCTCTCTCGGTTATCCCATGTCAATTTGTTCATTTCAGTATCATGGTAACCCAGTACGAGATATTTCCCATCTATCAGTTGTTCCACTTGAGTCAAGGCAATACGATCTCCAGTCTCAGAACTAAATGCCACACGCCCCTGGTAACATTATTACAGAAAAAATTCAATTTTTTAATTATTTACACATTTGTTCAGAGTTTCTCTCAAATAGAATAATCTTTGTAGACCATAGAATGAATTTACAATGTAGTTTCACTTACTGAAATGCCTATAAATTGTGTATTATCCATTGCACTGTATATTTCGTCAGCAATAATTTTATTTGTATAGTTAAAATCCTCGAGCTTCCTTCCCATTTGACTGAGTTTCTCCATAGTTTTGTTAAAAGCTAAAATCATCCAGAAACGTTTAATTTCGGGCTCGGTTCATCCATATGAACCACCAAAAATGGTATTCAAACTTATTACCGAGTTATTTATTCATTTTGATTTGGGAAAATAATTAAAAGGCGTTTGATTGCATACCCAAAGCTACGGCCCAGACTGCATCATAGGCAAGTGGAGCTTCTTGGTACCCTTCTGGATAACGACCACTGTCAACTTTCAGAGCAGCGTCTAATCGCTTTTGAAAGTTTTCAGCTGTCTGTAGGAAAAGTGTAAACAAAATTTAAATGGTTTTTGCTGTCATTTGTTGAATACAACAGTTAATTTTGAAAGTAACGTTAATATTTTGTGTATTACCCATCCAGATTTTGTGGTTTTATTTTTTTCCTGGTTCCACATCAAAGCTTCCGTGGTTAAATGTCCTTCAGCAGCTTTTCTCATTTCCTCGACAGTACAGTTGATTCCCTCCGCTTCTAGATTGGATTCAAACCAGTTGTCTTCGTACCAACCTGGAAATAATCATGTAAAATTTATGAATAGATTTCAATAGATTTCAGCGTAGACGAGCATATCTTATACTCAGTCCATGGAATATTGCTTTTGTACCTATAAAAAACCAGACGTAGGATCTTCCGTAAAGTTTCTGTTTGTACACTTCACACAAAACTCTCCGAGCAGCCACAACGTAGAAGAAACCTATCACAATGCGAGCATCTTGACGCTTCAAATTTTTGATGGCTTCGTTTGGATCCGTGAGGAAACTCTGGCGTGTAACGATTTCAATTGAGACCTTTTTGCACCGTTCTTCCAAATCCTCCACTGTCTGTTCACATGTTATAATTCTTGTTATAACAAGGATGATTATCCACAGTTATTGGGTATTAATCATGAATGAGGAAGAATTTTTATTACTGATATGAAGACTTCTTCGGCTTGTTGAAGAATGGCAACTTTTTTCCATCCAAACTTCTGCATCAACGTTATTCTCGTAGGATTTTGAACTGTAGCACTAGGATGAGTTCGGAAAAGTGTGGGGAAACGTATCCGATCCGATAGAGCCGGGCTACTCGCACCATAACAAAGCTAAAAATATTTATAAAAATAAACCATGAAAATTCTACTCTATTCCCTTACATATTTATATAAGTATACATACGTCTAAGCGTATACAAAAGTACTATTATTTTATGTATGGATTTTATAAAATGTGACATATATTTTTAGAAATGTTTTGTAAATTTTTATAACCAAAGAATTCGTAATCTTACCACAACCAGGTTCCACATTTTTGCAGCTTCTGCAACAGTAGTACATACTGTTGAGCAGCCGGCCAGCAAAATCAATTTGTATGGCTGTTTGTACAGCAGCTCATACATGACTGCTGCCCCTAATCCGGGTTCACACTAAAAAATGGTAAAAACTTATATAATTAGCTATTTTTTTAAAATAAATAATTTACTGCTGGCACGTATTTGATCCAGAATAGGGGACAACTAATTGTAGTGTACCTCGCTGTCATTCCAGTGTAGATGCAATTTGTAGCCCGGCAATAAATCCTTATTGGCGTTAACGTCTTCAAGGGCCATGTCGGCTGCAGGCTTACAGGCCTAAAATAAGTCACAAATATTAATTGAAATTATTTTTATACAGCTCTTTAAATACCACTGATAAATTCTCGAATGAAGGCACAAGTGACACTCACCTGACCACCCTGCCAACCTCCAGTTCCATTGATGGGGAAAATGCCTGCAATATGAAGTGGCTTCCTGCCGCTTGTAGCTACTACTCCGAAAGAATTAAAGGAAGATAATTCCCAAAGAAAGTATACAGAAGTGAAGCTTACAAATAATTTCACAGCTTTTTTGTAAGGTAAGCCGAATTTTTTAGGTCCCGACATAGTAACAGAACGAGCCAGCAATCGAGGCTCTTACTGAAATATTTTTGGGAAAGCTGCAGAATCTTCCGAGGATCAAAGGAGAAATATTTTCGCAAATAATACAAAAATAAACCTGGCAAAAGATGAATAGCTGCTAGTGTTTCGCCATTTTTACACTGAGGCGGGAATACTCTTCGGATGTGAAGGACCCGAACTTGGCAAAACAGGCAAAAGTGTAGTAATCTATGGAATACCCGAGTGGGGCACACTCGGAGAGTTGTCGGGACTACCCGAGTGTTCCATAAAACTGCGGGAGTAAATATATAAACTTCAATCAATACATAGACAACAGATATCAAGTTTCCTTTATTTACCCTGCTTGAAGTCTGTAGTGTGTATGGACTTGCTTAGAGAAAGTATATAGCAATGATTGCAATATACAAAAGGTACATAATAATGTGGGTATAAGCAAGTAATGTAAATATGTCATTTTCCCTTGCATAATTCATTTTTGCAGATGAACCAAAAGTGAGAGGAATAAAAACACAAAAGAAAATGTTGATGAGCTTTTTCCCTGGTTATTTATCAAAACTAGAATTTATTTGTATTTACTTGGAAGACACTGTTTTAATTCGCATAATTAATTTGTGTAGCTGTCGACGAATAACAGATTTACTTTTGAGAACAAACGTTTGGAAAAAAATTAGCTAATGCTGTATATACATGTAACATAATATAACACGCAAACTTTATAAAATCATTCAAGCAATTGATAAGTTTTCTGTACCTAAATACAATGGAGTTTCCGTAAACATGTCGGATTTCAACTGTATTTTAAGTACAGTTTGTGATTACAGATGGAAATGTCGTTCCGACTTGACGAATGTAGGTAATTTTAGGGGTGTAAATTTCTTTTCTAAATGTTAAAATGTTGTATATCCATGTAATACAATATAATACGCAAACAAATTTTTAAAATCATTCAAGTAATTGAGAAGTTTTCGGTATCTAAATACTACAAAATTTTCGTAAACATCTCGAATTTCAACGTATTTTAAGTACAGTATGTACAGATAGAGATGTTGTTTTGCCCGTCTTGACAGATATAGGTAATTTTAGAGGTGTAAATTTTTGCTCTAAATTGTCAATATTTCATTGCTCTGTAACAACACGTCCTCCAACTAGAATTAATGACTAACACGAATGTAGTCTTATTATTATTATCTTTACTATAGCGTAACCAAAACCAAGTTAAACAATTTATGAAGTATTCAAAGTTGAAGTTACAAAATCCAGATATAGAGAATAAAAACGAAGACAACAATGAGACAAGTAGCAGTTTTGGTATATGGTGACTTCAAATTCAGGTAAGATGCATCTTTCGGGGTGTCGTGAGGTATTTCTCCGCCTGGTAATGTCAATTAGCTATTAGTATACTATATACACTATTGTATAATAACTTGCACACAGATAAAATTCAGGTTGACATTTCGACGGTAGTGTTATCACATGATTAGAAGCAATAGTGTCCTGCTATATTTATTCAAACTGAATTACCTATCCATCTCTCTCGGTTATACCATGTCAATTTGTCCATTTCAGTATCATGGTAACCCAGTACGACATATTTTCCATCTATCAGTTGTTCCACTTGAGTCAAGGCAATACGATCTCCAGTTTCGGAACTAAATGCCACACGTCCCTGTTAATATTACGCAGAAATTTTCTTTTTGTAATTATTTACACATTTGTCAAGAGTTTCCCTCTTTTAAATAATATAATCGTTGTAGACCATAGAATGAATTTACAATGTAGTTTCACTTACTGAAATGCCCATAAATTGTGTACTAGCCATTGCACTGTATATTTCGTCAGCAATAATTTTATTTGTATAGTTAAAATCCTCGAGTTTCCTTCCCATTTGACTGAGTTTCTCCATAGTTTTGTTAAAAGCTAAAATCATCCAGAAACTATTAATTTCGTTCTCCTACATATCGTCGCTGAAGAGGCAAAATGGTCTAAGGGATGTACAAAAGCCCGCACACGTAGACCAATTTGCCTCTTCAACGACGATATGAACCACCAAAAATTATATTTAAACTTATTGCTGAGTTATTTATTCATTTTGCTTTGGGAAAATAATTCAAAGGTGTTTGATTTCATACCCAAAGCTACGGCCCAGACTGCATCATAAGCAAGTGGAGCTTCTGGGTACCCTTCTGGGTAACGACCGCTGTCAACTTTGAGAGAAGCGTCTAATCGTTTTTGAAAATGTTCAGCTGTCTGCAGGAAAAGTGCAAAAAAAATTAAATGCTTTTTGTTGTCATTTTCTGAATCCAACAGCTAATTTTTAAAGTAACGCTAGTATTTAGCACATTACCAGTCCAGATATAGTGGTTTTATTTTTTTCCTGGTTCCACATCAAAGCTTCCGTGGTTAAATGTCCTTCAGCAGCTTTTCTCATTTCCTCGACAGTACAGTTGATTCCCTCCGCTTCTAGATTGGATTCAAACCAGTTGTCTTCGTACCAACCTGGAAATTGTCAAATTAAACTCAATACATAGATTTCAATATAGACGGGTATATCATGGTTCCAAATATGATTATTTAGTACTGTATGGGGTCAAGGGAATAGTGCATTTGTACCTATAAAAAACCAGACGTAGGATTTTCCGTAAAGTTTCTGCTTGTACACTTCACATAAAACCCTTCGAGCAACTGCAACGTTGAAGAGACCTATCACAATGCGAGCATCTTGACGCTTCAAATTTTTGATGGCTTCGTTTGGATCCGTGAGAAAACTCTGGCGTGTAACGATTTCAATTGAGACGTTTCTGCACCGTTCTTCCAAATCCTCCACTGTCTGTTCACATAATTTGTGTCCTAAAAACGATGTTTATGCACATTTTTGGGTAATAATCATGAATGAGGAAGAATTTTTATTACTGATATGAAGACTTCTTCGGCTTGTTGAAGAATGGCAACTTTTTTCCATCCAAACTTCTGCATCAACGTTATTCTCGTAGGATTTTGAACTGTAGCACTAGGATGAGTTCGGAAAAGTGTGGGGAAACGTATCCGATCAGAAAGAGCCGGGCTACTCGCACCATAACAAAGCTAAAAATATTTATAAAAAATACCTAGTAAGGCAAATGAATTGCAAATACAAATTGTGAACACTACATCACTTCAAGCCAAAATCATACACATTCTAGGCCCTTCCCGTACATTTTTATATAAAGAGTGACCGTTATCATTTGCCACCCCATCTAGCCTCCACAAGAGAATTCCTCACAAAATATTTGTTGCCCCAGTTTGTAAACAATTATTTTCCAGATTTTTTAAAATTTTCTGCGTTGACCTGCGTCTGCGGTTGTGTCAATATTTCATGTAATAGGATTAAGAAACGTCAAGAGAAGTTGAGTAGTTTCGGTGTTGATTTGTTGATAACGTGATTTTTTTTTGCAGAAAATTCTTTTCGGAACAGGTTTTTACGGATTTTGAATTTATGAGTAGTTTATTTCAACAATATGTTTTTGAGCAAATATGTTTTGAAGCTCTCTTGTAGGAAATTTTATGGGCTTTCCAGGGAGCTTTTTGATAGGTCCCAACGTTGAGAATTTAGGACACCTGAAAAGTTGGTTAGCCTATCAAGGTTGGAAAAATTAATCTTCAAAAAAAAATGAAGAATTTCTGATCTGGCCAATTTTACATAGAGGGAGGGCCAGGAGTCCAGAATCTTTTTCGGAGGGCTGTATTTGTAACAAACATGGGGATTCAATTGAGTAATATCATCTTCCGAAGTCAATAATATAAGTCACTCTCTCATGGGGTTAGGGGGGCTGGAAATATAGATTGCTGTGTATATAGATATACTTACGTCTACGCATAAAGGAAAATGCAAATATTTTATGTATGAATTTTGTTAAAGACATATTTGTTAGCATTTAATACCCGAAATTCAGTAATCGTACCACAATCAGGTTCCACATTTTTGCAGCTTCTGCAACAGTAGAACATACTGTTGAGCAGCCGGCCAGCAGAATCAATTTGTATGGTTGTTTGTTTAGCAGCTCATGCATGATTGCTGCTCCTAGTCCGGGTTCACACTAAAAAAATTGCACACAAATAAAAGAATATTCAATACAAATTGACTGCTACCGCGTGATTGGTCCACAAAAGGATGCTATTTATTCTGGGAGACCTCGCTGTAGCGCCAATGAAGATGCAAGTTGTAGCCCGGCAATACATCTATCTTGGCGTTTACATCTTCAAGGGCCATAATAGCTGCAGTTTTACATGCCTAAAATAAGTCAAAAATTATATTTCTATATTTTCTACACATAAAATCTCAAGTATTGCTAAAACAATTTTTATATATTTTTGTATAATTTTTTAAATACCACTGATAAATTGACGAATGAAAGCACAATGACACTCACCTGTTCACCTTGCCATCCTTCACTTCCATTGATGGGGAAAATGCCTGCAATATGAAGTGCTTTCCTGCCTCTTGAAGCCACAACTCCGAAATAACTAAAAGAAGATATTTCCCAAAGAAAGTAGACAGAAGTGAAGCTTACAAAGAATTTCATTGTTTTTTTGGTAGATAAGCCGAATTTTTTAGCTCCTGATATTATAACAATACGAGCCAGCTAATGAGGCTCTTACTGAAATATTTAAGGGAAAGCTGTAATTTTTGTCGGGTCTTAAAGGAAAGTATTTTTGCAAATAATACAAAAATAAACCTGGCAAAAGACGAATAGCTGCTGTTGTTTTGCCGTTTTTACACTGAGGCGGGAATACTATTCGGATGTGAAGGACCCGAACTTGGCAAAACAGTCAAAAGTTTTGTAATCTACGGAATGCCTGAGTGGGATACACTCGGAGAGATGTCGGGACTACCCGGGTGTTCGATAAAACTGTGGGAGTAAATATGTAAACTTTAATCAATACGTATGCATATAGAGAGACTAGGAATATGAAGTTTCCTTTATTTAAGTACCCTGCTTGACATGTAGCATATAGTGTCTAGTGTCTGTGTGGACTTGCTTACAGAAAGCATATAGCAATTTATGTATGTATACATTATGTATGCAGTCAATGAAAATTTCATTTATTTTTGCAGATGAACCAAAAGTGAGAGGAATAAAAACACAAACGAAATTAATGTTGATGAGCTTTTTCCCTGGTTATTATCAAAACTAGAATTTATTTGTATTTGCATGGAAAACAATTCACAATAATAAATTTGTAGGGTTGTCAACGAATAACAGATTTACCTTTGCGAACAAACATGGGAAAAATTTAGCTAATGCTGTATATACATGTAATCTAATACAATAGGCAAACAATTTTTAAAATCATTCAAGCATTTGAGAAGTTTTCTGTACCTAAATACAATTGAGTTTCCGTAAACATATCGGATTTCAACTGTATTTTAAGTACAGTTTGTGATTACAGATGGAAATGTCGTTTCGTCCGACTTGACGAATGTAGGTAATTTTAGGGGTGTAAATTTCTTTTCAAAATTGTCAATATTTCTTTGCTCTGTAACAACACGACTTCCAAACAGAATTAATGACTAACACGAATGTAGTCTTATTAGTATTATATCTTTACTATAGCGTAACCAAAACCAAGTGATGTAATTTATGAACTATTTAAATTACAAAATCCAGAAATAGAGAATAAAAACGAAGACAACAACAAAACCAGCTGCAGCTTTGGCATATGCTGACTTCAAATTCAGGTAAGATGCATCTTTCTTGTATTTTTGCGATAGAATTGATAGATTTTGAGCTTTATGATCCAGCTCAGAGAGAACTGCACCGCGGCTAATAACATCGTCAATATTCTGGACCATAATTCGCTGAACATCTTGCAGTTCTGTGTTTAAAGATGATAAATTTCTGCGGCTTCTGGAATCGAGGATATTTTTCCTTGCCTTTTGAATGTACGTATCTGAAATTGTTGGAAAAATTAGCATATTTTCTTCAATCAGAAATCAATAACAGCAAACATCATAGAATAACTCAGATACTTAAAGCAAACAGCTTACCAAATTCAATAAATCCGTAGGGCCGTGTAACTGTATGAATTTTTTTGGCAAATTGGGATTGAAATTCTTGGGCCAAATCTTCTAAATACGAAAAGGCAAGTCGCTTGGAAAAGCTTTTATCGCAGAGGGTGAGGTAAATTATTTCATTTTCTATAAAATAGCTGCAATTTCAAAATACACGATTTTAAAACACAATATTAAAATTCAACATTTTAAGCATAGCACTGCAACTATGTTCTCAGCCCTAAAGAATATATTCTCATTAACATCTTCACTAATACATTGTTGTTGGACTATTATTGTATCTAATATTATTCACCACAGCTTAGAACATAGTATTTGAGTTGTCTACAAAACTCATATCTTTACATGACGTAAAACTTTAAGTAGCACCGGACAGTCTACTCATTACATTCTAGAAGGCATTTAGTTCGACTTGGATTTGATCTACCGGACATATAATATAATACCCGGCTTACATAATTTCACATTAAACAGTAGATAAAAATACTGCTATATCCACTCAAATTACAATTTCTGTTTATTAACTCTCCCCTCCACTAACAAAAATCAAATCTGGACTGTTCTTAAAATATCATGAAAGTAGAGAGATGTCAAACTTACTGGAAAACATAGGACCCCGATTCAATACTGCACCGCTCCGGACTTTGAACATTTAAGCGTCGGAACAGCATTTTAGCCTGTTGCTGATACTCCATCAAACTTTTTTCATACTGGAAATAAACAAAAAATTATTAAACATTTACAATACAAAATATCCCCTACTACACCTTAAACACTCATACTTTAGCTATAAGCACTTCCAACATCAATGAATCACTGGCATCATCCAACGAAATCACTTGTCAACTCGAAGTGTACCTTGACTAACTCAACCAATCAACAACATTAAACAACAATCATTTCTGTATAGTCACACACGCATAGCCCCACTAATTTGCTTCTTATCACACCTTTCAAACTCCACCAAAATTATTAGCTACCTCCATGCCCTGGGTCAAACTCTATCTCAAGACTATGCCCACATCGATAATAACTCCCCTCCACTTTGAAGTCACCAATAATTGTTACACTAGTTTAATAACGTTAAACAGATCACAATATCTGTCAAATACATACGTACACAAATAACACTAACTGACCCACTCATAATGACAACTAAACACAACATATGTACAATTTCACCTGCCTAACAAAACTACCAAATAAAAATTCGGTTCAACCGTAAACTTTATAATCTCCATATTTACATCCTTCAAAATATCTATCTCCACAATAATATTATTAATTCTACAATTCAACCAATTTCCATGAAAATACAACATATTACATCAGATCACGGAAGTACTTATAACAATGACGTATTTACTTAAATCGTCACTGTTATCACAAAATTTTTTAAAAAAATATCCCGTATTTGACTCACCTCTTCATCATTTTGCATGGAAGCAGCTAAAGGCATTGAATCCCTCAATCTTGTTATCATAGTAAACAAAACCATTTTTAAAATTTCAAATTAGGAACAGCAGGCGGACTCTATCAAAATACTAGGATTAGTACTAATTATTTTTAAGGGCTTTAGATACACACAACCCAAAATGAAATCTAGAAATGGCGGAAATTTCGGCTAATATCCCCGAGAGTGTTCACTTTTCTAATTTGAAGCGGAATTATTTCAACCAGTTCTATTAAATTATTAATGTTCAATTGTAGTCCTACAAAATAGCGGACAGCTACAAGATACAAGCAGTAATGCAGCACAGTTGTTATACTAATGTTCATATATACAACATTCACTTATCCACAGCTCCGAGTCTTTTACAAGTTAAGTTACCGTACTACTCTCTCGTACTGTTTTTGTATTGTGAACATTGTGAAGTATATGGTCGACGTGTTTGACACGTACACGTAGCGCCAAAATTTTAAATAATAACGTCACAATACGGAAGATGACTGGTCGATCGTCGATCTTCATCAAGAGTTGGAAAGACCAGGGAGCTGATCTTTGCCCCTGTCCGATATTTTAATCCCTTGTACTTACTATACAGTACTTAACTGTGGCTACAGTTATGTAAATTGCATTATAAGGATGAAACGTTATTGGAGACTAATATGTCCATGCTTTGTATTTAGAAAGATTAACGACTCAAATAAACAAGCATTTGCCTCAAAACATTCTTCTACAAATAGTCCTATTACGGGGGGTCCCTTATAGGAAGATTATATGTGTCAAGCTACATATAAATTAAATTGAGGTACTTATTTAAAAGGGATCCGTTATATTACGGTATACTCAAGGGTTGCTCCAATGCCAGAAGGGTATTAACAGTTCTGGTTTTTAGGGGCAAAGTGAATGACCCATGATGGGCTTCGATTCAATCCGGGTGTGTGGGAAAATCCTGAGTCAGTATTTCTCTCCTCTCAGTCTCAACTGGAGAATGAGTCATCATTCTCAATAGAAATTCAGGAATTTATCCGGAGGTTAATTCCGTGTCGGTTCTTAACTCAATGCTTGTTTTAAAATTATTTAACACCAAAATTTTATATTGGTGGGCTTATTATACCTAAGAATATTTGCCTCATTCAGTTTGTAGGAAATTCTTTTCCAGGTTTTCTAGAATTTATTTGATTGATCTGGGTCAATTGTTGCGGTTGTAGGGTTACTCACGGAGGTGATAATAAGTAAGGCGTATTTACGGATTCTGAAATCAGTAGTTGTTTATTTCAGTACAATTTTTTAAGAGTATGCTTTGAGGCTGTTTTGTAGGAAATTTTATGGGCTTTCCAGAAAGCTATCATATACATATATCTCTACATTGAGTATTGTGGATATGACCCGTCAGAACAGAGAACAGGGTTGGGGAAATTCATCTTCTGGAGCAAAGTTATGGAATGAAAGCTTCTGATCAGATATTTCAATCTGTCTCACAAATATTGCAGGGCGCTGGATTGTAGTAACTTTAGTGGGGAATCCTTTGAGTCTAATATTGTTTTTCCAAGTTAAAAACTGTGGTTTCAGGAACTGAAAATTTAGGCAATTAAATGTATGAACATATTAATTGATTTATTCGTTTTTTTCTGCTTCTATTACTGTCTTACTTATTTGGTTCTCCTGAACGAAATTTTTGATTTGGACATTTTGGACGCAAATACGAAATTTAAATTATTACATTAAATCTCCAAGCACAGCGTTCCTAAATAAAGTTAAGAAAGACAAGGTCCTGGGAAAAATAGCAAGGTCAGAAACTCTCCTTTCAGCATCTTTGCTTCCAGGGGTGGATTAATAAAATAATTTTTACCCTGGCCTTAACCCTCAAAATAGATTTGTGGGCCTTTACGATTCCAATCTGAGGACCTTAGTCAACACTTTTTTTTACCCTGGCCGGGCCAGGGTGGGTCACCCCGTAAATCCACCCCTGTTTACTTCCCTGAAAATGAATTTCATCAGCTTTGTTCTCTGTTCTTTCCCGTCATTTCCACAATACTCAAAGTAGATCCATGTGTAACAGATTCCTGGAAACCCCTTTCAATTTTCTACAAAATAGCTTCAAAACATATTTGCTTAAAAGCATATTGTTGAAATAAACTGCTGCAAAATTAAGAATCCTTAAAAATTCCCGTACTCGGCTCTCGTCAGCAAAAATTGAGCGAGGTCACTGAAACAAATTTTAGAAAATATGACGAAGAATTTGCTACAAACGAAAGAAATCAAATATTTCATAAACCACTCCCTTATGTGGACTACAGAGGGGAAACAGGATATGAAACACTGTACTATCGTGGTGTCTGGTTGTCTGACAGCACGACAACCAACGTGCCTCTAGACTCTCTAGACTATTCAATATTGTCTTGGTGACAGTGACTGAGCAGATGAAACTTAAGAATCCTAACCCTTTTGGAGGTGGTCAGAGGTCATCCGTTTGACCACAGCAAATCACTAGGTAATGTATGTGCTTCGCCCCTTGAGGGTTCGTTTTTTACGGTCAGAAAAATTTAATTGGTCGAAACTCCTAACTTTAACTTACTAATAATGCTTCCCTTACGAATGCATGCCGTAGTTTATGAGTCAAAGTTTGTTCCTTCTGGGGTGGTATCACACAGTATCCACATTGGCATCGCATTATTTATTTTAACCTACCATTTCCATCTTTGAGGTTGATAATGATTTAAACAAATAATCTAGTTTAGAATGTAAGTTGGCTTTATCGTATGTATAGTTACTTTTATTTTTCTAATGTTTTATTAAGCTCGATAGATTGTCGGGCTTTTAAACACTAACTGTGTACGTAATTAATAATATACTTGCAATATGTATAGTGTCTTTGTTATACTGTACAAACATTTTGGGTTAGGGATTTCATAGCATGTAGCATGGGCACACAATACGTAGTATAGAGTAGAGTGCTGCAGGCTACTAAAAAATCTCCCTTAATAATGTTATGTTAAAGGCAATGGCAGTTTTGTTATTATTTCATTTCAATTCTTGTCCATAAACCATTCTCTCCATTCTGTATATAGTGAGTACTGATGTGAGTTCATGTCTCATAAGCTCTTTCGGAGTATAAATGTGGTATCATGACTATTGTCATATATGATTGTATCCTCTCCGGTATCTCAGATAGTATTCGTTTTGGTAAGCAAAAAATTGCAAAATGACACACATTTGTACTTATGCAAGTTGTTCGTACCTGTTGCTGGGAAACCATCAACAGAAATACAATCGCATGCCAGTCATATTACCATTATCGGTACATTATTTAACCTATTGTAAAAACCCTCATAAAAGATTATATCTCTGGGAAAAGTGACAGGATGTTAAACCCGACCCCCGCTGGATAATTAATGCTCCTAAATTCGTACTCATGGAAGCTTAAAAGTGGCTGCTAGTTTCCACTTCCTCCTCAAACTATATTTTGAAATGTTGGGTACTGTTGCAGGCAAAATTTACAAATATCTCTTTTTAAATCTCAACATACATATAGCTGAATAATTTTTTTTCATATTTTCCCTTCTTCAAAAGAACAATTATGATGCTATGTCCACAAAAATAATGTATTACTGATACGTGCAGAATTAATGCAAGTGTAAAATATAGCGCTTAAAAATTTATTATTGTTTTAGTAGGAATGTAAGAAGTAATTACAAGTGTCTATCAGAGGAATCATCACTGGACGAATGCCTTAGCAAAGGATATGGCTGCGCCGACCCGTATCTAATTTATTTTCAGAAATAATATCCTCTACTACAAATCCAACAGGCCAATATACATACCACCCTCACGCACATTTTGTGACGCAAATAGCTTTATTGTTAGATGCAAAAGTGCAAAGGAAATTATGCATACAATATAAAATTCCAGGCATTGATAATACACGTCATACAACTGTCTCAAGCTAAACCCCAAAGGGGCATTTCGCTGTTTGCACTTTCCTTTCCCCAGTGTTTACGTTGTGAATAAATTACTACTCCTGTGGTTATTGCCTCCTGTTTACAACGGCTGTATTAATGACCAGAGGCAAGAATAACACACTGAATCTGTTTTCCTATCTTTAAATACTATTTTCATTCGTCTATAAATATCCAAATCTTTACTTCATTGAGGCCTTTCTTCCTTTCGTACAGGACTTACAACTTAACTTGTTAGAACAAGTTAAAGGATACGGGCATTAATGTACCAGTGACAGGGACAGTCACGTAAAGGCGTATTGTTAGGAGTAGGAGTGAAACCAGGGCCTTCAAAACTGTATTTATTTGGGAATACATACTGCAGCACTGTATTTTTTTTATCAAGAACTGCCACCTTCTGCATTGAGGGTTTTCTACAATGCGTGGGTGAATTAGTGAATATTGCGACTCACGTTTCTTCCTTTAGAAAATCTTCTGATTTCAAATTAACTTCGACTTTCACATGACTCCGTCTTACACTTCTTTTTCCCTACTCGTCTGAAAAGTCAAGTGAACCTGGTATACTGAGCTTTTGTGCTTTTATATGCAGGTGAAGTGTATCCACATACATATATGGAGGATGTATACTCACAATTAGATACATATGTAAACACACCCTCCCTACCCCGTATTTATACACGACAAGAAGACCCCGTTGATATTTAGTGAAGAAATCGAAACCGTGCATGCAAATGTCTCCTGTCTCCCACACGTCATCGTTTCAATTTCATAAGCTTTCACAATAAACTACGTTTATATGATCACGTTTCAAGTCTGTTCGTGTGTCAAGCTGTGCTGAGGCTTTCATCCCCTAACCGAATGGCATAACGTTTTTCCATCACAATGGCTTAAAATGATTCCTACGGGAATGTTCTCCAGTGAGCAAAACTGTCTTTTTAATGATACGCTTCCCATACTGATGCTGATCTCTGCTAAAAGGGTATTCATATACACAAATGTTCTTTATAAATGTACTAGATACAGTAGGGGTTTTCCCCCTGTGTGTAAGAGCCGTTCCAAACTCTCAACTATAAATAAAGTAACTTGTGAGTGGGAGACTTTCAAATGGAAACCAAAAATAGGGAAAATGATTGTATCGAAGGGCAACGTTATCTCAAAGCTTTATCTCTCTAGATTATACTCCTCCAATTAAGTAACAAGATTATGTCCATTTCAATACAGCTATGACACAATATTTACCTAGTCCGACTTTCGTCATGGGAAGGACGTCAGGAGTCGGAGAGCATATACAGAGATGTAAACTGGTATGTTTGGGACAAGTTATGTATCTAATTAGGGTAGGCATAAGTACTTGTGGAATTTACTGTCTAGATATTTTCGATATTTTATCCTTAATGTCTGCGAGTTCATTTTTGATAATTACATAGCGCTTAAATATCTCAACTAATTAAAAAACTAGTCATATTAAGTAATAATTATAATTATTAATATTATTAAAATTAACTTTCTAAAACAACTGATAAACTTTGCATTTCATTCTTAGGTCCTGAGACCACAATTGTTGGCCTAAGAATAATAATTATTGTAGTTTGTTGGCCTAAGTTCAAATACATCCTCATGAAATTTAATACTTTTTTTGAAAGGCCGTCCAGGAAAAAGTTGCCAGGTATTCACATTTTTACTCCTGAAGATGTATTTCCCCATCCTTGCTTTATGTTCTTACTGGTCACGTCCACATTTCTCAACATAGGGACACGTTAGATAGCTCCGGGGAAAACCCATACAATTTTCTACAAATTGGCTTCACAAAAAATTTCAGGCAATATTTCACCGGTGAATAAAAATTTGTAATGCCGACAAACTTCAAAAAACATCTGGACTCTGGTACATGTTCTTGAGGACTGTGACCTCAATTTTTGACCTAGGTCTAGGTCCATGGAATACAGTTTTTTAAAATCTGAGAAGAATGTGCTTTACAATGGGGGTATCAAAGTTTTCAAAGTGATCCCTTATATGGGCTAGTGACGGAAGCAAAAGGATGTAGGACATGCTGTATAGATTGCATGCAATCATTATATATACATACATACTTGCATACATTCATACATACGTACCCTATCCCTTTATGCGCCAAACGTTGTTTTGATTAGTTTAACCTCATCAGCACATTTCAGATTAATGGTGCAAAAATGCACCTGTACAAAACTTACTTATGATTAATTATTAAATAGCGAAAAGTTAAAAAACATCTGATCATTCTAGAAGTCAATACCAGGTGAAACAAACAATAAGTTATAACCTTTTTTACGTAGAAATTCCTTGGGAAGAAGAGCTGGTTGACAATTTTCAGCATAGACGATTAACCTTGATTTCAGGACCTAAATAAAAACCTGTCTGAATTGTAACATTTTTTCATCAAGGAACCACCAGAGTATACCTCTCTGAGAACATATATTTTGACCAATGCCACAAGTGGAGTCAGAAGTATGTATGTAGAAGGGTGTCCACAGTTCTGTACAGAAGTTCTGAGAATTATGAGATACTGTGTAATTAATGTTCAGAAGTTACATCATATAAAATGAAATCTTCAGCAATCATATCCAGGGAAATAAATTGTGTCTATATTCTAAATCCACCTGTGTATAATTGATATATTTTCGAATCAATACAAAATGCAATCACTGATTTTTAATTTCTACAAAAATTATTTATTACACGATTCTAGGAAGCTCCGACTCGGAATTCCCCATCCTGTGTTTAAAGGTATGTCAAGCCCGGGGAAGATGTAATATCACAAAAAGACATTGATTGACCAAAAGACCTGGAAGCACTTTCTCCCCACACCCTTTCAATAAAAATCCTGCTTATTTGCGGAACCACTTCGTAATGAGCTTCCAGGAACAGATGACTCAGTTCCCGGCTTGTGTACATTGCAACATCAAGGCGTCATGGGCTGACTCTTGCTTTCTTATGTGTGTGCACCAGGACTTAGCACACAATAGATATACAATCGGAATGACATATTACACGATATAAAACATCGGTATTACGGATGTACACATAATTAGTTTGAAGGCAAATATCCGATGACAAGCTTTACTCCTAACTTACGCCACATTTACGTTCCCCATTTAATCTCTACATACATACCTAGTAATTATCCACTATTAATTATACCAGCCCCAACCTGTACCTATACACATTGGGATACCATAGTTAGCAACTTCGCTGTTAGCATTTCGAGCAAATCATCAAACGCACGATATTGCCCGTTCCAAAATTGGACCCTGCGGATCTCAATCCACCAGGAGTGTTTTAAAGTCAGGGTTGTTCTTTCCGAGGATAGGCAAGTAGGTTCTTTTGTTTACAATCCTCTATACACATATAGTATGTCCAGTAACAGTTTCAAAATATTTTAGAAATTGAAATAATTACTCTGATCCTAAGGTATGAGGATCTCAGAACAGTTTCACAACAGAGAATATTTTCTCCGCATTGTAAGCCACCCCACATTCCCCATCGTTAGTTCAGTGTAGATGAACAGAGATTCGAAATATTTCCCTGAAGGAGAAACATTAATAATTATTATTTTGATGGCAAAAACAATTTTAGGGAATAAACTGAGGAGTTTCGAATTTCCAACATTATGACTACCTTTCATACTATTACACAGGCTCAACCTCCAAACTAAGCTATTTTAAGATAAATAATTGCATGTTTTTCTTGAGACCAATTTCATGGAACCAAGTGGATTGACTTTTTTTCCCTCGTATAACGTCATTCCTCGGACCTACCACAGACTGAGAACATGGAAACTTGGGAACTATGGATACTCTGATAATGTAGACACTGTGGACTGTCGGATTTTAAGTCCAAAACTTTTCCCCGAAACTCGGTATTTTCACCTGAGAATTTTACTTATTTTTGTGGTGGAAAGTTGAAAGGTTGTAGCCTAGCTGGGATAAACATGGCGGAAGTAAGTGGTAAAAGTGACGGTGAAAAGGGAAAGTTTTCTCTAGTCCAACCATCCTGTGCATTAGTGGTAGCGGGGGTATGAGCACTATGAGAGAGACATGAGATATTTTTGTATATTGAGGGAAACAATGTCCTTTCGATAGAATTTTTTCTTCAGCTTTCTCCCAGCAGTCGGAGTCACAAACATAATATGATACTTATAACCATGGCTCGTTAATGCATTCCCTATCCCTGCCTCACACAAGACTTACCCATTCCCTTGTTGAGATCCTTGAATGAATGAGGACGTCCATAGCCCATGAAAAATAATCCAAGGTAAATTCAAGCCCGCATTCGGATGAAGACAACGGCTCTCAAGCTGTAGCAAATATTTATTGAAAACAAGCTGTAGTAGGTGGATGAAGTGACGCTCCGGAGCCTTTCGCTGGAAGCGCAATCCAAGAGCTAGAAGAAAACCATTGGGGAAACCGTTCTTTCATATCAATCTGAGTCGAGAAGTTGAGTCGTTTAGAGGTACTATAAAAGTCTCTTCCCACTGCCTCCTCTCAACTTAATCAAGTTCAACTCATTACTAATATTGTCTTCTCCCCACAAGAAGAACAGGAACTTTCCCTTGATAATCAATTACTTTCAAATTAATTCCAACTTGGAAGTAACTTCTCAGAGTAACTATACGTAAACTCCCTCCTTTGTACCATCATCTCGACGCCATTCCCACTTCATCATCATCATCCCTCCCGTATTTAAAGTTCTATTCTGCATCATTACTTCCACACCCACACCTTCCAACCTCAAATACAAGTAAAATGTGGCTACCAATTTTATCATTGCTAATCCTCGGTCAAGGAGCTTTTACTGCATACATTCCATTTGAAGACCTGGACTCTTTCAAGTCCAACAGTGACAATCCTCATAATTTCCAATTTGACGTGAATGACGACGACACCCGAAATCCGTCATATTCCGAAGAACAGGTGTTCCCTAACACAGACACTAGCCTGAGAGGAATTTTGGATCCCTATAATGAACTTCATATAGACGGTGACAGCTTCAACAAAAGATACCCCGGTCATCTTGGTCCGAACGTCCTAGGAAAGTTCTGGGTTCGATCTGGAGGTAAGCTTTATTTTCTTAAAACTGAAACTTTTAATATACAATTTACCCAGTACACCACATTCAAAGACATTCGGATCCGTGGTAACCCTCAATTACTCCATTTCCCTGTCTTTACCACAAACCATAAATACATTCTTCAAGATTTCTTTAACTGGTTTTCCCCTTAAATTGTTTAGCATAATAAATTATATCGTCAGCCATACAAATCTACAATACAACTTTCAAAGTAAATTCAAATGTTTTTACATGAAATGGAAATTACAATAATGACTGAACAAAATTTGAAGAAGGGGGCAGGGATGCTATTCCTGATTAAGTCTACTGCTAGTGTCTCGTATTAATTATTTGAAAGTCTTGCACACATTCACGGTTCGTATTAATAATGGTCGGATGTGCTCAATTTTTCTTCTGTGACAAGTGTTGTAGATTGTATCTCAAATTCTGTAGTCTGCAAAATGTAAATGGATCTTTTCAAATTTAGCCAAGAATATGTTGATATCTGTAGTTCCTTATGAGGATGTCATTGTGTTGCAAAATACAGGAAGTAGGAAAAATGTAAATTCGGTGAAGAGTCTAAATAAATAGTTAAGTCGGAGTGACTACTATCAATTTCCACAGTGTAAATTGCCAAGAGAGGTATTGTCAGTGTTTTTCTAACTACATGCAAAATATTCGCTGAACTTCAAAGAATAGAGCAGGAACTGAAGGGTTTATGACATGTGCAACTGTGTCTATTGATGGTTATAAAAAGATGGAGTCTGTTGTGATGGGATTAGATTGGACGTTTATTATTTTTGTAATCACTTTAGTTTCTCAGGAGAATCTTCCTCCGTCGGGCTCCAGTTGCTTTATTTATACGGTTCCCAGTATTTCTCATCTAATTCCTTGAAAAGAAATATTTCTTCAAATACATTTGTGGAAAGCATTTTCAAACACAGCAATTCCATGTACTACCTTCCTCACTGGAATTATCAAATGAGGATTTAGTGTCTACATTTTAAAGGGTAATGTCAACGAGGTAGGGAGATAGAAAGTGAGACAGAGGGGAGAGAAAGAGAGTGAGAGAGAGAGAGGGAGAAAGTATGAACAAACGGTAAACGACAGCGTGATCGAGTTGTTATTGCATTAAAAGTTTTCATGACAACTCCTTATTAAATACTTCCGTCAATTCCACTCAACTCATTGTCAGTGTAATTCTTGAGGGTGAACGGCATGGGATGATGTTAAAGGAAGGTGTGGGATGCCAGTGTTGGATGCATACAAAATTAAACTCCGATGAGGTCTTTTGTGTGACCGTTTACATAAGCTGAGTACACTAAACTTCATTTCCATAGACTCTTAGCTGATCTCATTTTCTTAGGTTCTTAGTTTCACATTTATCAATCCTATTAAAATATTAAATCGGGTTTCTTTGCTAGTTTCCTTTTTAACTCATATATCGTGTCGTATTTCATATATTTGTATGAGTTAACAGGTAGTAATAGTAAGGTGTTTGTATAGCTATGAATGAAATTATTATTACTTCCTATAGATTCCGAATAATCTGTTTACTATCATTTCTTCCGCTATCTGTTTCTCCACTCTTCTCAAAGAGCCTTCACCCTCCTCATACAAAACAGGGACTAGGGACTTTATGTAATCTCATTGTTTGTCCAAAATAAGGAGCAAAACCTTTGTAATTGGGGAAACATGTGGTGGCTGAATGTTCAGGGTTAGGAACAAATGTTCATTTATCTTGGGATGTCAACAGGGGTAGTTACATTTCAATCTAAACTTTATGTATTTCCGCCATCTTACATTATAAACAATGAGGGCTCCAGAATGATACAATTATTATGAGCATTTCCTCCTGTGCTTGGGAGTAATGGGTTTGAGCGTAAACATTACTATTTTATTAAATTCCTATCCTCCATCCTTTGCATACCATGCTGGGGTCCTTGGCTGGAGTGGTTGTCGAAGAGTGAACATAATCAAGTGAAAGCCAAGCCTTGCTCACAGTTTCCTACAAACATGCTTTCAGTTTAAACTTTCTCTCGCATGTACTTTTCTCGGTTGTACTTTTCTATTAGCAACAAGTACAATACTTTTTCAATTATTCCAGTGATCCGGCATATTTGAGTGGGAATTTTGACCTTGCATTAGATGTAAAGTCAGAATTTTTCCCTGGGTTCTGCCAGATTAATCCAGATTCACAGATTGATACTTCACTAATAATTTGCAACATTCGACTTCACCGTGGGCTTTGCTTTTAGAATATGTAAATCTCCAGGTGAATAGAAGAGCAGGACATATGATCATCGTACATATTTACCGAGTGCTTGGTATAAAGTTTAAAGCTCACTGTGAGCTCTGAATTCAAATTGAATTTCTTGTTACCACTGGTTTTCCACATTTGAGCTTGCTAGTAAATGTGCGGAATTAATTTTTTCCTAATGGACTACACGAATCCCTATGTTATTCCATTAGATCAGAAAGCAAATAGACCACTGTTCTTTTAATGAATCCGGACAGACATTAAACATATATTCTTACATATTGTTGGTGAACATGTAAAATAATGGTCCGGATGACAGGCTATCTTGCCTCTTCATTAACGATATCTCCTTTTCTGTTTTAGTTTATCCAGGATTTAAATGGACTAAAAAAGGAGGTCAGGATTGCGTGAAACAAAAACCTTAGAAATAATTATTGATGTAACGAACGCTACATGATGTGCAATATTATTTGGACAAAAAAACCTTACAGCATGGCCTGTACCAACGCCAAACGTTTCTCTTGACAATATGCTGTTAGACCGCAAAAGCATGACTAGGAATTACAAAACTCGAGCGTTGCTAAGAATCCTGACTCACTTTCCTTAGAATTCATTCATTAGAAACCAGGACAATTTTCATAGGCTGGAATGTAAACTAAGTTATTTTTAACCTTCGTGGGATTTCACAGATAGACCTGCATCATGCAGAAATATCTCATATATTTTTAGCTTGTAGAGTAGTGGAGCTCCAGAGTGTAAATAAAACTAAAGACCGCATAGTGGCTATTGACTGCACCGCTATAACTTATAACCTTCTACACATAATAGCTAATGAAGTGAAAGTAAATTACAAGGAAGAGCTATAAAGTTGTCAATAAGTTATATATAAAGAAAATGTACTGATTTGGTTTGAATGTGCTCAAAAGCTAAAAATAGCTTAAAACTTTTCACCCTAAGATCCCGGCCTGTTTGAGTATCTATATAGACTTTATTGGAACGGGAAGCAATACTGGACAAAGCTGTTTGGAAAATTTTCAAAGAATATGAAGGGGGAAAGGTCTTGTGGAGCTCTTCTTACTCTTTTATTAATAAATTGCTGCGGAAATGAAACTAACTCCATTATTAGGAGGAGATAGTTCTTGTATCTACTCCTTGAGATGAAACTATCACATCACAAAGCAAGTAAAAATTTCCGGAGTTGGCCCAAGTTTACTACAAGTTCTGAGTACTTACTATAAAACCACCTTTCACAGCTCTTGTCCTTATGAGAGTACAGTGGGCGTATGTACAGTGACTGTAGCTACTGAAATACGATTTGCATATGGGGACGTCATTTTGACTCCTGTATACTTATTTGTTCTGCTTTACCTTCCAGGGGATTCCCAAACTATACAATAGTTATCTCACAACCTGACATGCCATGTGTCTAATAGCAGCAATAATAATTATATAGATACGTATTATGCATTGCAAATTCCACCTGGACTTCTTAATCCGTTCCTCAATGACGTTGTTTCAGGTCGTAATTGAATTAATACAGTAATTGTCAAGACGTTTCAACAAAAACTTCCCCAAGATTCTGTGAGTACTCTAGTCAGAGTTTACTGGAGTTCCAAATTCTTTCCGGGAATTCTACAATCCTAAAAACGAAACCTACTTTCTTTTCGTGGAATTCAATTTTCAGCCAGCTTGTAGCACTCACTTGTTTACAAACTCAAGGAGAGGTTTTTTATTCGGACTTGATTGGAGATTTTAGTGACATTTATAATCATTATTGAACTCATGGTGTTCTGTTCTATTTGAAGACGGAGATAGTTTCTAAAAAATGTAACCTATTTTTATAGAAGTCTTAGCAAGAATTTTGGAACATCCCTGTTTCCTAATGCTAAAATATTTACCTTAGCTTTCTCCTTATGTTCGGGAAAATGTGAAGCCGTCAGTAATTACATGGATGGCTAGGTGACGAGCACCCCTTTGTAAAATCCTGCCTATAACAATGTCTGCACATACCAACTGAATGAGAGCACAATAGGCTCATTGTATAAGCTAGGAACCATACGTGAACAGGTAAAGGAACAGGTATATGCAAACGAGTACCATGCCAGAATAATATGTTCGACTAACAATAAATTATGCAGGTAAGAAATCATGTAGGTACATATGTACGTGTAACAAGGTGACAGCCACCCACGCAGTGCCCGTTGACAAGCGCAACTTACGTTTGTTTTTGTGATTGGCGGTGAATCATCTCAAAAGATACTGACGGGCTTGAGCCACCATGAAAGCTTGTACATACAGATAAATTCATACTACCTAATTATACTTATGGATTTACTTCCAGTTATCAACCACAAAATTTTAAATCTCACAGCATCAAATGTAATTACTTGACTGTGTCATTCAACTCTGGACAGGGGTAAAGTCTTGGGCACTAACAAGTTTAAACCTTTGAATCAAGTGAGAGCACTTGCCTTTATTAAAAATTATTTGATCCTATACCTCCACACTATATCTGAGTAATTATATGGGTTTGACGAGGGGTTTCCTACAAAGAATTTACACTGGGATTATGTGCAGACTCGGCGCCAGGTTAAATCAGGTAAAAATAGATGTGATGATTCAATTATATATGGCTGACTGATTCCCACTCCCTCAATAGTATTAACTCTCGCTGTTAATGATATTTTTAGGTATGCTTTCAAATTTTAATTCAAGTTTGCACATTGAAGTAATTACATTAGGAAACTATATCTGTAACAGTGTCGATGGATAAGTTGACCATTACAGATTATCATGGGAACTCAGTCAATAAAAAGCCCAACGTAGCAAATACTGTCTGCTTATTTGTCTGATGCCGTGGTTACGGAGACGACTGTCAACGCCAAGTCCCTACATGGCTTTACAGTGGAACTGAGTACATAAATGTTGAGTGTTTGGGAGGGATTCAGCCCAGTGTGTGTGATTTTATCAGGATTTGTTCTAACATTGTGCACACTTGACATTTTGTCATGGAAGTTTTTTGTAGGAAAAGTACTTTAGCGATTCCCTGTGGGTGTAGGATATCAAGAATGTTTGATTATGTCAAAACTATACAATAAATAAAACTCCAATTCAATGACGGACACAGCCTCCCAACAATTTGTACTCAATACTACAGCTGTGCATATTTGCTCCGGAAATCCTAAGTTCCACACTTGTGAGTAGTCAAATTCCAAGGAAATCCTGCACTTCAGTTTGGGGGGAAATTTTCAGGGAAACCTTTCAGAGAATATATGATGATACAAATTTAAATACAGTCTTCCGTCACAGGTACCATAGATACTGCATAACATTACCTCTAAACGTCAATTAAATAAATACGGACAAGAGATTCTTCACATCAACCCACACAGTTCCTTCTTACTGTACCACACAACTGAAAACTGTGTCTTCCAAACCCTGGGGATGTTTTCTTTCCATCTACAAGCCAGACTATATGGCAGGATCAAAGACAGCCACTAACCTGGCACTGCAATAATTATTCAGTGCAATAATTTTTACAATCATAATATGGATATTTCTTTAGCCATTTAAAAGTAAATTAGCATCTCAGACAGAAGATCTCGGTAATGAATAGGAATAAATTTACAGTTGGGCTATTACTACTATTGCGATAAGTATTAAGAAATTAAGTGAAATTCTTGAATCCTCTGGGACTTTACGACAATTCTTGTTGAAAGAAATCTGATTTCTAGGTATGAAAGCAGTGGAGGCTTTACGTACATAGGTAAACTCAATGGAATCTTTGAACTCATGACAGAACCTTTCAGACGCGTTCTGTGTGGATGCAGCTACTTTGGTATCACATAGTACATTTCGACTAGATATTTGCTCAACTACCTCTTTCGGCTACACACACAAAAAAAAACCTATAATAAAATGTCAGTACAATTTTAAAAATGAGTGTAGCCAGCAAAGGTGAGCCAGCTTCGTACGAACACATTTTTTTTGTAGTTGATACAGTGAATAGTAATTTGTGTTTGCACTCTAGTGTGTCATGGTGAAAGATGGGAAGTCGAAATTTGGTTAGGAGAAAACCAGACCAGGGGTTCCGCATAATGAATCCCGAAGCAGATAGGTAATACTTGTTGGTTGCTAGGTTGCTTGCTTTCCTCCAAGTTTGTATTTATGAAAATTGAATGTACGGTACATTTAATATGCAGTGAATTTTCAAATTTTGTAAATTCCTGGAAGCCAAAAGCGATGACTAAGAATGGGAGAAAGAGCCCCAGCATTTACCTCCCACGCAAAAAATTTCGAGGGTTACATGAATCAAAATGAATGTTGTAACTTAAGAGGAAGTTATAACGAATCCATGAGGTTCAAGTAGCATGAATCCTGACATCTAACAAGCTGTTTGATTACAAACATACCAAATTTCATACCGAAGAAGGTTTTATTTTTATTTAAAGCTACCCACACAACAATTATGTGAACCAAAAACGTAAGGGAAAGTAATGGTCTCCGACCTCACCGATTGTTTTATACAAAATAAGTAAACAAATATTGGACTAATGACATGGTTACACAAATAGTAAAACATTGGACAATCAGTAATAATTACTAGCAATTAGTTTGGTTTATAGTATTTTGTTTCCCAATTTCCGCCACCAAAATCTAGTTCAGGATTTCCACTAGAATCCTTCAGGCCGGCAGAGTTTATTTTTCTATTCATGGACCCTTAGGTTAAGGTAACTGACGAAGTCACAAATTTCTTCTATTCCGAGGTACTTAAGCTAAAAAGTAAAAACTGAGTATTAATGTGCACTTAAGATTTTCAAATTAAGGAAGAATCCAATTTAAGATATGGTATCAACTCTGCATAGCCACCCCCACTGTCTCATCCCCCAAATACTTCATTAGACTTTGTACATTTCATAATTCCTACACATTTTAAATCTGACACGTAATAATGCATAATATTTCTCTACCAAAATAGATACACAAGTTGGGAATGATCAAAGGAAATTGTGTCGGAACTTTCATTGGGGTATTGATAGGAAACATCTATAAGGATTCTTATTTTTCCTCCTGTTTTTGTTCAGAATGTCCCCCTACACCTGATGGAGCTCAAGAATTCTTTTGTCCAAAACCAGCACCTGACGGTCGATGGCTTTGTGTTGACGATCATGAGTTGTGTGACGGTGTCAAACATTGCCCAAATGCTGATGATGAGAGTCCACTGGTGTGCATGTTCTACAAAGCAGTAAGTTTGTACTCGCCCAAATAAGCATGAAATGCTGTAGCTATTTCTATTTTATCCCTCTGATACTATCCCCATCATCTTAATTACATCATTGTTGCAATTATGACACATGTAACTACCTATTACTCACTATTGATACATTCTTTACGATAAATTCCAAGTCATCCCTAAATACTTTGAACTTCCTCCAGCGAAAGCTCCTCCTATTCATATGTTGTACGTGATTTCAGGATATTTCCCTCCCTCCTTTCTTGTAGCAAACATTTTCTTGAGTACATTTTTTACCGAGTTGGTAGACCATGACTAAACTCTACTGACAGTTTATTCCATTAGGACCTCCACTTGTAAAAATGCCATTTCCTTAAAGATACTAGGTCATGCATGATATTCCCTCTCCTGATGGGAAGTACAGTAATGCTATTAATTATTCAAACCAGTTTGAAATTCATTTCCTCAAGACGATTTGAAATCCTAATTCCTAATATATAACAGATGGTGTCCCAAATCAGCTTCGTGGCCAAAGGGATCACATCACATTCCATGAAACCTAGTAATCAAGACAAGAAATGAAGAGGAGGGTGCACTCAATTGAAAATCCATTCTGTATAAATGTCCATACATAAATACGTGTGCTACAACATGAGTGTTACAATTTATTTCATTTAAGTTTTTTATCGGGCAACCCAGGAAATGTCTACTGCTTCCGTTTTTATTACTCCCTTGCCATTATCTATTAGAACCTCTGTAGGTCATTGGAGAATATAATTTCTCTTGGCCAAGGTAAATGTAATTAAGTACATACATAGTTCTGTGACGAGTAATTACACATTTTTCTCTCTAAATGTTTGCTCTCCCCACTGCACTGTTATTACATCTCACTTTGCCCCCTGAGATATTTTTTCCCCTTTTAACTATACATAGAAAATACATCTGTGGAATGCGGAGTGTGCTTACTCCCATTATAAATAATAATTTCATCCTACATATTTTTGGGTATCTACCTAAGGTATAAATGTGAGTAAAGTTTTAATGATTGTAGTACTGTTGATGTACATTTAATTTGCGTGACTGTTACATAGGCTAATGAATATGAGTTTGAAATCCATGAGTGCGTATACCTAAGTAATATTTAGGTGTAAAAATCAATAAAGACTCATAAAATCATAATAATATTTAAGTGAGAATATTATAATAATATAAAAACAATAAATTTTACTCAAGCTGTACATCCCTAGTCCAAGCTATTGATCAGCGTTCTATGTAACGCATGTTTTTAAACAGGTGCGATTTCATTGACAAACCAATAATGTACATATTGTATCAGCATCAAAAGTACGTAAATGTTCAACAAGTGACAACATTTTTTTGGTTTCGAAATTAAACGTGTGATAGAATTTGAACACAAAGGATAAAAAGTGTACCACTGAGTATAATTAATTCCCTTTACCCTACTTTGTGTCTAACGACATAGTTCTGATTAACGCGGTTAATTTCTGTACATTTTGAGACCGTGAGAATATTAGTCAGCGTACAATTTTATTATTGCTATATGACTCTAGTTAAATATATAGATACACATAGCTATTACATTAAAATGTGAGTATATATTTACCTATATGTTTATAATAAATGGACAGCCCATTCAAAAATGTTTTAGACATAGATATACATAAGTAATAATTTTAGATTTAAAAACTAAAGAACTATATGATATAATTACCTATATGATGGCGGAATTATATATGGAGGCTGTTAATTGTGGATATGCATATGTGGACATGTAAAGGTACCTATATTATCTTAAGGGTAATCTGTGCCATAGGGCACACGTATTTTCAAGTAACACTATGTATATGTAAGTTATAATTGAACTCGTCCTATGAAAGCGTAATGGTACTATATGTATAAATTACCGACGTTTGGTGTTTCCAAATTTTGTTTCTTCAACGTTGTTTTTACTTAAGCTACTTTTTTGACAGAGCGTTGAATGATGGTCTTTGTAGCAGTAGATGAGCAAAGGCTACTACAAGACAAATTATTCGCGAATTATAAACGAAAGTGATCTGATAAATATAGTACTGTAACTGAAACCATACTATTTATTTGGCTAGGATAATGCATAACTACATTATGAAGTCCACGCTAACCATAACTACTGTATACAAAATGAAAGAACTTGCACTTGAAGTCTGTGCGATCGGCATGCATAGATACGTACATTAATGCCCTTTGATAATTTTATTTTGAAATCAACTGAAATGTGCATTCCATTTTTTTCTGACTGGGACTTCCACAAATAGCAGCTGTCTATTAGTATAAAATTAGAATGGCTATAAATATCCTGGGTTTAAGTTTCAGAATTAATTTACACCCTCAGGGCTCTCTTTGACGGTCTTCTTAACCTTCAAAAGACAGATATAATAAATGGCAAAATTTGACACGTGAATTGTTCCGTTTCCGTGTAAAGCCACCTTTATGCAATGTAGTCAGGAAGCTATTTTATACTTTTTTCAGTACCTTGCGTCAGTTCACTCAAACTTTTTGATTCTCCCTGAAACCTAAATACACTCGACAGAGTGTAATAAATTACTATACATACAAACATGACTGGAAATCAATGTGAAAACTTTCCTTCCTTTAATTACCCGTTGGTGTGCATAATATGACACCAATTTAATTAATTTGGTATTATTTTCAAGAAGGCAATATGTACTAGTACTACAAATATGGAATTGATGAAATATCATACTCTGGACAAAACAATTTATTCGAGGCTAACTTAGAATACTGTGGGTAACTGATTCACAATTATTATTTCTATCTGGTGATATGCGAAAACACCGGTACGACTTCCCACATCAATAATTCTGACAATGAGAATTGTATAGAGCCCAAAGGCAGCTTCCAGTCGATCGGGACTATTTAAGAGTATGGATTTCTGCACGAAAGGATGATGTGAGTTTAAGACTATAATGACGTATTGTTGGATAAGATGTGAAAATGGAAATACCCTAAGTACTGAAAGAATTTAGAAAAATACATTTGTAAACATTTAAAGAAAATTTGCACCTAGTTGTGCTCAACTTGGTTCCTAAATATTTTGCAATTATTCATGTCCATCTTGAAAACGTTTTGTAAGTCGGATGCGGAGTTTTGCTTCTTAACGTACAAGTGGTAGTAAGTACAGAGAATGGACACTTCCGAGGCTTCCTGTTCGACTTGCGTAGCTGTGAAAGGTATGCTTTCTGACTTCCCACTGGGAAAGAAGAATACAGGTACTACAGGGAGATTTAGTTGTTATTTTTAACTTGCAAGAGCTAGATTAATTGAAAGCATAGTCACTATTATTGTGTTCCCACATCATTTCATTTATGAAAGGATGACGTATTGTATAACATGCACTCATTACAATTTATTAGTAGCACAAAGATCCTAGATTGGGTTAATGGTACACATAACTAATGAGCAAGAAGACAGTGAGTATTAATGGATATTCATGACACACTTGATGTGTTAGTATTGTAACCAATATGACCATAAATATAACTGTACAATAGTGTATAATTATTGTAGGATGTGGGGAACAACGGCAGGTACGGTGACTACTACCATAATGTTGGCAAATTTCTATTGAAAATAAAGGTAGCTCGAAGTCAAGTTGTGAGGATTCCAAAACTACATAGTATTAAACGTATTCAAGTATCCTGAAATCCTGACCTATTTTGTGTGGAAATAAATTGTATGTAATATATAGATTATCAAATAATTATGGAAAAATAAATTTCATTTTATTCATTTCTTTTCCTTGGAATGTATATTTACTATTGAGAGATTTCACTTTGCTAGCTGCATTCAAACTACGAGAATCCATAAGCTCGAGGACCAAACGGCAGATCTAAAAAATCAGGGATGATTCATATAAAATTTCCAGAAATCATTTCATTATGCAACTTTTGTAACTGTGAGAAAGACATAAGTAATATTCTCTCACGTCCGAAGTAAAACTGCAAACGACGAAATCACAGTCTGACAATAAAATGATGTCTTTCATTATGTCCTCAATGTCTAATTTCCGCTGCGCAGCTACAATTTCCCATTTCGGAGGACGGTATCTAAAAATATAATATCAGTGTTGTCGTCCGTGGGAGTTGCTGCAGTGGGAGTAAAATATTATTTATACCTTTTCTGAGAGAGTTTTATTACACTTCGGTCATCAGTGGCCACGTAAACTTTACGGGTAACATTCATACCCCGATGGTCAATGTTATCAAAATACTTTTTGGCTGTGGTAAAATGCTTATCAATGGAATGAAATTGCTGTTTCTTTTCTCCCTTCTTATCACGTCGACGAATGAGTATGCTAGGAATTCCGTCAATTAATCAATAATTAAAATCAAATTAAATCCTTAACAATAAGGCACCACTAAGGAACCTAATCTACTTAGGGAAGAGCACGGCTCCCAAGCAGGAAAATATCAAACCAACCCAACAATAGGACCGGAAGAAAACTGCAAAAAGTCTTTTGTTTTCAGAATCCAGCTTTCAGCTTCTAAAACAGGACGCAGAGTGAAGTTGGCAAATTGTCCCGCCCACCAAAGGAAAGGATTTGAGAAAGATTTCTTCAACTGCTTCCCCAGAGATCTAGTTATTGGTAATCCAAGCTTAAACTGCCTCAAGAAATTTTTGTTACCTGTAAAATGACATACTTGGTTATTACAGTCTCGCACAACTTTCATTTGTTCACGCACTGTCTGTAACACTGTAAATACTAACAGCGATATGTGTACATTAATTAGGGCGTGGTTTACAGCTGACCACTTACGTCAACATGACATAAACACGAGCATATGAATATCCCATCACACTTTAAAACCCGTAATAATTTCAAATAATTACTAAAGCTCCCCAATTTAATTGCTATGAGTCAGAAGCTGTTTTATCCCGGCATGACATCAACTTCACTAAAGAAGTACAGAAAAATACTTGTGGAGATAAAACAAACCAATGGGATAAAAAGTTCATGGTTCAAATTCATTTAGAGCTTTAAAAGATCCCTTTACAGAGAATCCAAAGAGCCTACTTACTTGCATGCTTCAAAGTAATCTCATTCTTTCCCCACACGACAGTCAATGTATCATTATTTGGTCCGCAATTGGTAGGGTTGATGGACTCAAAGATGTCATCCCATTTCGTAGAGTACGGCCATTTCGAAAAATCCGGAATAAGTGTTCCATTCAGAGAGTAGGACAGCATGAGGCATGTCATTAAGTAATGAACTTGACATCCCAGTCCGCAATCTGAAAATTCGATATATGTGAGTAAGTTTCCCAAAAAAAAAACAAGGTATTGCACACTTAAAGTAAAATCTCGGATAACCTTTACAATTCATCCAATGGCTTTCTTACCCGTTGGTGAGCCACATGATATCCGCGTACTCTGACAATTAAAACTTTGTAATGTATTCAACCGAGACTGGACAATCTCCGACAAAGCATCGGAATCCATCTGAGTGTCTTTGATGCCTCCCAAACTCTCTGACACCTCATTTCTCTTCGGAATGGAAGGACTGGGTTTCACAAAAATCCTTTCATCACTCGTCTCCTCCAAATCAAAATCATTAAATTGGACAGACTTGTGTATGGGCATGGGCATAAATGAATCGGACGTTTCATGGGAAATTAACTCGTACAAACCAAAAAATACCCATTTCTGGTAGTAACCAAATAATAGAACAATGATTACAATCGCTACAGTCTTGACATTCTTATTGCCCATTAGGACTTGAGTTGTCGTCAAATTACAACTTGAGATATCACGGGGTAATGACTAGAATCGTAAATTAAGTAATTAAATGCAATTTGTGCTATTTAATTATTATTATTAAAAACAACATTAGCACTAGAGTCAAGTAGAGCCCACAAGAGTGACACCTTGTTTCCCTGCAATATCGCTTCTGCTACAGTATTGACTTTCCACATGGTTTCTGTCACACAAATAACCTACACTTTCATTACTTTCAATATCCCTTCACTTTCTGAATTTTTTTTAATTGCCCCAGCCCCTAAGCATGAGCATTAATAAGTGAATGGAATGGAGTAGATAAACAAGTGTAAGTGTGTAAGTAAGTATTGTGATCTCACTTAAACATATATCAACCTTTTCAAATGATCTGGTCTGGCCGATTTTGGCGGGGTTGGGTATAGTGCGGGAACACATCCAGGGATCCCTGACTGTCAGTCTGTTCCCTGGACGCTAACTTACTCCTGTCAACTAAACTCGGCCGATATTTCCTTCAAAATATAAATCCATAATAATTATTTGATAAGCAACTACTGGTAAATTCTCTGCTCCTTGTATGAGCCCAGTCGGTTCCCTGAAATATAGTCACAATTTATTACGTCGATTTAGCCTTAGTCCTTACAACTTGCAAATATTAAACCCATCTTTGGCAAACATAACGTATGGAATAACCCCTGGACGTTACTCTGTTATAGTTAGAGAGAGAATGTAAAAACTGTATTTACAACCCGCATCCCATTGATGTTTGGCTTAGACACTATATATATTGATTTATTGTTACAAAATAAATTCATGTTTCACATAAAATTCAGGGCTGAGTTTTACTTTCCCGGCCACAAATCATGTACCATGCATATGCCACCCTATATAAAGTCATTTAGTACATATGTAAATACCACGCAATGTGCCATGCACTGCATACCATGAGCCATGTACTATGTACCATGCATGGGCCATGTACCATGCCGATGTGGAAACAAATTTATTTTACGTTATTTGGATAAGAGCTTGAAGTCTGGATTTCGTTGACGTTGCATAGCATTGTGTCATAATAATGCAATAAAATGTAAACCCGCAAATCAACCATTACATGACCATTACAGGTCATTTTTGAAATTTAATAATTAATTAAGTTGTTATTAGAGGGTACGAAGGTCAACAAATTAGGTGGTACATGCACGGTATATGCCATGCATATACATGGCATATGCATGGTACATGATTTGTGGCCGGGAAAGTAAAACTCAGCCAAATTCAGTTCCTTTTAAGAATCATGTATATGATGTAGAGTTATTTTACACGATCCTCTAATACATGAAATAATAATTTCTTTTTTTTTGCAGATCTTAGTAATTCCTATCTATAGTCTTGACCTCATTGGAATATTACAATATTACATGACATCTTCATTGGGCATATTGTCGCTGAAGAAGGAAAATAGTTTAAGTGCTGTAAAAAAGCATGTGGTTGTAGGCTATTTCACTTCTTTAGCGACGATAGCCATTCAATTGCAAAATTAAAAATTTGTAAAATAGAGTGGGCGAACGTTACAAGTGTTAGGATATCGTTATGTCATCTGATCTATTATGTATGTACATGCTGTACATAGATCAGTTTGCCGCTTTGTGTCACTATGTTTTGTGTATTCTTACTTATTCGGTCGATATCTTGGCCTGGGCTCCTCTTTTAAATACCAAGCATTTGACAGTATGTAGTTTCCTATGGCATCATGAGAACAATGTAAACTCTTTTTAGTCTCATTCCTTCAAAATAACGATAATTTTGCTTTGACTCGATCTGAACATATTTGACTTTGAAGCATATTAACGGTAAAATAGTTCACTTGGGATTTCAATACGTGACTCCTGTGTTACGCAAAACCAAATATAATGCTTTGCATGGGATACTTACAGTGCTGACAATATATATAATTTATAAATGTATTTTATTTAGTTTTGCAAGGTTCTTCACTACTGTACTTAGAAGTAAGTAAGTAGAAAGTTGTTGTTTTAACAAGTACACCACACTAATATTATTTTCTTATTCTGGCATTTTAATATTTTGAACGTAGCTTACAGTAAATGTTTTATGGTAGCTTAGATGGCACCTGTTATCGTGTCTTTACTTCTTGTTAGTAAATAGAAGTGCAGGACAGCAGGGACTAAACAACCCTATGGTACAGGTGATACAGTGTACCCCCTGATTGTATTCAGGGTGGTACAGTATATGGATTGTACCCCCCTCAATATTGACAACAAATGTCATGTTTCAAAATTAGTAGCTCTAAATTTACGAAAATCAGACACTCGTGAGATCAGTTAGTAACCTAAAATGTAATTACATGAGGGTGTCCCCAGCCATGGCAGAAAAACAGTGAAAACGTTTCGCTCCTATCAGTTCAGCACATCATGTCACATCAGCTGTCTTTGTACTTCATTCAAGCCTCTAAGCTAGAGAACCTTATTAAGGTTTAGGTAGTACACACTACACACGGTGGAATGATGGCTAGGAATTGAAGCACAAGATGGTTTCATTTTTAGACAATTAAACATTTTCCGACGAGATGGACGGCTACGTAAAGTTTAAAATACGCAGTTCAAAAAAGGAAGACTATTTTGGTTTGCTCCTTCTATTCAACATTTTGAACCCAACCGAGATTTTGAGCAAAATCACACAAACACAACGTTCTACCGTCAGTGGCACTGTTCAAGAGCTACGAATGTGTGCACAATTTCAGAAATCCGAAAAGTCAGAACTTCTTCAGTGGGCTTTGGAATCGCATGGAGGAAGCCTGTGACTATTTTCATTTAGAACGTTCGTCTCTAGGCCGAATCCGCAAAACAGGAAAGCTGTATGGAATAAATAATCCACCTGTCTTCACAACTGCAGAAGTAAAGTACCAAAACGTATTTAATAATTCGATCAACCTTGTTGTTGCGGAACACAACCGTCGTATTGATCAGCCCGGGAACAAGAAAATTCAGGAGTTAGAGAACATATTGCTTAACTGGAATCAAGTAGAACCAAAATCCTGGGAGCACCAAGAAGATACTATATCAGATTTGTACCAGTTCAATTCTGAGGGATTTAATCTTCAAATAACTATATTCATGGGATTGAAGGAGTAGACCGAAGATCTATAACAGGTTTGCTGTCATGGTTTAAGGCCTGTGTCCCAGAAGTTCATCAAATGTTCTCCGAAGTTAAGAACTTAAAAAAAAATTAATCGTGCTCCTAATCAGCTCCGCGACAGCTTAGTGATCATTTTTTCCACTTTACGTCGAATGAAAACATCTAAAAACCGTAATTGGACAGGAAAGGCTAAACTACAGTACTGCTGCGTCATTCACTGTTTCACAGATTTTACAAAGCAACTGGACATTGAAGAGCTCATGAGGACATTCGTGAATACCGACTAACGCCAAAATGTTTTTGAGAATTTGTAATTCTTTTTACCCAATTTAGTGATCATTCTGTTCTGTTCTACATAAACGTAAAAGTCACAACACATAAGTAAAAGGCTAAAAAACATTAAAAAATATGGTATAATTTTGTCAGCATTTTTGAAGAGCGTCGGTACCCCCCACCATCACAGTTACCCCCCACTTTTCCCGATGTGGTTTAGTCCCTGCAGGACAGAGCTCAATTTGACTTTAATTCATGAATGGATTTTTTTGGCTAGGGATATTTAATCAAATTGTAGTCATGATCTTATCCGGTAATAATTACCACCTTAATAAATAAATATAATCGTGAAACAAAATAGTAGCTACATTCCGGCTCCGACTTTGTCGGCCAATTAAAGTCTGTACGGGTAATGAACGGCCCATTTAAGCTTACAACCGTAAGCCTTTTCATGATTCAGTGAGACTCGCAGGAGGCACAATCAGAGGGAATCAAGAATCAATACAAGCACGAGTAATATGATAGGAGGGAAGAAGTTACGGGGGAGATGTGCTACGGTTCAACTTTAAATTTTATTAACATCGGGATTCTAATTTCAAACTTCCACTAAAAACTAAAAATAGAAGTGTCGACGGTTTCACAGTGCTCGTTACTCTTAGCTAAATTTCAGACATGCTTTGAAATTTTGATTTATATATGCTCCTAAGATATTCTAGAGTTGTGATACCTCATCTTCAGACAAGATTTATCATGTAAATTTGAACATGGTTATTTTTCTTACATTTAAATTTAAATTAGAATTAAATATATATACTTGAGCTTAAGTCTGTGTTATTAGTCCCTCAGAGATTTTGATAAAAATTGGTACGGAGGAGTATGTATTTGAGTAGATTAATTGTCAATTGTTTTTGTTAGCAGATTTCTAGTTCCCCAGGTGTATTATTAGAGGTCACATTCATCACTGTATTGTTTCACTGCAAACTTCCGATCCGTCAACACAGCATACAGTACTAGGCCAACCCATTTTTAACCCGCAGCCTACACCGTGTTTTTCTGTGATTTCAAGAATATTATATAATGCAGTTTACTCTGCTCGAATTAGACAATGGATTTAGCCTAAATATGACCCTCGACCTCTCAAATCCCCGAAACAGCAAGTGTGCTGAAAATAATTCCCTCAGATCCTTACTCGACTCCTCAAGAAGTAATCGAAGTTGTAATTGTAATCAAAGTCGGTATTTACCTACTATACTTAACCTATATTAGACCTCTCACATTTGGGGAAATAAAGGCTAACAAAAATATTTCCAGTTTCTTAATCCACTGGCCAAACTGTGCCGGTGTACGCAATTTTGTCAAAGGATTTTAGTAAAGGATATTAGTGTGTTTAAAAAATGTAGAAAATGATTAGTAATTCTGTAGTGTACTAAGGTTTTGGGCTTTAATACTTTAATTTGGAGTATTATGCTATAGGTTACGCAGTATCAGCGTCAGCTATTATACCGTGTGTGATAATATTTGTATTTGTTCCTAATTGCTGAAATTGCAGGAAAAATGGTTCAAGTGGCTGGTACAGGTTAGCAGTTCCACGAAAAGAAGTGGAGATTTCTACCGTGTTAACATGCGGTCAGAGTTTTAGGTATGGATTTACTATTGAATATTTTTTGAAACCAGAATTGACATTTCAATAATTGAATTGACAACACGTAATCACTTGATAATTTATAGGTGGAAAAATGACGGAGAGGATCCGCAGGAATGGGTTGGCGTGTTCGGACACTACTTGTGGGTACTCAAGCAGACTGATGAAGAATTATTGTACAAAGTAATTGGTCAACCTGAGCTGTCAGAAGAGGAATATAATAAGTATCTACAAAAATATTTCCAGCTGAAGGTATCCCTGCCGGAATTATATAAGCAATGGGCCCTGATGGACTTCAAATTTGCAGATTTAACGCTTAAAGACTACCAAGGGATACGATTGCTGGAGCAAGATCCGATTGAGAACATATTTAGTTTTATTTGTTCCTCCAATAACAACATAATTAGGATAAGTCAAATGGTGGAGAAAATGTGTCGGTTCTATGGGAAGCCTATCGGTGAATTGCATGGAAAGATTTACTATGACTTCCCTTGCGTTGAAAACCTGTGCGGGTCAGAGGTGGAAAAGAAATTAAGGGAAGAGAGTTTTGGTTACCGAGCTGCATTTATTGCGAACACTGCGAATAAAATTGTTGAAAGCGGGGGTAGATCGTGGGTAGAAACATTGAGTAGTATGAAATACGATGAAGCCAGACAAGCTCTTCAGTCTTTGCCTGGAATAGGAAGAAAGGTTTGTTTTACTGCTACAGAAATGTCTAATTAAATATAAATTGTTCACTAACTTTCATGTGTTACTAATGTTGTCCATAAATAAATATTTTTCAGGTTGCTGATTGTGTATGCTTGATGTCGCTTGGGTTCCATGAAGCCATACCAGTCGATACACACATTCATCAACTCGGGAAAAAATATTTGCCTCACCTAGCAAACGTAAAAAGTTTGACGGAGAAAGTTTATTCCGAAATAAGCGATTATTTCCGCGGGCTTTATGGAGAATATGCAGGTAACTTCACTGTCACATCTTCTTTTGTTCATTTTCTTAGTTTTCTGAGTGTGTCACTAATAAAAGTTAATATACTTTCATCTTTGTAGGCTGGGCGCAAACTGTTCTTTTTGCTTCAACACTGCGTCATCTAAAATCTGACAGTAAAAAGAAAATTATAGGAAAGAAGAAAGGAGGAAAGCAAGCCAATAAATCTTCCAGCGATGATGACTCAGATCTCTCAAGTGCAGTTGAAGTGGAGGCACCCAAAGGTAAATGCAAGTCGAGTGTAAAAATTGTTAAGGCAATTCAGCCTACTCGACTTACATCTGCAAAAGGGAACGACGAAGTGTATGAAACTCGACAGGCTAATAAGCGAAGGAAAATTTAATTACAATGATTACTCATAAAATTTTAATCTAAAGAACTAGAAGATCAATTTTCCTTTTGAAACCACCTCCAACGGCAGCCGTTTTTATACAACGTTTACTCTTGAGATTTAATTGTTTTATACAAAAAAATATTTTTTAATTAAATGGAATAATTATATTTGTAACCCTTCAGACTTGGAAGCTACTTTGAAATCAAATAATCATTCCATAAATAAGCACATTACATACATACATTGTGAGTCAAGTAGATAAAATGAGATTTTCTTTAACTTTCCCAATCTTTCCAGATTTATGGTTACATATTTCTTCAACATTATGTACATATATTGTCAATATCCCAATGTCCGTGTTACTCAGAAATACTAATAACGCATTTTTTGGGACGTTGCGTGTCCTAGACGGGGATTATATCCTAACTGACACCATATCTTAATGAAATATTGGCTGGTCCTCGTGGTTTCCTTACCAACATATATGTATGTACATCTCTGGGCCCAATCTGATTATAGAGCTCATGTCATATCAAGACCAGAATCGTGTGCGTAATCAGAAATATGGGGTTGTGCAAAAAGAAAATCCCCAAGGGGGGTCCTGCTCTGTCAGCTTCAGTCACATACAACCCATACCAAACGTTATGTAATGGTTGGTATTGTCTCCGGTCGTATGCATACTTGTGCCTAACTGCCTGTAGTGTCGTTAGAGCTTCGAGGAGGGGGAAACTGGAGCACTTGATACTTCACACAGGATCGGCTGGGATGAGACCAGATGAGGGTTGCCCATTATTATTATCTCGAGTGCACACTCTTGTGCATGAATTTGATTTTTCCATCGTGCCACTTCCTTCTTGTGCATATTTTTCCTCCAGGAAATATTCCCAGTAGTTCTACCATGAAGATCATGAATATCAGTTCCCAGTTTCATAAATCGACGTCTTGCGCACCGAATTTTTATTACGGCTGTTAATCAAAATGCTCGGGATGCTTCTATTTATTTATATGCAATGTAATTGTCTATGTATGCATTTATCACAGATGCACTTGTGCATGTATACAGATTCAAACTTACATATGGGGCATTCGATTTTTGGTGGGTATGCCAGAGCGTACGACGAAACGAATGTCAACTTGATAAGTTTGTAAAATTCTCAAATCCCATCGGAGTGCCCGATTACTTTATTCTTTCAAATTCAAATGAGCTTCGAACCGTTTTGCTTCTCAAATATTAGCTTACTAATCTTACCTTCCAGCGGCAACCTAGTTGGTAATAACCAATAAAACGGTAACGCATACCAGTAGTGCTCATGTACAATTTATATATGTACGCATGTAGCACCCAAATGCGCATACAAATATCAAAGCCAAGTTTCGTACTTTTGTGAGTTTGAGTTCAGAATAGCTGCATATGTATATATGTACGTTTTTATGTATTTCGAAAAATCTTTGAATCAAATATAGTGAATTATTTTCTCCATCGGTAATAATAAATTAAAACAACCCCTTCAAAAGGCAAAGTACAGATAGACTTTCCACTATTTCTCGTATGAATTTCAATGACTTTTTTGTGAAGCTCCCGACAAATTAGAGTCATACGGAAACTCTATGAATTAAAGGCAGCCATCGAACTTGAATTAGGATCTAATAAAAAAAATCGGACAAAGACGATCATCATAAAAGCAATAAGTACCTTGTATTGTATTTGTTCACCAGAATGAGGAGTCAATGTTGTGCCTTGTGATGACATGATATAGGGGAGCAGTTTTCAGGCATGAATCCGGCCGTACCTTCTTGTGGTGTCAGGCAACCGCCTACCGGGTAAAGTTCTCTTCAACTTTTACAATGCTCAAAGTTCCATGCAGGAAAAACTCTATACACACATGGAAAGGCCCTTGAACGGATTTGGGGATATGAAATCCCATCATTCTGATATGAATCACGCCAGTTACGAACTACCGTCGGCCCTTGAAACAGCAATGAAAAAGTATTTGTCTCCTCTCTATTCCTTGGGAGTAATTCACTCTGTGTTAGCTCTAGTCATATCTGTACCGCTGTCATAACTAAGTATTTCCGAAATTTTGTCTACCAAATTCAAGTTACCAAAACCAATTTCAGTGATACATTGTTAGCCATTAAAATAAAACCAACAAGTATTTCTGGAATATACAAGTTTTAAAAACTTAAGTAGTGGTTGGAAATAGCCTCTTTAAAAGTCGGGTTAATGTTATCAATGTGATTCCAGTGCAATACACGCAAAACCTTAAGTTATCTCTAGTCATTTTTCATGTGTTTGAGAGTTTAAAGGGTGGAACCTTTTCTAAAATGACAAGTTTTACCAGCACTATTTTGCATTGGAGAAACCTCCACATATTTCTCTGGCTATCTTCTTCCACATGTAAGTTCCGGTTTTTTTACCCTTGAGAGAAAAACATTACATTATTTATGTAATTATTATTACTTCATGATTTAAAAACTTTCGTCTTAATCCATTGTCTTGCAACAGTCTCACGTTCCCCTTTACTACTTAACTTTACCTGCGCAAGCACTAACTTTACACAGGTAAGTATGTACATACGTATGTACATGCACCTACATATGTACGTATCAAGCTTGTCACAGATCACAATCCGTGATCTTAAGTTTCGGGTATCAAGAAATTACTGTGAAATAGAATTCCTTTCTTAATCCTGATTTTATAACCGCAACCAAATTCCTTACGTTATTTGCATTACTTTTTATATTTAAAGATATCTGTAAGTCCTTAGCCTAAAAAATCTTGCTACATATAATGAGTGGTTATATGGTTCTCCATTTATGTGCATTTTGTGAAAAGTACATATGTAGCTAGAATATTTACTAACGCTTTCAATTTCTAGTAGTTAAACTGCTGAGCAAAACGTACATACACGCATTAAATATTTCTCTCCCCTGCTAATCTGCGTATCCGGAATTGTGTGCTAGAAGGCAAGAAGACTTTAACGAAGTTTTAATTGTCAATTGTTTCCCCACGGGGCTCTACCTAGACTTCTCATATTGGTTTCCTGCGTGAAACGAACCGTTATCGAAACCTGATTTGTTAAATTAGCCCTGATCTGAAAAATACAAAAGGCAGGCTAATAGTGCAGCGAATGGAATTTTGACAATGAGAGTGCAGTCCCCGCATCCCCAACCCAACGTTCATTATTCCGAGTTACTTCCTACGTGTAACATACGCAACGCTACGGACTCAATGAATGTACTGTACTATGTACTGATCCCTCTCCTCTGTACAACAAGATCACATATGTTAGGGACCCAAAGGTATCCCAAAGGCTTCACTATGTACAGCTCCATTCGTTCATACCCCTCATCAGGGCAGGAATCGAAGGTTGAGGGAATATTGTATTTACCGAATCGGAACAACTGCAGGTTGCTGGCAGAACACATTTATCTATGTATGTATAGAGCATAAATATACAACATACACGAGATCAGTTCAGTACATATGCATGGACCCTGACCATATGTAAGTTCACAATCCGTGGTAGAACTCTTCTCACGAAAGGTAGCCTCACATATGGTGATTCGGAAAGGTTTATAATAAAAGCATTAATGGTCTCTAGCTGACTCGACTATACCCTCAAGAAGGAGGAGATAATTGAACACATGCTTTTTCGGTCATTTATAGTTCGATAGTTCAAAGACAATTTAGCTCTACGCCCTTTGCGAAGTACAATCTGTGTCTTTCCTACCCATTTCTATCAAGTGTACTTATACTAAATAGCATACTTTTATATGTACATGCTCCTGTTGTCCCAAAAGCGTGCTCTAATTTTTGGCCCCATATGATACAACTCCCTCGGTGCTCTGTATACACTCCAGACTCCTGCCAACGCATTCACGTTGCAAACGGTCATGAAAGTAGATCCTTACAGCTACATAATAAGAGCATCCCCGGATCATATCCATGCCTTTATCAAGAGCATATGCCCTCAAATTGAATCTTATTGAGAAAGAGAAACCGTGGGAAAACTTCCTTAATAGTTAATATTGATACCCTTTCAATGAGACCCTACAGTCGTGCCATGATCCGGGAGCGGAGTTCATACAGTTACAACTGAAAAACAACTACATGTGTGTACGGGAAAATTAGATTCGCTCCAGAATTGATTTCATGACCATTACTGCACACTCGGCAGTAAACAGCAACACTGAATGGACAATTTTTCCAAAAGAATCCATATGCTCCTCATAATTTTATTTCATATGTTTAAGAAGCTGTATAAGCTTCCAGACCCTTGTGATATGATGATCTGATCCCTTTGATCCCCACATTTTACTTAACAAAGTTGGAGCCGGGCTTAACTCAATTATTTGACTCTGAGAGCTTAAAAGTGTCAGCGTCCATATTTTAGTTTATAATGATCGGATGGGAAATTGGGAGCGTAAAACGACATAAAGTCACTGAGATTTAAGTACCAATTTTATCTCAGCCTTTACGCGTGAATCCCAGAGCTTAAACTGGCACCTTTAAACTCAAAACTTTATGAATGATGCAAGCTGCACCAAAATATGTTGCTCATCCTGTTGTTGTAAAAATGTTGCACATCTCGGAAGAAGATAGAAAATAGCAGAATAAAAAGACTATATTTAAACAGGAAGTTGTGGAAGATACGAATTTAAATCTACTCTCCATCATTATTAGCAATAGGTAAATAAATGCTACCGATTGAGACATAGCAATTCGAGAGGCATGATATTTTTCCAGGAGATGTTTCACTCCTACCAATGTTTGCCCACGTTATCCCGGCTGAGCAGGGCTCAATTCATTGTTTTGCTGTACATCGGAGTAAGCATGTGCGTACAGATACAATAGAAGTGCGGATGAAGTAGGAAGATAGACAGGAAATTTTCTCGCTATTATCCAACTTTGTCCCCTCGACTACTTTATACTGAGAAAATAGTGAATTCGAGCGGTGGCAGGACATTATAATACCCACTCAAACACCATGCTAACGCTTGTCTTCCAACTCTCCATCTCCACAGGAGTACTCCAACCAACGTTTCAGTAGTCTCTTGTTTGCTTTTACTTTGTTCACATATCAGAGGACCAGGCGGGAGGGAGTGCATTCTGTAAAGAAACACTGAGTGAGTCACTTTACTACCAACATGATATTACTACAAACCCAGCATTTACTCCGCTACTTCCTCCACCAATTTACGACACACGATTTCTGTGTATCTTAGCAATTCATCTGGCTGCTGATCCGAACTCTCGATATTTTTTTTGTCTTCCTGGTTTTGCTCCTTTATTCTTTCCAGCACGTTCTTGGTGGAGAGAGAAAGTAGTAAAGCAAGCGTTATGGTTCTAAGTGGACAAATAAATAGCCAGTTTTCAGCTATGCTTGCACTTACACTTTCTAAGGAAACCACTCTTGTTAGCACGCTTGACTCTTTTATCGGGGTTGGCCTTTCTAATAAATGGAGACGGGCGTTCAAAACTCCAGCGTCATAAAGACCGCGAGGGAGTAACATGCACGAGACTATGTAGCTTGTAGTTCCCAGCCCATGAACACAATTGGGGGGTGAACATTGCTACGTTTCCACACTTTATGTTTATATTATAGCTACCCCGAGTTTTATCTGAAACTCATGGGAAATGACTTTCTCCCCATGCTTCATTTTATCAACGTTTATTGGACTAACAAGAAGTTATTTTATTGATGGGTTTGTAGGGCTCATCCAGAGTTTAAGACTGACCGAGACTGTCATTCCCTATTATGGGGTTCTCAACGGTCAAGCCCTCCTCCACTGTTTCTTTGATCTGGAAAATGCATCCCTATTCTCCGTAAAATGGTACAAGGATGGGCATGAATTCTTTCGATACAAGCCCAAGGATGAACCACACATTGCCGTTTTTCCTCTCAGCGGAGTCACAGTGAACGTAAGCTTTTTGACTAATTTTTTTCAACGATAATTTCCGTGAATGTAATTCTGCATGTATCCATTCATCTGATAAATATATAATCACAACTTTTATCTTAATGCTGGAAAGATTTTAGAAGGTAATTTTTAAAATACCGCAAGTACTTACCAAACCCCCGGGACTATTTATGTATACGTATACTTGTGCATACTTGCTTTCTATATATATAATTATATGTATATGAATGTTGGTTACTAATAAATTTATAACTAAAATAGCCATTTTATTACTTTTTTAGGAAAGTAAATCTTCTATGAATTATGTAATGTTGGAACCGGTCAGCCTTCTCAGCAAAGGTGTTTACCGCTGCGAGGTGTCAGCAGATGCTCCGTCTTTTCAAACCGTTCATGAAGAACATTTTATGCATGTCATGGGTGAGTTAGATTGTTATTTATTACATTAGTTTTTGAATAACATGCAACTAAGAATATTCTATTCCGCTTTCCTTATTAAGACTGCTAACACTGAGCTTTAAAACTGTGAAATTACTTAATCAATGAACAGTGTTACCAAGATTGGGTCCACAGCTGACGGGAGTACTGCCATGGTATAATATTGGTGACAATTTGACAGCGAAATGCACCGTTGAAAAATCTTTTCCACAGGCGAGGCTCTCATGGTTTGTCAATGATGTTCAGGTATGGGAAAACAACCAGCAAATCCAAGTATAATAAATAATAAAATATAAGTTCAGTTTGAAGTCTCATAGGAGGATGTTTTTTATGTCAGTTTGATGCAGAAATTTGCGAGTGCATTTCTTCTGAAACGTTTGAGAGCGGGAGGGCCATTGACGGAACGGTATTCTACTCTTCAACCACTCAACTTGAGTTTCAGCTGGATACTCCGTACTTCCGTGACGGTTCCATGGTTGTGGAGTGCAAAGCCACATTTAATAAATCCCCAGTTGTAATTCGAAGCAAGGCACAATCCAATGTTAAAGCAGGATTCGGAAGGCATTATGCGAATATTTTCTCCAGTACTCCTAGGAAAAGCTTGGCTTTGCCTTTACTTAGAGTTCTACCGCTTGTCTCTAGTTTCGTGTATTTATTTTTGATACATTTCGTGTTTATTGATGTTATACTATGAGGATTTCCGAGTCCGAGACAGCGTCATATGTTAGTGTAATAAGTACAGATTAAACAATACAACCCTAAATACTAGTTTATAACGATAAAATACTGCTGAATGTGAGTACAGAGTTTATTAAAAATTGTTTGTATACGATTTATAGCATTTACACTTACTCATAGTTAACTCATCAAGCAAATAATTACTTCAGTTTCTCTTTTACATTAACCCTACTCTACTCACTAATTGCCAATTTATATCAAATATTAAAGATAATCTTCTTGCCTGTTTTCGTTAGGCTTATAGATAGATAGACGGTTTCATAATTTTAAAAAGTAAGAATTATTTCTGTAAATAAATAAATTTCTTATGTGTGCTGGGAAATAAGGTAAACATAATCTTTAATCATATACTACAGAGTAGAAATAGGAGGACTTAAAAAACGGTGGCTCGTGCATTTAATTTATTTTATTTACATTACATTATTAATTATGTTATTATGTATACATATATGTAAATGCATATTATGAAATATCAACTAAATCTGACTTTATAGGTCGTTTGTTGATTGACGGGAATTGTCTCAGGCCAATTGTACAGTATTAAAACTTTCGTGTCATATACAAATATGCGTATCTTCTATACGAGCAAGGTAGTGCTACTATTGCTAGACAAACCTCAATGTTTTTTTGCAGTGGTGTTATGAAAACTGTACAGTACATATTGATGTATTAGATAATAATATTAAAATACAGTTATGTAGTCCTTACAACTGTAACATGAATAAGTAGATATTTATAAATACTGTACGTTAGGTTCATATGTCAACGATGTACATAGAACGCTGCCAGATATAATATTACATACCATGTGTATATGTACAGACATGTAAACATGAACATAATATTTATAAATAAGTAATTATATAAATATTGAAAATCACTACAATTGGACCGACTAGTCATTACGAGTATTACGACACAAATATTACCCCAGGATGAATATTTTATGTCATGAGCTATACAATAGTTTTATGTTCATAAATAAATAAAACACCAATACTACAAAATGTAAAAGTTCAGAATTCTTGTAAAGCTCGAAGTTGAGGAAAGTCACAATGACACACCAAATTACATATGTATTCTTCGACATCTGTCTCATAGTCTCATGTACTAGTTTCTAACCAACTAGGAATGTTTCTTCAGGTTCGCCTCGAGTATATATCGCCAATGAAGAGGCAAAATGGTCTAGATGCATTTTTGATTATAAGCAAAATAGGCTCCTTGACTTTTCGCCTGAAGGCAAAACGGTCTACGTGCAGTTTAGAAAGTTTATTTGAAAACTTCGTCACAGGACAATTCTGTTTGAGGGTCAAATCGCAGATGATTAATTCTTTAATATGCTAAAATTTTCGCGAATTTAAACGCTCGCCAAAATTTTGATTGACAGGGTTTGGCTTTTACAGCAATTAAATACCATTTGAATGGGCTAATCTTTACCTAAGATCTGACCTTGAAATCTATAGACAAGAAGTATTGAATTTTTAACATGTAATTAGTTAAATTTTTGAAATTATCAATTTTTACAATGTTATGCTTAACGCAGTAATTAAATATGGGTAAAGTATCACGTAAAAAATATTAACATTAACTTTAACGGTTAAACATTAGTTGGAATTATAATTAGCTTAAGCGACGAAACGAAAATATTCCAGTAATCAGATATGGGTAAAGTATCACTTAAACAATATAGAATTTTTTAAAAGCAATCCCGAGTAGAAATTTTGGTCAGTGCACCGTTAGTAGTACGTTAAAACTTAACGTCAATTGGTCCGAACAACGTCCAGTTGTGACGTCGAGCTGAATACTGTACAATATGTCCGCTTTGACAACGACAGCTGAATGTCAGATACTTACGAAAATATTACTTTGAAACAGGACGTCTGGTTTACGTCAAATATCGTTGTTTAGGCAACATAAATTAAGGTCTCCATTTCACGTAGGTTAAAATATATTTTACTGATTAAATTCTGCCACAAACAAATACATAAATAGTGCATTTCATATTACTCTTCAGATAATCATTCATAGGTAATCAATCAGTATTCTCCAGTCCTAATTCCTGATTCCAGATATCATTTTCTGCCCTCTCCAAACGAAAGAATTAAACCAGAAAATAACAGAAATATCTATTATGCTTTATATGCTGATTTGTAACTTAAAACAAGGCACCACAATTAATTACCTACTTTTAAAAAAAATGCAGCTAAATATTATTTTAGATAATTGTATTCATTCACAAATTATTTTTTGTTTGCCCTTGTGCATGAAACTGGTTACTGGGTAGAAGTTGATTAATGGTAGGTACATACATATACTTGATAGTATTGGTGCCACTTAAATGTATAATTAACATTCAAAGTTGACAGCAATTTGTAACTATAATAATTATTATTGAGAATTATTAAAAATTAGAATTTCATAACTAACAACAAGAACATCCTTATCTACATTCACTTGTTACCTTTGATATACTCTATACAAAAATAATGTACATATCTAAAACTAAAACTCTAATAACTGTAAGTTGAAAAATTGCTGATGAAACGATACACCGGACTTGTATTTTGATTTAAAATAATAATTTATATTGCTTACCTGAAAATTTTACGAACGGAGCTCCCAACTTTGACTATTAGAAGTTAGAGAAAAGTGATAAATGATTCATGTCATCTAGAGTTTAAACTTGGAGCTTATATAAACTTGGATCTAAACAACGCTCTCAGCCAGTTCGTAAATACGCATGTGTCCGGGTTACCATGTTTGACCTAAATTTGACGTTATAACAACGATCAGGCTTGACATAATGTGTGTATAAGAGTCAAGTGCTAGAATCTATTGGTATTTACGTCAATACCAATGGCTCACGTAAATATAACCATCGATAAAGTCACTGTCGTTATGTGCCCATAATTTTACGTTAACAAAACGTGATGAATGTTCTATTAATTAACGTTAGAACTTGATGTTCAAAGAACGCTGTTCTTTCGTTGCGAATTGTGTACATATTTGTGATAGTCACATTGACGTTCATGCGACATCCCATATATGATCGAAAATTTGAGTTTAGTCAATTTAACGTCAACTAATGTCAGTTACCATATCCAGACGTTCATCTGACCAACCATTTCTACTCGGGATGTTTCGAGGAAAGCTCTTGGACAAAAGAAAAGCTGTAGAAAAGAGAGTTATGCTATACAATATATCAAAGGTGTCCAAACAGGGTTGGCAAAAAACCGGCTTTTATCAATAAAGGCCAAGCCAGTGGCAAGAAATGGTAACAACCGGTTTTTATTGGACAGTGGACTTATTTGGATAGTATTAATTATGGCCATTTTATACCAACCTATACAACAGGTCCGGGCCGGTTAGAACCGGATTTTAACCAATAATAACCAGGCCATTTCTGACCACTTGGCAACCCTGTGTTCATGCATGCGTAATATTAGCCAAGCCGGTGGTACGTTTTGGTTAAAACTGGTTTTTATTGGACAGTGGATTTATTTGGATAATATTAATTACGACCATTTTATACCAACCCAAGCAATTGGACCAAGCCGGTAAGAACCGGATTTTAACCAATAACGGCCAGGCCATTTCTTGCCACTTGCCAACCCTGTGTCCAAATGACTCAGCCTATCCTATGTATATCCTTCCTATTAATAAAATTTGAACCGAGCCTACATATATGCCTACATTTTAACCGCCGAATAGATCAGCCTATCCTACATCCTTCCTATATGGGGTCCAGCAAGCCTACATATTAGCCTACATTTCACTAAAAAATTAGCTCAATGAATTCTACACCCTTCCTAAATCTTATGTGCTTTTCATAACTGACAGACTATTTAAGACCATTCTACTCTAATAAATTAAAAATCCTGTCTCAAGTAAATGGGGTTGAAATAAAATAGTTTAAGTTTAGACACCTTGACCAAAGCCCTAACAGCAAAATAGTATGGATCTTGATTTGGTTTATGCCGGAAATAGTACTCAAATTTTACAAAATTGGTCAAAAGGGATGTCACACTTAAAATTTCCTTAAGTTCCCACTTTACCGAATATTTAGAAGTTTTGATTTCGGGGAGGTTTCAGCGCATATCAAGGCGAGATAGCACGTACTTTTCACACTTGAACCACTCCATAAAAAAATTTGCAAGTACCAGGCGCCGACTATTCTTTAATTTTCATTTTGTCCATTCCATATGCCATTAAATGAAGATGGCATGCTTCAATGGCCTACATATATGCCCAGGCGCGTAGCCAAGGGGGGGCAAGGGGGACAATTGCCCCCCCCCCATTCGAAATAAAATACTCTCAAATCACTCAAAAAGTTAAAAATAAATCAGTCCATACCGAGACATGCAAATCTTTTTAGTGATTTGACAGTACAATTTTTTTTATTTGTAAAAAAAATCACTTCGAAACTCAACATATGCAGTATTCCATGTAAATATCTGTGTATAAACAGCATAACTCTAGAATCACCCATGAAATTTGCATGCTTCGTGTGAATGATTTATTACCCACGGCTCCTCCCGTCATTAATTGACCCATCCATACGCGCGAAAATCGTATCGCAATGTTTGTCCATTGCGAGAGCAAAGGATTTCTAGATCAATAAATTTCTATCGAAATGGAAAAGCATTTCGATACGATTTTCGCGAGTATGGATGGGTCAACTTTTGACGGGAAGAAGCCGTGGGTAATAAACCATTCAATAAAGAGACGTTTTGGGTGATTCTAGTGTATATTTTTATTGTGTTCATCCTTGTTTAGCGGGTGATTTGAATGCATTGCGAAATCCCGATTTCACTTTGACCTTTGCCTCGTCGATTTGACTTCAACCTTCAACGTTAACAAAAGTATGGTAACAGCGGCTTTAAATATTTTCATATGAAAAGCTTTTAGCTTCTGTAACTTACACGCATCGCTTCGAGGGAATTTTTAAGCTCGATAGAATTATTAAATTAGTGAATTGTATTTAATTCTTCATTATGAAAAGATCAAGCACGCCTGATATCCGCAGTTTCTTTTCGAAGCAAAGACGTGTGTCACAGGAACAGTATGTTAAGCACCAGCTGAAACGATAGAAGCGAACCGAGGTCTCGAAATTCCCCGAAATCTGATCAAGCCCAATTAAAAATCTGGTCCAAAATTATTCAAATTTGATGGAATCGTAAAACGTGGAGAATTTTAAAATCTGAAATTCAGTTTGCAAAATTTCATGCGTTTTACATTCGTGAATTGGATTTCCCATAGAATGTGTCAGTTTACATATGTACGTTCTAATTAATGTTGCCCCCCCCCTTGGCCAATTCCTGGCTACGCGCCTGTACATGCCTATAATTCTACGACGGCTGAGCCTACCTATTTTGTAGGCTAGGTTTTACGTCTATATTCTTGCACCCTATTTTGCCTACAAGCCTCTTTGATAAAATCCTCGCACCCTATAAATAGCCTAAAAATAGGCCTATATGTAGGATAGGCGGACACCTTTGCAATATATACAAACTTCGCTCTCTGTAACAATAAATGAAATTAAAGAATCCTTGCTTTGCACCAATTATTTACGCAAACATTATTTGTTGGTGGAGGAAAGTGAAACTTGTGTACTTGTAACAATTTTAACAAAATAAAAGCATAATTTTTTAGCTTTTGAATAATGCAATAAAGTCAACCATCTTAAAAGCTCGTCATTATAAAACTCACTGGGTGGATTAAAAAACAATTTTTACCCTGACCCTAGGGTTCAAAATAGATTTATGGGTCTTTCACGAGCAATCTGTGAGGGCCTTCGTTAATGTATTTTACCCTGGTCCTAAATTTTTTACCCTGTTCGAACTAGGTTGAACAATCCGTAAATCCATCCCTGATAGTAATAATAATTTCGAATTATTATAAAACTTGGAACCACGAGCAGCACGATCGTTTAAGTATAAGTTAAATTTAGTAAAGTACTGTTTCACATAACATTTGATTGACCGTGTTGTTTTCCCAAGATTTACAGTAATCTATAATAATTAATAATTAAGTTAATAATCATTAAGTTATTTTAAAATGTGTTATAATGAAACTACCTGTTTAGTACTTTTTACAAGGGCTGATTTGATCGCTCTTACAAAACAACATTTTTCTGTTTTATATGAACTGTTACATATACTCAGGGGTGAATTAATAAAATAATTTTTACCCTGGCCCTAAGACTTAAAATTAATGGGTGGGCCTTTACCATTTTAAGGTTGTTTTTACCAATTTTTAATGCCACATCGTCACAAGTATTAATCTCATTAAGGTCAAAATAGACTCCATAGACATTTGAGGTCTTGATACGGGGTTTCACTTGCCCCGGGTAATCATCCCTGTGTTTCAGTAGCTCCACGATGTCATGATGCTGTCCATGTCTTTACGTATTGTATGGGATCAAATTCAGGTAGAGGAGGACCAACCATCTTAATAAATAACAATGAAGAAACATTGGTGACCAAAAGCGAACTGCGAATATCCACCATTATAGGATTCATTTGTAGAAATCCTCGTTCACACTCGGGTGATTGCTAGAAAACATCCCCAGCAACATCCTCACATCCCCACGTTCAACTCATCCCCGCTCAGTTGAAATGTCGCTGCTAAACGCATCCCCGAGACACTCCGCGTGATGCTACAGTACAATCAATGCATGAATCCCCAGTCCCAACACACTGAGACTGGACCAAATGAAAGACTAGAGTCCACCGTAACTACCACAGCACATGACATTACAGTATGCTATAACTATCACAGCATCACCAGTCTCAACGCATTCATGCTCGAAAAAATGACACTGCAGTCCTCTATAACTATCACAGCATCACTAATTGCAACACATTGAGACGATGCTGTGATAGTTATAGCGGACTAATGTCATTCTTTCCAGTCTCACTGTGTTGAGACTGGGGATGCTGTGATAGTTATGGTGGACTGTGATATTTCATTTGCTCCAGTCTCAGTTTGTTGGGACTGGGGATGTATGTACATAATGATTGTACTGTAGCATCACGTGGAGTGTCTCGGGGATGTGCTTAGCAGCGACATTTCAACTGAGCGGGGATGATTTGAACGTGGGGATGTGGGGATGTGAGGATGTTGCTGGGGATGGTTTTTAGCAATCACCTACACTCGGACGAAGAAATTGGAATAACTTTAATCCAGTTATTTAATTTTGCCAATTTGTCCGGCAATACCTTGATAACTGGCCAATTTTGGATAAAATGGCGAAATTCACGAAGTATTTCTCTATCACCAACCTTGAACATTCGACACAGTTGAGATATTTCTTCCTCGCCGTATGTTAAATTGTATGATATGGTATGTATTATATGAATAGAGTTTTTTCGGGAGTATTTGTGCATTTTTTAGTTCTGCTTGGGCAGCTAAAAAAGCAAAGTTCTCTGCCTTTTCGAAAACCGTTTCTCATCTCTTTCCTTTTTTGTCAACATGGGGGACCATAGCAGCAAGCAAAACTTATATTGGCGGGAGTACTCCGTTGAAATTCAAGCCTTCCAGTCTTTTGGAAAAATGGAACCAAGGAAAAAACGGTAATTTTTGTATAAAAATACATACACTTTCCAATCCACAAGGAGTTCGCCGACCGGGTCATGGAGTTGACCTGTCCACAAGAAGATGTTAACCTTAACAAAGGCTTCCCGATATTCCTATGGTGCGAGAACGAACAGGCAAAGAAAATTATTCCTGGGTTAAGAGACTTCTGCAGGTACAAAACTCCAATATGAAGAACGTACAAACTTTTCCGACATTCTAAATACCGCAGATGAGTAAGTACATCAGGAGGCTGCATGAATTACACATTCAACAAAAAAACTGACAGTCATTAAACCATGATCAATAAGACTACGCTGTGTGGTGGTGATTCCCCATAAGAGAAGGTACCAGCATCCGGTGAAAAGTCAAGACTCGGATGGAAATTAGCCAATGTGCACAGATGTTGCGAGATGCCTTACAATCACTTCAGAAATTACATGAGCAGTTTGGACGTCCGTCACGAGTGAACCAGCGCATTATACACAATATGAGATGTAAGCAAGACTTGGCGTGGCGTACGTACACAGGCATACAAGTAATAACGTGTTTCGTTTGTATATAGAAATCTGCATGAATGTATTATCATGTAAAACACATACTTGCATTCGTAGGGATGGATCCGAAACCCCAAAAAAGTAATTACTACATAATCACCAGCAGTATTGGAGAAACTGTCTTGGTATTTCAGTGGTGGATTTTAGGTAATGGGAGTGATATGTGCTACAAATCGATTCACGTATTTAGGATTGGGGGTATTTATCAACGGTTTATTTACCAAAATAGTAAATACAATAAGTGATGTGGCTGTATATTTTGTGTGTAAGTATATTGCACTTGAAATGCTTCAATACAAAATAAAAAATGTGATGTTAGCAAGCTTGCATGTGCAGGTACAATTAAAATACCATTAGAAAAATAATTTATAAATAAGATAAATTTTATTCAGCATCAATGACAGTTACATCATGATTTGTAATGGAACTACACAACTCATGAAGTTTGAGGATTATACTCTATAAATCAAAATTTACAGTTTAATCAATGTGTACGGTAGTACTAGTGTGGTACTAAAGTTTGAGTAGATGATGAGTGTGACAATAGGGAAAGGGTTATGGCAATGGATGCGGTGGTAACAAAATAAAGCACAAACTGATTGAAACTAGGATTTTGATCTAATGTACTTGCGATGCTAATGTCGTTAGTTTATTAATGTCAAAAAATAATGATTAAAAGTTTAGTTGAGGATTTTAGACAAAAAAGGGCGCAAGAAAAATCAAGGAACAAATTGACGTGAGCAAAGCTTCAGGTAAAAAATGCAAGTCCTCTGTTACAAATAGAAATGGCTCTATTTATACTATTTGTCTGAGCAAGTTCAACATACAAGTATGGATATTTGTGAGTGTCAAAATGTAAAAACACTAAAGGTATCGTTATTTTTACCTTAGTACAGAAATAGAAATTATACAAATGCAAGGGTCAAGACATAAATATACAAATGTTAAGCATTTTAGTCAAAACAGGTCAATGACAGCAGAAGCATAACCTAATAGCTAGCAAAAGTCTAGAAAATATTCACATAGGCCTAAACACAATGGGTGTAAATATATTGTGACCTCGACAGAGTAAACGATTTTACAAGGGAGCAAGTAGTATGTTGAAAGGATAATCTAATTTGATTATTATACAATAAATAATATTTCACCAAAACTTTGACAAGACATAATAAACAAAGTACTTCACTCACCCACCAGAAGTTAGTGTTGGCTATCCGAGGCTTATCAGTTTTTTCGGAACACTTGGATCCGCTTTAGTAAACAAATTTTCTGCATACTTTGACTGTCCATGTCCAAGATAAGTGTCTCTGTGTCTGACAATAAATGTCACGGAATATCTTTACCTATTGCGCGGACAAACCAGCTAATCCCAGACAATCGACACGCACGTGTTTACGTTTTAATAATATATTAATGCTAATTTCGATATATAATAATATTTATTATTATTACTAAAACTAAGCAGGTTTATACAGAAATCTATGAATAGATTTGAACTCATTGATCACGGTTTTCAATATAATGGCCACACAGTCCACGTTACCGTGTAAGGTTTGTAGTGTCCCTAGAAAATGTAATTTTCCAATAGACTAAGCAATCCCATTGGAGGTCAGTTCAAGTTCACTTCCTGGGAGACTTAATTATAACTTGGTTTAAACATAGATGATAATATGAACGCATAATAAATAGGCAAATATAAAATAGTTTGCAAGGACGATGAAACTAACACGGGTTTTTAATGAAAGTATAAACTGGTTAATCAGAATTATTGATTATAGAAACAGCTTTAGATATAGGATAAATTCGATATAACGGATGGCTTTACAACGGATATTTAGCTACACCGGACAGATTTGTTGGTCCCGGCAAGGCTCCCATATAACCAATGCTTAAATTATTGAATTTAACGGACATTTGTATACCGGAACATTAGTTATAACGGACACATTTTGAAGATCTTTGGGAACAATTTACATGCATATAACGCATTTTAAGCACAAATTTATTGTCAAATAGTGTCTTTGTTTTGTTTAACATGTAATCGTTAGTCAAGGCAATTCAAACGTTTATCATTCATATGTATACACTTGTAGCAAGATTAGTCCTATTGAGACCGCATCGTTGTACATACATTCTTGAATAACAACTCTTGAACTCTTGTGTGTTTCATCGAATTCGTTTGGATTTAAATCTTGAGTTAAAAAGAGTTTATAATTAGGAGAAAAAACTTTTTTATTTTTGAAATTCAAAATGGGATCTCTTAAGCTCAAGTATACAAAGATCGTGCTCTAATATAATCCACAGTGAATAGTATTTGGAAGACATTGTTTAAATGATTACGTAAAAATTGAATCAAATGATAGGAGAGTATTATTATTAGTATTTCAACAGTAGACGAACCCTCTGCGCTGATTCAGCTATCAATCACTAAGTTTCTAGATGTCGAAGTATAATTTATTGTACTTCTATATTTAATGAGTTCGATGTTTGTACTTACTTAATTACTATATTATTAGTCTGGTGTTTGCATGTTGTATTTCGACGAAAAGTATGAATAATCAGCTTTGTTTGTCATTTCGGAAATTATATAACGGATTTTATCCATTATATGCATACACCGAAATTTTTTTACAGCGGTCAAATTTTACCGGTTCCCTTGGAATTCCGTTATATCGAGTTTTTCCTGTACATCTTTAACTGATATCAATATCAGACTGACAAATAATGGATGTAAATTATTTAATCCAGTTTTGCCACGAGCTTTACACTCCATATAAATGACTTACTCTAAATTAGTTGCTACAGGGTTTCAGGGAAACTGCAAGAAGCCATTCGAGATTTAATAATATGAAATTCATAGCAAATAAAATAGGGACAGAAGTAGTTTTATACGAATTAAATAATGAAATCACTCTAAATTGGTACACCTTTTCCTTCACACGAGACGACAATCCTGTAGTAACATATAATCGCTTTCTCACTGATTCCTTGAACCTTAATTTCTGTAAAACGCATTTACATTTAGTCTTCGAATTTTTAATGCAGTAAATTCATTATTAAATGCAGTCAATAATATAAATATTCTAATATTTACAATTTACGTACACCGTAGAACAAGGAGACACAATGGTAGAATAAACACACAACATATTGATGACAATCTTAATATTGGGTGCATCCTAATTTAAGCTACTATGCACAAGTGATGTATTTCCGCCAACACATTCCCCAAATGATTACAGATCCCGGTTTCCCGAAAGTCTTGAATTTTATCCAATCTAAAAACAATTAGTTCAACGGACCTATCGTTGTTTAAATTTTCGTTTTGATCTTTTCTTGAAATTGAAGCACACCGAGTAATTTTTCCTGTGCTAACGAACGGTAGCCAATCGACATTGTATGGTACATGAGTGTGGTATTTCCCGATAAGATGTGCCTGCAAGTTGTTTAGGTTTCGGGTATGTAATTGAGTTATTTGTACCAAGCGTCGCCACACTAACGGGTAGTCGTATCGTTTGTTTTTATATTAAACTAAAATTAAAAACTGTATTTTTTTCAATATCAATGAACCCTGTATTTTGCAGGTATTCGTTTTTGTATTGCAAGCTACGGACTCTTCTCAGTTTATACATACTGCACCAAGTATGGCTTCAACTAATAAAATGAACTAATCTACGTAAATATAATTTACTTAAATCAATAAAATAATAACTTAATTTTGAAATCATAATATGCTGTATAGACTACAATGGTCCATTTATTTCGATTCAGAAGTATCTAAAGCGGATTTTTCAGGAGATTTAAGCTCTTGACCAAAATACCACTGCAATATTTCGAGCGTTGCATAGATCATTGTAGAAGCGATATTTGGAAAACGGTTTTGTATTTATTAATATTATGCATTATTGTGACCTAATAAATAACATTTAGGCCGCCTGTGAAAATCGCCGGCGATCTATTGTTAATCTTCAGAAATCCATTGAGTCCAATTGCCTAGTTACTAATATTCTGGTTTTCTGCCTTCTGGCCTTAGCAGATAATATTGTTTTAGCAACATACAACACGGGCTCCAAAATGGTCGTGGAAATGTTTTATAGTTGTGTACCTCCTTGGAGGTAGTTTTATCCATACGCGACGTAATTACGACGATATCTTTTGAAAAACAACCACTCTCTGTAGTGACCGCTTTATTCATGTACTATACATATTTATATATTCATTTACTAAAACTTCTCCAACTACTTTGGATTTTCCCGAAAATATTCATACAAACTTATCTTTGCCTTATGCAAATATTGATAGACGTTATAAATCGTACGAAATGACCCCCGAATATTTCAAAACAATTCGAGGGTCTTAGGCATAAATGGATACGTGCAAGATTGTTACCAGTGTGAATAAAATTAGACGTTGCAATTGCTGTCTCAGTACAAAATACAACAAATGACTTGAGTATAGTCGCGTTGAATGTGCATAAAGATAATAAGGGTATGTTGAGACAGTATACTTGCTAATCCTAATTCGTCCGGATGTATTCAAGTTTTACAAGAGAGAGTGGGTCCAGTGAATACATCATAACATCAAGACTATTGTGATTTAGTGCGACGGATTAAGTTCTACTATGGTAACAAGGCCAATTGCGGATTCAAGTTTGTACAACCTGTGAAACTCAAGAAAGTAGTCTGCCAATGGTTCAAAAAAGATGGATGAATCTAAATTTGAACGAAAACATTCGAAGGCGATTTCCATACGAACTTTACCTAAAGAATTAAAACGACAGACTGAGAAAGGAATAGAAAAAGTAGCAGTAAGTGAAAGATAGGAAGCAAGTTGAAGATAGAGAGTAAAGAACGTGAGTAAAGTGAGAAAGAAGCGGGGGAAAGATTGAGACAAAACAGGCGGTAAGAAAAACTACGATTTGCGTTCCACATTTGGTCATTTCAAAACGAACTTGGAGAAGGAGAAAAGGCTGGTAAATACGTAAAGGGGAAAATATAAAATGATTTATATAATGAAAAATCCCTTTTCAAGAAGCAAACATCCTCTCGGGAGATAATACAACAATTCGATAAAGCATTGAAAATAATTTCTCGTTTGAGGAATACGTGCAACTGTTCAAGTCATAGTGCACCGAAATCAAAGCCATGATGAATATTTTTATACGTATAATTCATGAATTGCGATTTACTGTCACAACATCTGCGAAGTGCTCCGCAGAACTACAGAAACAAGGTCATTGTTCACAGTGTGGACAAGTATTAATAATCATGTCCCGCATATCATATTTTCAAAGTAGACTTGTAAAAGTTACTTTGATTTTTAGAAAAACATTTTTAAAGTAACACCCTCTAACTCCAGTACGTAAATATGCACATGGGTAAGACATTTCCAAGTGAAAGTTGTTAAGTAAAGTGAATGTTCCTAGGAACCCCTTCAAAACGCATAAGTAAACTTGCTTTTTGATTCCGCCTCGGACCTGGCTTAAAATGTGTTTAAAACATTTGTTGCTGCAATTAATGGCTAATTTGACTAACATGACAGCATGATTTAAATGGTTGTAGCTGTAACAAATATAAATATATGTCAGAAAGTGGATGGTAAACACGTCCTAGTGAAAAGTTGATAGTAAACATCGTATTAAAGTATTGAAGAATACATAGCTATTATGCATTAGTGTATTGTAGTGCAAAGTAAATTCGAGGTAAAATTGGTATACTGTTTATTAGTACGAAAAGTGCATGAACTAATCTTCGACGCTTTCAAATGTAAGAGCATCGAAATATTCCTCTTTCGTAGATGGAGGGGGAAAATGGATAACAAATAAATCGTTAATTTCGCTTTCCAATATTGTTAATTACTTCGGCGAGCTCGTTGAGATACAGGTCATTAGTTTCTGCGAAAGTTTATAGTGTTTTGTTATTTGTTTTCTACGTTTGATATTATACATCTACCTAAGACTACATCTAACCATTTAATCGATTTTGAAAAAAATTCTTTTTGTTCCGACAATTTCGAAATGAATATTGATGGATTACGTCCTCGTGTGCTCCTAGTCCTAAATACTGTTGGATGACTATGCGATCAATGATCATATGTTATTACAATGCTTCTCGGAGCTATGTTCGGTTTTAGGACGGGCCATTTGCTGCTCTTCTTTCTATTTGGAATCCTTAGAATGAACGTGTTCCTTCAAGTACGGTCTACACCTCGGAGAAACCCTAGGGAATATTTTATGCAGTATCTCCTATTATATTTTCGTCAAAATAAGTTTTTTTCACCTGCTTTTTTGAATTGACCAGGACCTCCAATTTCCCTTTAGTTTGCTATGCATGTGAAGCATGTACACCTAGAACACAAGATGCATGATACATTCATTATGGCATCCCTCTAAGATGCCTTATTTTAATTGTTTTAGAAACAATGGCACCATATTATAGCTTCCTTGCGAATGACTTCCAATTGAAGACCGTGCGTGATGGGCATTTTGTTTCAACTTCGTGAGGTCGTTTCCGAGGCTAAAAAACCAATGCAACAACAGCTCATAGTTTTGAAATTAACTGAGGTGACCATGATGGAACCAGGTGTTTTCGAATGAGTTAATTTTCGTTTCGTAAGTTTAGAATGACATTTTGCTCGATACCTATTTAAATTTCGACCATAAGAACTGATCTTTACTTTTCACTAAGTTTATTTCCGCCCTTACGAACTGCAATTTTAAAGTTGAAATCACCACACCATTGGAAGTACGTAAACGTTGTTTTCTTCTGTATCATCTTGTCTAATAAAATCAGTTAATCCAACTTGAGAAGCCTTAATCACACTTAGATCCACTAGTTGACATTTTTTGACTTGTGCTTCGAAATCTCAACCATCAAATAATCCAATTAATTGTAATTTTGCACGGACCGTTGTTACGGTAGATTCCGTAATATGTAAATTATTGTTTCATAGAAACAAAACAAAAATGTATTGTTTACACGTTAACGGTTGATAAATACTATGGGAAATACATGGTAAACTACCCCAACGTGAAAATATGGAGTGGATACTATATACGATTCATGTGTGTATGTTTATATTTATTGTGTTTACGAGAAAGCTCATACACAAGTTTTACATTAGCATGTAATTTTACATATCATGTTTTACAGATCTGGCGCTGTACCCTTTAGATGGAGTGCATATAATGTTCACTGGCGAAAGTTCTAAGTAGTGTGTGCTTGTATATATATATGTACTTGTACATATATTTACTTCGAGTTTTTACAAATTTCAAGTAAAAATGCAATGCAAATTTTATTGAGTAGGTAATCATCTGAAGTACATAAGATTTCTTCAAAATCTTTCAAACCTGTTTCTATTTCCTATGAAGAAGTTAAATAGTTGTAGTCTAGGTATTTGTAGAGATTCACATTCCATGAAAAGATGGGACCACGATTTTAATTCTTTATTACGCAGTGTACATAGGTGACTTCAATCAGGTATTATATTGTTTCTAGATCTAATTCCTCCCACTTCGCACGACGACAATCTAAAATGTGCAACCCACTTTATTTTATAGAATGACATATTGGGCACTAAGTGTGCTGGGTATCCTGTATATCTCAGAAGGTACTTATAGAAACTATTTTGCTTAGATCTAATGACTATCAATATCCATCATATAAAACTGCATTTGACTTGCTTCAATTATATTGTCCGTATTTTCTTTTACCCACTGGCTTCTAAATTCATCCCAATTTACTTCGATGCCCAATCCGTTTATTTCATTTTTAACCTGATCTGCCCAATTTCATACCATCGGATACAGGCTGTTGTCATTCAGACAAACGCCTTCGAAAAGGAATATTCGCTGGCTTTAAATTTATTTTTACGAAGGACCACCCTCTGATTGTGAGGGACAATTTTCAATATTGAACTTAAAATAATAAAATAAACTCAATTTTTTTTCACATTTTCTCTTATAACATTTATTATACACAAATTACCATTACTCACTACATTGAGAATATAATTTATTTTAAACTGAAACTCAATAATGTTAATATAATTTAATACAAATTTCGTTGGAAATGTTCACAGACAATTATTTTATTAGTCACTCTACTTCTGTCCTGCTCATCCCAACGCCAAACTCCTACTGACTCCTCCAAAAAAAATGATTTCCTTAATTAGTAAGGACCGATTGCCCAGACGTTCTCAAAACGTTTTTAGATCGTGGCCTGGACGAAGCCTTATTTTCTATCACCTCTCGCCTTAACACTACGGGACCTAAGCCCGTATGATTTCTCTCGAATGACCTGGCCATTTAAATTATTATTATTATTCAAATTTCTGTTAGCCTCATAATTACTACAACATTCAATGTGTCCAGGAGTTGGGTCAAATCCTATAGGCTGAGGCTCAATAATATTTAAATTCTTTTCCCCCCTGTCAGTATAATTAGGCTGCGACACAGGCTATTTCTTGCTTTTGAATCATTTTCGAAAGGATAATTCTCGGATATCTATTTGTGCCCATATTCAACACCTTATGCAAGTATAATAGCGCAAGCTTTAACGCTGCATATTTAATCTATATCGTCCGGCTTCTAACCTTATTGAATGGTTTGACACCGCGTGAGGCAATCCTAAAACTTTTCTAATAAAAATGGTCTGCTCAGTTCCTACTTCAGCATCGAGCCCTATTGCCCATACCGCTGCAGTGTACAAAAGGTTAGGCGAACAGAGCTAATCACGAATTACATTTAGATAGTTTAATAATTCGAACAAGTTCATACATAGACACCATCGCCTTGTTTCTGAAAAATCCACTAAGTCTGAAAGAGCTCGTGGAGTGAAATGGAACACCTAAATGTACATATTATTTCACTACTTCTAGGGCCGAGTTTTTAAAATAAAACCATGGCGCGGATGCTGATTTCTTCTTTGAAAATATAAGGTGGATGTTTAGTAGTAGTTGAAGTGGATACTGTATCTGTAAATGCGAGGTGGATGGTAAATAATGCTGAATTGGATAGTGTGAGTGTGCATTCACACTCACCTCAACCCACACTCGGGCACTACACACTAATAAAAAGTGACCCGGGTGGATGGGAGATGATAAGGCAGAGGGATGATGATGCTGCTGATACTAATGACGCCCGTGACCTGCGACATTAAAATATTGGTCATGAGGGGAAATGTAAACAAAACTTGTTTACATTTTCCCTCACGAAAGTCAATTTTATTCCTCCCTTCATTTTCCCTTATTATCCCTATCCTAAAATTAAATAATGTAAATATCCTTACCTATATGTACCTACCTGCAAATTCCCGGACCTGTCCAGGGTATATATAGGGCTGCCTTTTTTCCAATTTCCTCAGACTTGTAATGAGTCTCCTTCCATGAGTTGCTCGTGGCGAAATATCCGGGGAAATCCCAGGCTCTGTTTTCCGATTTTTATCGGCTAATTTTAAAAAGCCCTGCCTTATGTCCAAATTCCTGGTCAAGTCCTTTTCCGGTGACAATTTCTAAAATTGTCCAGAACGGTTTCCTGTATAATACATACATGGTTTTGTTGTTTTTTTGGTGTCCTGTATTTTTTTGAAAATATTATTTTTTAATTATTTTCATAAATTTTACTTATTTATGTCCGGATAAATTCCTGGTTTTGTAGTAATTTTTGTGTATTGGTACCCCTTTTGCAAACATTAATTTTTATGTGTCACTGGGTCAAAACCAAACGTCACTCCTACCCTATACCCCTTTTGGACATCCGGAATTCCTACCCTAAGTTAAATAAAATATTTGTGTCCGGTCTAAAGTACATGGATCCTTTTAATTAAATCCTTAAAACCCTTTAATTAAATACAGGGTACCTCCTTTGAATTAACCCATTTAATTAAATTCATTTTATTGTCCCTATTTAATTAAATTAATTAATTGATTCAGAGTAGTTAACTCCATATGCCGACATGGGTTGGAATTATTTGAGTAGATTATCGTATGTACCTACTGAGAATAGAACTATTTAAATTATTAAAGTAGTTAGTCATGTATGCCGACCGAGGCTGAACTTATTATAGATCAGATTGTAGAATAACCCTCGTGAGTCTCATCCTCACATATAAGGTGCGGGTTTTGATCTCCTAATTAAAACTCAACTTTCAATTAGGGTTATTATTATTATTTTTTTCGGTATCTAAGGGCAACAGTTAGGTGTGTCAGTTGCAGTACGAACTCCACCTCTCACAGCCAAGTCCAATGTTTCTTGATTTCAATTATTTTATTAATTCATCCCCTTCTTGTCAATTAAGACAGCATTCCCGAATTATAGTTTCTGGTATATTTGGCAGGTTCACTACTTTTAGTTATCATTTCGAGGCCTCAAATTATTCCGTTGTGATCCGTCTTTTCGAGATTAATTGAGTAGAGCCCGTTGAGATAGGAATATCCCCTTTCATTTTTTTTACAGCGCAATTTCCCAAATTGCCCGCGATTTAAGTATTATTTCCACCTCTTAAAGATTCCTCTTCTCCGAAACGAACATGGATCCTAAAGACATCCAGAATATTGTCGCTGCGGTTGCACAATACTTTATGCAGCACCCCTTACAACCTCTCCCCCAGCAGGCAGATCCATCTCGGATGTTCCACATGCTCCAGACTTTCCGTAAATACGACGGTAGTTTTAACGCTAGGGATTGGCTTAGTCAGTTGGACAGCGAATGTCAGCTATATGGCTTGACAGATTCCTGGAAGGTCAGCAATTTAGACCGTTTTCTGAGCTCCACGCCATGTATTTGGTGGAAATCGCAGAAGTCCCCCTTCATACAGTTAGCGGCGAATCAGCCAACATTAGAGGTTCCAGACTTCGCGGCTTACGCATGGGCTACCATCGGCAATTCCTTAACTAGTTTCTTTTCGGACGCCAATATAAAGGAGCGTGCTAAGTCCGAACTGAAATCCCTCCGTTACACATTCGGCGCCGATCCTATGGAGTTTGTGGCGAGTGCAGTAGATTGTATGGCCCGAATCAACCCTCATATGACAGAGGACGAGAAAGTCACCAATCTTTTGCGGGGTTTAACAGAGAATTTACGTCCGGATGTAACTTCTGGGGCTACGACCTTAGATACGTTCTTTCTCAACCTGACTCGTCACATCCATGTGAACCCCCATTTAGCCAGGGAAGTATCTACAGCAGGAACATCTTTCGGACAACACTCCTCTTCTCTTAGGACTTTGTCTTCCGACAAGAAGTTAGTTATCCCTAAGTATTCTGATGATCATATCGCTTCTTGTAGGACACCTGATGGGAAACTATTATGTTTCGAGTGCAGGCGACCCAATCATAGGGTTTACAACTGTTTCCAGCTTATGAAGAAGCAAGGCATCCCCATCCCACCCCGGAAGCCCAAGATTGAAGTTACTGATTCGGGAAACGACTAAGGTACGCTGTGCGGGCAGACGTACCTAAAGTTCCCCCTTCTCTACATAATTCTACTGATAATTTTTCGATTATTTCCCAATTTTCTGTTTCAAATAGATTTTCTATTCTCAATTTAGATGACGATTCATCTAGTTTTAATTCAAATAGTTCAAGTAAATCCCTTAAGTTTCCGATGCGTCATATCGGCCCTCTACGTCAGCTAAATAAGACTGACATTTTATGGAATATTCGTGTTAACGGGAAGAATCCCTACAGCCTTAGTGCTCTCGTTGATACTGGAGCTAGCATTAGCTGCATCAATCCCTTAATGTTAGAGAAGATTCCAAATAGTTTCACTATTCATAAATGTTCTCAGCCTATAAGAATTTCATTATCTGTAAATGAAAATCAAGATATTCTTATAACTCACTATATCAAAATATCAGTTTCCGCGGAACGCGCTGGATATTTTAATTGGGTTTTCTATATTCTCCAAAACTTGTCGTCTGAAATGGTTATTGGCTTGGATATATTGTCAAGTATTCAGGCACATATAGACTGTAGCAAGGGTAAAGTATACCTTCCTAATAACATTGTCCGATGCCTGAAATCAATTTCCAAAGTTAAGTCTACTCCTGAAAAACCTAGATTTTTCTCAAAACCTAAGTCAGATTCCACTTCCTCATGTTCTGTTAAGTCCCATATTAGTACGGCATCTATGAGTTCTGAGACCAAGTATGTTTACGACACTTTTAGAAATCACCGTCCTGGTGATAAACCTTTAGCTAGAATTCCCACTAGATGCCGAACTAATAGACCATACCAGATTCCTGCGCAGGGTGCTCGAAGAGTCAAAGTACTTTTTAACTCAAACTACAATGGAGATGTTGTGGTTTGGGCTAACAAGGAATTATTTTTAAATTATGGGGTAGTTCAAACTTCTTGTATCACTCGTGTTGATAATGGGCAGGGATTTATTTATGTTTCTAATATTAACAAACAGCCTGTAACACTTCGAGCTACCTCATTCCTAGCATCTTGTGACATCTACGATCACACTACGGTACCTTTGCGACAGGTCTCACAGTCTGCATTACCCAAGCGACAGCTAACTGAGGATGAAATCTCTCAGTTTAATTTAGGTCCAACTCTGACTGATGATCAGAGGAATCAGATTATTAATATCATTCGTAAACATCCCAGTGCTTTCGCTTGGTCTGATGCAGACATTGGTATTATTACCGACGACAATGGGAGAAATATTTCATGTAAAGTAGATTTGTTAGATACGACTCCAGTTCAGCGTTCCCCATACCGGAATTCCCCTCAGAATAAGATCGTTATTTCTGACCATATTGAGCGGGAAAAGAAGTTAGGTTGGCTTGAACCTTGTACTGGACCGTATGCTTCCCCTATTTTAGTTGTCCCTCGTAAGTCAGGACCACCCAGAGTAGTCTACGATTTACGTGAAGTAAATTTGAAGTGTCAGTTTTTTCCCTTCCCTGCAGACAATTTGCAGGAGCAACTAGACTCGTTCTCAGGAGCGGCTTTCTTTTGTACAGCCGACGGAAAAGACGCTTTTCGTCAAATCGAGATTGATGAAGACTCCCGCGACATATTGGCTATCGTCACAAACGACGAACTTTTACGGCCAACACGAGCTCCGTTCGGTTGGAAGAATTCAGGTCCACGTTTCCAGATGGCGTTTAGGAAGATTTTTCCTAAAGTAGTTTATCCTTGGATAGCTTCCTATGTTGATGATGCTGGTTTTTTTGGTTCCACTTTCGCCCAGATGTTAGATAGACTAGATGTTTTCTTAGCTCGATGTGCTCAGCGTAACTACAAGTTACAACCCAAGAAGTGCTCATTTGGTTTCGAGCAATTAGACTTCTTGGGTCACGTCATTTCTAAGGAAGGTATACGTATCAAGGACGACCGTATACAGGCTATTTCTAACCTGCAGCCTCCAAAGACATTACGTGGTCTTCGCCGTATCATTGGTATCATAGGATTTTTTAGACGCCATATAAAAGATATGTCTGCTCTAGCGAAACCGTTGTATAGGTTGACTGAAAATGGGACACGTTTTATTTGGACTCAGACTGAACAAGACGCTTTTGACAAATTAAAACAAGCAGTAACTTCAGCGCCAATTTTAATGTTTCCGCATCCTGATGGAAAGTTAGACCTTTATACAGACAGTAGTTCAGAGGCAATAGGAGCAGCTTTACTTCAAACGGTAGACAATCAAGTAGGAGTTATTGCTTACTTCTCTAAGTCTTTTAACAAAACTCAAAGTCTTTGGTCCACGACCCACAAGGAATGCTTCTCCATCATCAAGAGTATCGATAATTTCCACCATTATCTACACGGAAGAAGCTTTAGAGTCCTTACAGATCATTCCTCATTACAATGGCTCATGAAATGCAAAGATCCTAAAGGTAAACTTGCTCGATGGGCAACGTCCTTGTATCCTTACTCTTTTACAATTTCTCACGTTCCTGGGAGTAAGAACCAGTTAGCGGATGCCCTTAGTCGATCTTTTGAAGACGCAGAGCCCGTCGAGCAAATCAGATCTTTCAACATCGAACCTACGACAGATCCTGAATTGCATACAACCGAACAAGTCAATGAAACCGAACCTTTATTTTCTTTTGCTATTGATTCTAAGAAACAGACTTTCGAACAGCTTCAGCGACAAGACGCTAATTTGAAGTCAATCATTGATACTGTCCAGTTTAATGAAGCAGAGTCTCCTGAAATCCCTCATAAGTTTTCGAGAGACTATGCTATCATTAACAATATCTTGTATTACGCGAATTATAATGACTTCGGTCCACTTTGGTTGTTAGTAATTCCCGCATGTCTTAGGCTCAAAGTATTTAAGGATATCCATGAATCCGATCTTTCACATCTCTCTTTCCATAAGACGTATTACTCGATTCGCTCACGTTTTCATTGGATCGGTATGTATAAGGATATTCGTCGGTTTTGTAAGGCTTGTCAGACATGCCAGTTCAATAACACCCCTCATATCGGGAGAACTGGTCCGTTAATGACTAACCTTACACCCACAGATCCATTCCACACCATCGCTATAGACTTCATTGTAGAGCTTCCTTCAACCCGTCGTCGCAATCGATATCTTTTTACTATAGTCGACTTAGCTACTAGATGGATTGACGCTATTCCAACTGCTGACATGACATCTGTGACAGTAATTGATAAATTGCAGGACTATTTCCTACGTTTTGATCACTGCAAGGAATTGATTTGTGATAATGCAGGAAGTTTCACATCTGCTGATTTCCTTAATTTCTGTTCCGGTAAAGGCATTACGGTTAAACATATTAGTCCTTATTCCGCAGCCAGTAATACTTATGCTGAACGTCCCAACTCTACGTTTAAGAGTATGCTCAATAAAGTTTGTCCTACGTCGTGGACAGATTGGGATACTCATGTACCTGCGGTAACTAGGAGCTATAATATATCTCTCCATTCTACCACAGGCTATTCTCCGTTTCGGCTGTTGTACGGATCCGATCCACATTCCTTTCAGGCAGCTAAGTTCCCTATTAACCAGGACAATCTTAGTTCTTTAGACAAACGTTTCAAGTTGTTACGCGACCGAACGCAAGCCAATGAGAACACTTGTCGTTACCAGCTACACAACAAGATTCAGTTTGACAAGTCCCATCCACATATACAGTTTAACATTGGTCAGTTAATACTTGTCAAGAGTAGGGAACGTTTAGTCGGTGCTAAGGCTCGTTTCAAATTGAAATGGGACGGCCCGTACCGTATTATGGATCAGCTAGGTCCACTAACATATTTAGTTGACTTGGAAAACGACATCAACAATAATATAGGTCGCGTTTTTCATGCTCAACATTTAATTAATTATGAGCCCGAACTTCTTGGTCAACATGTAACTGTCGTCAATGAGTCTTATGTAGAACCTGAGGTAAATCTGCCACCTGAGGTCGAAGGTTTGCATTCTATTCCCCCAAACGACAAACCTCCGGAACCCCCTGCAGTTAATATACCTCCCGTCCTACCCATTGTTGAACCTACCATGGTTATTATACCACCCGTATTACCCCTTAGTGAACCTCAAGTCAGTTCACCAGTTTCCTTAGTCACGCTTCAGCCGTATCCCCAATTCCAGGTTATGTATCTCCACGTTTTGACGCACAATCAGAACTGGATAAAGATTGGTTTGATTCGGCTAAATATACACGCGACTATAAGGAATTTTTGTCTAATTCATCCCATTCTTCAGATGACATGTTTCAAGATACACACGATGACACAGTCATTGAAAATCTTGCAAACACTACCAATAATGTTGGTAATAATACCGTTAATTTACCAAGTACTAATCCCTTTCTCATAGATATAGTTCAATCTAATCTTAATAATAGTTTAAATGGTGCTGATCTCAGTAGTAACCCGCAATCTGCTCAAGATCCGTTACCCATTTCACATGCACATACTGTTTCTCCTACTTCAAGCATTCACAGTAACAATTCTAATGTGTCTACCCGATCCTCATCCCGAGTCTCAAAGCCTCCTTTAAGGTTCGACCCAAGTGATCCGAGTACACATAAAATGAATAGTATTCTTGCAATTAATAATATCACGTCGTTATTCAATTCTTTACTATAATCAAACGATCATTACTAATTATCTAAACTTTAGTACAATTTTTTCATATTTATTGAAGTCAGTAAAAATATTTGTCTCCGAAGGATTTACAAATCGCCACGGAATATTTCCCAAGTATACAGCATACAACTAATTAATCATCATTTTTGGTATTACTACAAAGGTACAAAGATTTTCACGCAGAAGTACTCTAAAGATTTGAGCCCGGCGGAAGTAATTCTCGCATGGTGATTCTTCTTACTCAATTAAAGGACTGCTACAGAGCTTAACACGAAGTTTTAATACAAATGTTAAGAGACTAACATTTGTTTTAAGTGGGGAGATATTTGTGAGTGTGCATTCACACTCACCTCAACCCACACTCGGGCACTACACACTAATAAAAAGTGACCCGGGTGGATGGGAGATGATAAGGCAGAGGGATGATGATGCTGCTGATACTAATGACGCCCGTGACCTGCGACATTAAAATATTGGTCATGAGGGGAAATGTAAACAAAACTTGTTTACATTTTCCCTCACGAAAGTCAATTTTATTCCTCCCTTCATTTTCCCTTATTATCCCTATCCTAAAATTAAATAATGTAAATATCCTTACCTATATGTACCTACCTGCAAATTCCCGGACTTGTCCAGGGTATATATAGGGCTGCCTTTTTTCCAATTTCCTCAGACTTGTAATGAGTCTCCTTCCATGAGTTGCTCGTGGCGAAATATCCGGGGAAATCCCAGGCTCTGTTTTCCGATTTTTATCGGCTAATTTTAAAAAGCCCTGCCTTATGTCCAAATTCCTGGTCAAGTCCTTTTCCGGTGACAATTTCTAAAATTGTCCAGAACGGTTTCCTGTATAATACATACATGGTTTTGTTGTTTTTTTGGTGTCCTGTATTTTTTTGAAAATATTATTTTTTAATTATTTTCATAAATTTTACTTATTTATGTCCGGATAAATTCCTGGTTTTGTAGTAATTTTTGTGTATTGGTACCCCTTTTGCAAACATTAATTTTTATGTGTCACTGGGTCAAAACCAAACGTCACTCCTACCCTATACCCCTTTTGGACATCCGGAATTCCTACCCTAAGTTAAATAAAATATTTGTGTCCGGTCTAAAGTACATGGATCCTTTTAATTAAATCCTTAAAACCCTTTAATTAAATACAGGGTACCTCCTTTGAATTAACCCATTTAATTAAATTCATTTTATTGTCCCTATTTAATTAAATTAATTAATTGATTCAGAGTAGTTAACTCCATATGCCGACATGGGTTGGAATTATTTGAGTAGATTATCGTATGTACCTACTGAGAATAGAACTATTTAAATTATTAAAGTAGTTAGTCATGTATGCCGACCGAGGCTGAACTTATTATAGATCAGATTGTAGAATAACCCTCGTGAGTCTCATCCTCACAGATAGTAACAAGGTAAATAGATTTCGTAAGTAATACGTCGTGTTAAATATTATTAGAAAGTAAATCCGAAACAAGGTTTACAAAATTTCTTAAGTGTAAATAATTTATTTGTACAGATTTTCCTCAAAGTAGTATCCTGGTTTTCTCTTCAAAATCATATAAATTGCACTGTCTTTTACTGCCAACATTTATTTTATTGCACAATTTCGAGAGTATCTTCATGCCGGTAGGGCTTGCAATATTCAAATAGACTTGGAAGAATCTCCCTGTCGTCAACTCAAGGAATTAAATGACTTACTCGTTAACGCTACCATTGCGCCTCCATAAAAATGTATTACATATTATGAAGATACAAATTACTTCTAGTTTCTCAATGTAGGTGCATTGAATTTAATTGACACTACGAAGATGATTACAATCCATTGCACATATGTAGAAGAGATATTAGAATCCTGTCCAAACCATATTCTTACACGCTCGTTCCCACTTTTCTGCGCGTACAGCTCAAAGGATTTCAATGTAGATTCCGCATTTAACGTTGAAAATAGTAGTTGACAAATCAATTAATTTTGGAAACTATAATTCCGAGCTTTCCAGCAGAGCTTCTGCCGGGGACGGGACGTCGGGACACTGGACGGACCGGGACGGGACGTCCCCGGGGACAAAATAATTGTCCCCATGTCGTAATCGGGACGGGACGGGGACAAAAAAATTGTCCCAATTATATTCGGGACGGGACGGGGACAAAAAAAATTGTCCCCATTATATCAGGGACGGGACGGGGACAAAACAAATTGTCCCCACTATATTCGGGACGGGACGGGGACAAAAACAATTGTTCCCATTATATTCGCGACATGCTTTTTGGTCGTGTATATAACGTGACGGGACGAGCAAGCATAGCAGAACAAGGATAACGTTTGAGCTTTAATGCTCATGAGTAAACTATTCTGTGAACACTATTTCACCGAATGTAAGACATTCGATTTTAGGTTGTAGAAAATGAGGCTTGTTGCTCAAAAAATTCAGGAAGAATCTTGAAGCCACGATTCTATAAATGTGTTTTTATGTGTTTGGTATAAATATTGTTTGTACGAAATTTTCCTCATGTTCCGATTTTCGGTATGAGAATGTCGACAGCTGTTTTCAGTAATTATCGGGACGGTACAGGAATTTTGTTCACATGCCACAATTTTCGGGACCGGGAACAATATTTTTTTTTAATTTTAGGGACGGGACGGGACAACGTTTTTTAAAAATTTTGGGGACGGGACGGGGACAAGATTTTTGTCCCCATGTCCCGACTTTCGGGACGGGACCGGGGACAACGTTTTTAAAAATTTTTGGGGACGGGACGGGGACATGGTTTTTGTCCCCGTGTCCCGATTGACGGGACGGGACTGGGGACAAAGGTTTTTAAAAAATATCGGGACGGGGACGGGACAATAATTTTGTCCCCAATAGAAGCTCTGCTTTCCAGTAATACATGTGAGCATTACCTGTTGGATTTTATTCATATTTCGAATAATTGCTTGAATATTTACATTTGAAAATTAACAATATAAAACAATTATTACTTTGCGTTTGAGTCATTTTATTTGTAGACACAATGTCAAGCAGAAATACGGCTTATGATTACATTGAATGCACCCACAAACGCTTTTCTGGATCATTATTTAGCCGGCCGCCAGGTGTCTCAATGTATTCCATTTGTTTCAAGTAATACAAAATTGCGCTGATGCTTATCCGAAAAAAATCTTCTGGATTTTTTTTTCTTCCTGGACGTAAAATGGTCCTCAGATTGGAAGAGCATATATGGACCATGTAGTATCAGAAACAAAAATAAATTGATCACAGCAAACCATATTCACATATCACATCATTACTCGACATTATATTGACTGGAGTAAAGCAAAAGCAGGTTCAAAGGAGCCCAAACAATTCGTACTCAAAATCGAAGGTGTAGTCATTAACAAACTGAAGAAAGACTAATGAATGTTAACATATGTTTTTGATTGAATCAATCTGGGTGCCCCTTATTTCAAAACCTACTCTAGTCAACTATTTTCACCTGACGGAGTAAGGCAGTATCATTATTAATTTGCATGCTTATAGATAGATATACTTACAATGCCCAGAGAAAAGCATGTAACCAAATCTGTGTAGTTCACGATGTAGTAAATTGTGATGGTTACTATCCAGTCTCCCTTCACTCGGTGTTAGTACTCGTAAACATTCACAAATCCCAAACATTTTGCTTATATAGGAGTACAACCTGTCTTCCTAACGGAGACTTTATCATTTTATGCTTCTGCTTACGATAATTAGTTGCTTAGCATGAATATCTAGTTAATAATACCGTCTCTATTCTGCCTCATTTTCATTTTTATAATACGTAAACAAATACATAGACCAGTGTAATTACATATAATTACACTGATACCACAGACGTGCTTGCGTTACAAGTATTTACAGGACACTCATGTATTTTTCAGGAATATTTATACCTGACAATGTATCTTTATCAGGGAGTCTCAAACCATAATTTTTTTTCAAATCGATTCCGATTTTATCCAAATAATGGAGTTTGAGTCTCAGGTAATATACCTTGGAAACATTTCCGTCCTTCCCATTTACTAATATTCCTAAAGACTCTCCACCAGAACTTTCTCTGTGTCTCCATGCTCAAGGCTCAAGTAATATCTCAACTTCGAACCGTAGCCAGGACAAGCTCATCTATTACTTTAAAAAATGATGCATTCAATGAAGAGGACCCTCCGAGCTTCAACACTACATAGGTTTTGTGATGACAGTAGACTACACTACTGGAGCCCTGTCAATAATTTCCGTTCGAAGCTCATACACACAAATCCATGCTTTTACTCTCAACCTCCACTTCCGTCATTAACTATACTACAGCCTGTAATAGAGGTTAAATTCCCCTGGGGGCATCTGGAGAAAGTAAGTGGGAAAAGTAATCCTGTTTTAAAATTTATCAGCACTTGCTTGGTCATATTTACGTTAGTATTATTTATTTATTTTTTAGTTATTTTTATATTGTGCTCAACGAACCAGTCAAATAACTTTCCCCCTTGACTGGGTGGTAGGGATGCTCTATACAGTCTCAAATAAAGCTTAAATAATATTAAGGACGTATGTAAACAGGTAGGAGACAGGGCTCCGTTCAAATCCAAACCCATCAACTTTACATGCTATGAGATTTCCTTCCATAGAAAGCACTTTCCAAATGTTGTCTCGCGCGAAAATCGATAGACAAGTGCTTGACGTGTGTGTTTGGGGGAGAAAGTTGGACGGAAGGAAACAAACACAACAAACCCTACACACGTAGAGACTCTATTATGATTTCCCTTCCCCATCCCTTTCTCTTACCTCAGCACAAGTACAGACCCGTAACTTTAGTATTTAATCATAGCTTCCGGAACATAGTCCTCACTTTCAATCATTGTAGGAAGCGTTCCGAATTTTAAAATCTAAACTGAAAGTGTGTCCAAAGTGCAAATTATCACCAACTTGTAAATCCATCCAAACCATAGCGATCAGTATTTCTAAAGTTGGGAAAAACTTTTGTCATTCAAAATTACATATGTGATTCATATATAGTGTCTGACAACTGACAACAATACCGTCCCAGCAGTGCGCTGACATCTGTGTAATTATATTTTTGTATTGATCTGAAGTGCCACAGTTGACCGTCATTTTTTGGGTAGTGTCAACAATATATAATGAAAGCCGGCAAGAAGCAATTGAAGGACTGTCATCGAATCCAAAAAGTCAAGTGACATTAAAATTTGAGAAAGTTCAAATAAGAGTAGATAGTTTGGAAGGAATGATTTGAGGTAGTGAATGTTTCAAGATTGCTATATTGGATTTGGATGTTTTTTTAGTGTACGGACGGTATCAATAATATTATTATTGATCCATCGGTGTTGTCAGTGCTGGTCCGAGTTACATTGTACATTGGAGTGTTGACAAATGTGTGTATTGAAATGACATGCTGACGGGAGGGAGTTGGATATATTTTGAGGTTGGTAGGAACTTGATTTGTTAGACCATCGCTGACAGTTTTCTTTGTAATTGATGTACAAGAGATTTTGCGTTGACATCCTGCCAAAATGTATGACTGGAAACTAAAGTATTCATGGAATCCTCGAAGAGATTGAGGGATATTGACTGAAACGTGGGGAAGACCCGACCTTGGAGTGGTAACTTGGTAGGTGGAAATTAAAGAGATTAATTGTTTGTACCGGTTGATGCGTGTGGATTTCGGTTACAGGATGTCATTGCAGTGTGTACATACATAAATAGACCAAGGAATTAATAGCTGTTGGAGGGAGCTGTCTGTCATTTGTCTACTTTTGGTTATTAGCAGAATGGTTGCATATCTATCATCTTTTGTGTTAGGATAATAACTCCTCGTTTCGAAGGGATTTGGGGTATTTTGGTGGACTCGTATTTGTGTCTGTCTTGGAATATTTTAGGGGGGTATAGCTCTCCCCACAATCCTTAATTGATCCAAGTTTGACATGTGTCTGGGAATATGTTGAAGCTGTTAAATCCATACTTGGTCTCGTTTCCTGGACACCCAAACTCCTCCAAGGTATTAATGCTTTTTGTCCGTACCCGGATGTACAGGTATTTTCATGATTTCTTCTTCGATCGTAAAAGACGTAACGTGTAACGAACCTGTCAAGTGCCAACACTTTATCTCCTTAAATTTTTTTTATACCGTGTCTTGTTTTTTCGTTTCAGTTCTTATGTAAACAGTTCAGCCCTGGTGAAGCTAGGGAAGGTTACTTTTTTGACAAAGTTGTGTCTTAATTGTAATTTATTGGGAGTAAATTACAAGCGTGATAGGAGTCGTGACGGAAGGCTAGGGTGTAGCTTTTACTTATAGACATAAATTATTAAATACATTTAAGCTCATTTTTAAAGGTAAAAGCCTTTTTAGAAACATGGTTAAATAGCGTGACTTGGGGTCGTTGGGAAGTTTATATTGCCAAATGTTTTTCAGTAAATCTGCTACAAAAAAGGTTTCAAACTTAGCTTGAAAGTCCCTAAAACTAATTTGAACGAATGGGGAGAGAAAATAGATAGTCGAGGGAATTGTACTGTGGAAACTTTGTCCTGACCAAGACGTTATGGTATTACAATGTTGGGTTCATGATTTGTGTAAATATCTTCTGCAACTACTATGCAAGTGTCAAAGGAGAGTTGATAATTTCTGAAATTAAAGTGCACCTTCTAGTCTGTTGTTCGAGAACTATGTCAGGGTATGAAAGCTTAATTAGCCCCCGGTCAAGGGCCCCCATAGTCTTTTCAGAGGATGAAGCAGATGGTAACCCGGAGGACGAAGTCAGGCGGAGGATCTCACCTCGACTGCAGGTCGGTTCGGGGGATTTGAGCAAGTCATTTCTGGTATGTGTGTAGTTTGAATCGAATCTGAAGGACAGGATGGGTCTAATGACTTTGATGAGAGATACCTTTATATGAGTCTCGATGAGTTGAAACAAAAGACTTTATCACGGGAGCATTTTTTTTCAGGGGTGACAGTCGGTGCCATCCGGGTTTTCAATTGCGTATCATCACGCTATACCATCAATTGCTACGTAGAGCATATTAGATGAAGGCAACTTCCTTATTAACGAATTCTCTCCTCAATCTCAGACATGGTTTGACCATCGTCCAATTAGGCACATGCCTATCTTCCCATGGTTAGCTTAATCTAATTGTGTCTTCATTTTTTCAAATTTTTCTTTTATTCTGCAGTGAGGATTATCTGTCGGCCAGTCTGGTTTTATGATTTCATTTAAGAGGTCGGGCTTCGACTCACCTCTCTATTTCTCTTTTTCATAGTAACGAAATTTCCCCCTGGAGTTTGAGTATTTTGGTGCTTCTCTCCATACATTTGTCACTGCTGTACCTATTCCACCAGTTTGTATTTTAGATTACATTTTCAAATAGTAATTAATTTTCGAGGTTCAGAGTTTGTGAACATTATTTTTTAAGTTATATGTATATGGAAGCCAGGCGACCGAGACCAAAGGTATGGATTTAGTAATAATCAAGTATCTATCATTGTCAGATTATTCTGTATTTAAATTAATGGCACGTATTGAGGGACTCACTAATCGGCGGGATATCGGGACTCGGCACGTCGGGATCTCACTAATCGGGAAAATGGCTGGGCAACTCACTAGTCGGCGGGACATGGAAAATCTGAAATTTTCAAAATTTGAAGTCGCTTATTTCCGCCCGAATTGTTTTCAAAATGACACAAGTACTTGTATGGGGTTGTTGACACTCGTTTTTATTTTTAAGGTTAAATGGGCTAATTATTAAGGTTCTTAGTAAAGAAAACATTTTCTTCAGCTGTTCAAATTATGTTCGAATTTCAACCAAATAATTCGGAATTAAAATTTTTAATTTGTCACAAACAACAAGTGCCAAAACTTATTTTGAAAACAATTTGAGCAAAAATGAACAATTTTTAATTTTTAAAATTACAGGTTGCGGTCATTTCCATGACCTTTGTATCCAGAGTTTTTGAGCTCTGATCTGCAGAGGTAAAAAAAAATGGAAAAAGATTTGCTAGGGATTGGGGGAATGGAATAAAGTTTTTTTACCATCCATCCTTATATGGGTTGGAGGGGGTTCTGAATTGTTTCTTGTCACCCTGTACTTACATAGTGTAATCCAGCTCACCAGATTAAAATTGCCCCACGTTCTTTAGAAATTCGGACCTCTCTGCATCCCGACCGCCGGACATCGAGACCCTCAGACATATCCCGACCTCCAGACGTCCAGAAATCCCGCCGATTAGGGAGTTATCGTGAGACTCTATTGAAGGATATACATCTGCAGTAAATACTATGATTATTGAAAAAGCATAAAATATTGGGATTATTATGTAGTACGTGAAATCTTAATTTCCAACTTGGTAGCTTTTCATGACTTAATTTACATGGTGAGTTTCCTGTCATACAGTATGCGTGGTAATACTACTGTTGTTAGCCTCGGTGGAAAGGTGTAATTCATCGTGCAAAATTGTTTCTATCCAACATGGAAAGCTCTGTGTGAAATGAATCACACGGGCTAGTAAATGAAGTTGTTGAAAATATAACATTTTTTGGGTATAATTTGATCTACTATTGTAAAACCGTATAAACTAAGAGTATTATCTGACGTACGCTCTTAAGCGTAAGTATGTCTAGCTAAATTCCGATTTTTATTTTTTATTTTCCAGTCGTTGGCACTGCCAGCCTCGACGCCAACGTTATCTCTAACAGCACCAATTGGTCACGGACCTGCTGGTTCAATCTTGAAAGGTGGGGGAATCATGTCAGGAGGAGATGGAGGTACTGATGTTCTTGGCCGAGCGACAGCTGTTCAAAATCGTTTTGAAGAAGAAACTTCAGCGTATAAACGACGGCTTGAGAGCTACCGACAGGCCCAGCACCAACAAGCCCTCTTGGTCGCTCGACTTCAGTCTAAAGTAATAATTACAGTCATTAGGAAATTCGGTATAATTTAGCTTAAGAAGAGTCCGCAATTAATTTAGGTCCACTCAGAATCAGTATAACTATAACGGTATAACATTCTATCCAAAAATTAAAGCGTTAGGTTAAAAGATTTTAATCTGCTTGGTTTTATTTTTCAGCTGCTTCAGTATAAGCAAAGATGTGCTGATTTAGAAACAAAATTGGGCCAGAATGCTGCACAAGACGTGTATTTGGATTCACCGACTGGTGGATACATTGGAGACCTGTCCAGTCGTAGCGGTGGAGGCGGTTTGGGCTCCGTACCAACGAACGACTTGGATGACGCTCGATGGAGACTTGAGCAAGAGAGGACTAGAAATGAAAATTTAATTCATTTGAATCGTGAGCTTAGAAGTGAGCTAGATGAAACCCGGAAGATTAACAATGCTCTCTCAACGGATCTCCAAAAGCTTTCAGATGACTGGGAAAAATTGGCGAAACAAATGGGTGAGCGGGAGAATTTGTGGAAAGCAGAGGAACAGGCTTACAGTGACTTCTACGCATCAGAACATTCCAAATTGCTCAACCTGTGGAAGAAAGTTGCATCAGCGAAGAGAGATTTTTCAGAGCTGAAAGCTCAAACTGGAAGGGATATGGCACAGCTGAAAAACGCTATGGGAAGAATGTCCAACCAGATTTCTACAGCAGTGCTTACAACAGCTGTGGCTACACCAAATCCACATCAGGTTGATTTTCGAATCTCTGGATGTGCTATGAAATTTGAGTTTTTAGGATAGGCTGAGTTAATTCGATTTTAAACAGCGCAGTCTCATTTTGATGTATGTTTTTGATTGTGAACCACCGGTCGTGAAATGTATCTAAGGTTGTTGTCCTAACGATGCAAAAACTATTTGACAAAATCTGATTTGCTTAACGAGACACGAAACCGTGTATTCAGCTGCCGGAGAGGTTAGGAGGGACGCAAAGAGGCATTTGCTCATCCTTGTATTTTATTGTGATTGGCATCATGAGAACTACCCCAATTCTCAGTATGATTGCTGCAGCTCACGCGACCTGCAATCTTTCGTTTGATACTTTTTTAATGAACCCGGCCGTCTCTTATATTATCAAATTTCAACTCGCAGGTTTCTTCAATCAATTTAATTCTTTAGTCTAATGTTGCAGAGGAGCAGTGAATTTACTAATTGGACTGATGAGTAGTTAATTAATGCTTTTACGTTCATAAGAATTGTTTAATTACAAATGTACTCTGTTTTTGAAGTTAGTGTCAGTATTGATAACGAGTTTTTAATAATTTCCATTACAGGAGGCAGAACAATCCGCTTTCCTGGCTAAATTGACACATGAGTTGACAGCGGCACAGAATACCCAAGAAAATCTAAGGAAACAACTTAAAGACAGGGATGACAGAATCCTTGGTATGGAAACCACCTTGTCGGAACTGGATAGCAAGTGCCAGAATTTGGAAACTGAATTAACTCGGATCTCTGTTCAAGAACTCGGGCTTCTTCAAAACAGCCTTCGTGAAATTGGAAAACTTCTTCTGAGCGATTTCGATCAACACGGACTCGATGAAGGGCACGATGTTCACTTGACTTCTACACCAGCTATTTTCATTTATGATGAGAACAGTGAAAATCCTACAGTTTTTGCCGAAAGTATCGTATCAGCAGTTCAAGCAGCGCTGAACAAGCGACAGTTGCAAATTCATCAGTTACAAGTAAGCTACTCATGTACATAATTAATTGTCAGGAATGAAAAGATGGCCATAATAACTCGTTATTGTATATACTACGAATTGCATTTACGAATTTAAACAAAAGTTTACTAATTTCAAGCTATTTTAATACTTTTAGGTGAGCATCGCGTCAGCCAAGGAGCAGTCAATGGTTTCAAGAAGTCATGTCGAGGAATTGGAGACAGATGTGTCTAAAGCAGAAGAAAAAATAGCTCAGCTGACCGAAGTTAATGAGAAGATTCGGGATGCACTGGAAAATGTAAAAATGGAGCGTGATTCCAGTCAGAGAGCTCTTGATAATCTCAAGAATGAAAAGAACATCCTCGAACAGCAAAGAAAGGTCTTGGCCTCTGAGCTAGATTCAGCATTGAAAGTGAAAAATAACCAAGCTGCAAATTTGAGCAAGGTACTGTATGTTTCTAGTGCATTTTAAAGTATTCTGTTTTTATATTTTTTCATGTAATGTCACAAAACGGGTCAAATTATTTCAAGTACTCAAAAATTCAATTATTTCAGCTTGAAAAAATTGTAGAAAACTGTCGTGACGAGATTGAAACGCTCAACATGGAACTGGACAAAACCCGTGATGAGCTAGCCACTGCCAGTAGTCAATTAAAATTAGAGCAGGATCTAAATACGAAAATTCGAGAGCAATTAACATTATTAGGGGATGACAAAGAGCGAAACGCTTCAGAGAATAAGTCTTTGAAAACAAGCCTAAATGAAATTATCACGAAATATGAAGATGTGTGCTTTCAATTTGAGCGTAGTGAGGATGCACTCAAGAAATGGAAAATGGATGCGGAAATTCTGGGTGAGAAGCTTCGTTCTGGCACTGAAAGAGCCGAAGGTGTTGAGAAAGAGAAGAAAAAATGGGTTGAGAGAGCCAGGCAAGCCGAAGAGGAGAAAAGTCGTATCGAAACAGATCTTCACGACGCTCGAAACGATTTAACCAGTTTGAGGAGAGAACTTCTCGAGTCCGAAAGGCTGAGAACGGACTTAGAAGCCAAAATAGAGAGCTTGGTAGCAAGAGCTGATGGAGCCGAAAACAAGAAAGCTATTTTAGAAAATCAACTCGATTCTCAAAGGGAAGAATTTCTTCGTGAGATGAGTTTGTCCACTGAAAGGACTGAAATTATAACTGAGGAATTGAATCACACGAGGTGAAATTTCCTATTCCCTTTTTCAAGAATGTTTTAGTATCGAAATCAGTTATTTATTATTACAATTTAGTTTTTATTTTTGTATGGTACAGGCGAGAGTTGGAAGAAGCGCTTCAAGTCCTTGAACGCACTAAAGCAGATTTGCATAATGCCGAAAAATTACATATGGAAGCAGTGCATCTGATTGAGTCGAAGGAGATTTCCATCAAAAACTTTACCAATACATTGGATAAATTACGATCGGAGAAAGTTTCGCTTGAAGAGCTTGAAGAAACTCTTAAGGCCACGATGATAGAGAAGGACAAGAAAATTGAAAACTTAGATCGTCAACTGGCCGACACAAAATCTAAAATGACAGCGGAACTGAATGGTTTGAAAGATAAGCTCTCAAGGTATAATGAAACAAAGTTTGACATTTACAATTTATTAATAGTTTTGTCGGGATCGTACGCGCAGTCGATAATAATATGTCTCGATTAAGAATGAACGGGATTAGTGTTGCATAATTACGTATTTCAAAACAATAAAATAATATCATTATTACTTATTGGGTCTTTCATTCTGCTATTAGAACCGAGAATGAGGTGAGACTACAAAAAGAAAAGGCAGACAAGGAAAAGTCAGAGTTACAGTCGAAATTCTCAAAGCAGCTTACATCGATTCAAGCTGATACCGGCTCCAATGAAGAAAAGATCAAATCCGAATTTGAAGACAAACTAAGAAATCTTCGGGCAGACCTTGAAGGAGAGAAGAAAAATGAAGCTAACAAGTACAACGGAGAAATTATGTCTCTGCGTCAGCAAATCGAAAGCTTACGTGTACAATACGAAGAGGCTCTTCTGCGGGCTGAGAATGATAAGCAACAGGGATTACTTTTAGCACAGCAAGACCAACAGGGACTGTCAGATAAGATTAGACTTTTGGATCGTGAACTCGAAGATGCTCGTAATGACAAAGGTAATTGAGTTATTTTACGAATAATTTTTTAGAACGCATTTATTTCTGACAGCGTGTTTTCTAATGTAATAACATTTTCATTTGCTTTTTTAATTAAATCTGTCGCCATACTTGTATTAGTCAGCTTGTATTTTCGGTTTAGATCGGCTCAAGCGGGAATGCGAGGCTAAATGCAACCATGAAAAGAATACAGGTGCAGCGCTTCGATCTGAACTTATCAAAGTCAAAAATGAACTTGAGACAACGAAGCAAGATGGAATTGAAACCATGAAGCAAATTGAAGCTCGTCTGACAGATATTGACCGGGAGCGGGAGGCCGCTCTAATGCACATTGAAGAATTGCGAAATAAACTTCGTGGTGCCGAGGAGAGAGAAGCAGATCTCAAGCGAGAGTTAAACGAGGTTCATCGAAAATTCAAAGACTCCGAGCAAAATGGAGACAGCTCGAAGAAAGAGATCAGTGAGTTACGGAAAACGCTTAGTGAAATGGCAGTAGAGAAGGAGAAGACCAATTCTGCAATGGAGCAACTCAAAGATGATCTTAATCGTAGAGAGGCTGATATCATGACACTTAAAAAGGATCTTAATAAAACGCAAACGAAATTCAAGGAGCTTGATAGGCTCAAAGGTATTTTCTGCTCTCTGCATACATAATTTCTGTTTAATATACTTAGTCAAAATTAAAGTAGATATACAAAGTAATATATTATTAAACTCACTTTTAGCTGACATGGAAGCTGAACTTGGAGCACTAACAGTCAAAATGGACGCATCTGCACGGGATAGGTCAGATACTTCAAGACAATTAGAAGATTTGCAAGACCAACTGTCGCAGTCTCGATCCTTCATCGCAAAGCTTGAATCTGAAGTGACAGAGCTGAAAGTTAAACTTGATGCTGAAACCGAGCGGAGAGATGAAGCAGAGGCACAATGGAGAAACACCAAGAAGATCCTGGACGACACTGAAGCTAATTTAAATTTGACTAAATCAGAGGAAGAGAGACTTGCACTAAAACTGGCGGAAGCTGAAGAGAGATATGGGAACCGAGAAAATCAGCTCATGTCTATTGCTGAAGAAAATAAACACCGAGAGAAAAAACTCATGGAGGAGAAGCACAATCTAAGCATTTGCCTAGCTCAAGTTCAACAACAGATGGAGCAATTCCAGGTATATGTCATATTTCACTACAATTACTACAGTATTTCTGCTGGTGGAAATTTGTGACAACGTCATTTGAAATAAAATAAATAAGGCATAACAATTTTTAATATTTAGTAGTGCATTTAATAATTTCTAATCCGGTACCCAGTCATGAGTCAGCTAACAGACTAACAGCAATCTTTTTCTTTTAATTCTCAGAACAAATTAGGATCTGCCGAAAATCGTTTAAAAAATCTTAACGAGGAAAAGGGTGACTTGGAACGGCAGAAGAAGGACGCTGAGGGCAAGTTAGCGCAAATACAGTCTGGATTGAAAAGAATGGGAATTTCCTCCAGCTCTATTGATAACCCTGATGCAGTCCGACGCGCTATGGCCACTTTGCAAACCCAGATGGCAGCTCTGCAGCAAGACAGAGATACTCTGGCCTCCCAGCTGATGTCCACTAAAGATCAACTGACGAATGTGGAAATGGCTAAATCCCAACTTGAAGATCAAATTAGTATGTTAAACAGGAGCTTGCAGAGTGCCCGTGGTGACACAAAGTCAAAGGAAGCAGCTGTTTTTACTTTAGAAAAGGAGATTGCATTGAAGCATGGAGAAATAAATCGTCTAGCTGACAGGGGTGAGGATGGAAATACATGTAATATGGTAGCTATTAGTATGCTTAGAAATTTTTTCGATTAATTCAGTGTACAAATCATACATTTGCAGTCCGCGAGCTTGAAGATGCAATCAAAGCGAGGGAAGATGTCACAAAAGCCGTCCGAGGTGACAAAGATGCTTTGAAGGATGAATTAGACCGCGCGAGAGCTAAATTTGAAGAAGCCAGAGCTCAGTTTGAGTCAAAATGGTCTAAAGCAGAAGTGAACATGCGAGCTTTGGAAGGTGACTTAAACCGTGTGGCTCTGGTGCTCCAGCAAAAAGAGAGTCACATCCAGGCATTGGACGACAAGTCAAGTAACCTCCAGCGTAGCAACGCAGATTTGGAGGAACGATGCGCATCCTTAACTATGACTGTAGAGCAACTGAATATTGCCCTTGAAAAAACTACACAGTCCGAGCAAGACTGGAAGGATAAGTGCAACTCGCTGAATCGAAATGTCAGTGAAAATAGTGCTCAGTACTCTCAACTTGCGGAAAAACTTCGGGCGCTTCAAAGAGATAAGGCCATTTTGGAGCAGGAGCGCAATAATATGAGTGAGAAATGGGAAGCAGCTTCTGCCGCTTTACAGGACTACAAACGTCAAGTTCAAGTTTTGGCCGATAAGAATCAAAAGCTTCGGGTGCAAACAGAGGAGATGACGAGAAATGCTATTGATAAACAACTCAAGATGGCTGTAGGAACTGTTTATAATTTGTATACGATATCTTTAATAATAATGCTTTCGAGTAACTGTTCTTTGAAGGAATTAGTACTTTTCAAATTTGTTAAACTTTTTTATTTCTTATTATTATTTCAGCTGAGCGAATCTGGAAAGGATGATTTAAGGCAAACTCTTTCAGAGAAACTAGAGCTTCAGCGTAAATTGGATTCAATGATGGAGAAGATACGTGATCTGGAACGAGAAAATCGAGAACTGGAGCGAGTTAAGGATTCTATTCCGCTCAAGGGAGGTCGTCCACCAATTCCAGCTATTAGAGACAATGCTGTGGCCGTTTTGGAAGAAGAAAATTCAGATCTGCGACGAAAAATTGCGAAATATGAGGCTGAAATCAGAGATTTAGAACGGCGACACACAAAACATATTGGCGAAGTTACTACTCAAGTCAAACAAGTATGCTTGTTTGCCACCAAATTTTCGTTGAATTTAGATATTTCAATTTTTTTTACAGTTATATTATCGCTTTCGCAGGAACGGGACTTCGAACTGGAGCGAGCCCGAGCTGCAAAGCTCCAAGCTGAGAGACTTCTAGAAGCTCGGGAAACAAATTACAGACAACAGATTCAGCGATTGGAACAACAAGTAACCCATTTGAAAGAACAGTTGAGTGAAGAAATTAGACGACGTCAGAGCTTCCTCACCAGAAGTTTCCGGACAGGTCAAGAAATTCGCTCTTTGAGACAAGCCCTCGGAGATTCTCTTCGAAATGTTTCGATGGACCCTACTGAAAGAACTATGGAGTCAGAAACTAGGCGTTTGGATACAGCATTGGATCTTCATAAAAGTGCATCTCAGTCATCCCTTCTAAGTCCACTCCGCGATGTATCCCCTGGATTGAAAAGTTCTACGCCCATTCCAAAGTAGATCCGATTCATTGGTGTAATTACATACATGTAGTCCTCGATAGTGAGTCATTATACTCAACTTCTAGTCAACTCCTCACTACTACTACAAAAATTTGATACCACAGTTTTCAATCTTACAGAGACGCGCCGCCGTCTTCGGTGTGCCAGTGTTTCATGCAAAAGTAGTGTTCCTAGTCAGCAGCACTGCCAGACGATGACCATTCCTCGAGTCGTTGTCATTTTCAAAATTTTTGCGTAGTCATTTAGAATTGTAAATTGTATCGACTCTCTACAGTTTTGTCTGTATGTAATTTGATTGAAAGGGGTTAAGCCACGAAGGTATTCTACCTATTGCTTTCTCAAACCAGTATCATATAGTGTTGAAAAATCCTTCCTAATTTTTACTACATTTTTTGTTCCAAAATTTATTTTATTAAAATATTTGTTTATATTTTTCTAATTTTACCTTTCTTTTTAAATATTAGTTCACACATTTTTTAAACCAAAATTAGTTTGTACAGTGAAATGTTACACTTAATTATTTTATATGAATTTGTATCATAATCGTATGTATGTTTACATTATTTGAGCAGATTTTGCTGGTACTGGTAAACGAGGTTCAAGTGGATTAGGGTCTGATTCAGTGTATGTAGGTACACGGTATACGTTTGAGTGATCCCGCAGACATGGATGGTAAAGTGACAATGTACTTTCCTAAAGACAAGCCAACTGCATGACCTCATGCGTTGACCTTTCTATCTGTCAAAACCTGCGTCTCATGTCTGCCCATACTACGTAATAGAGTGCCTCGGGCTACCTTTTTTCTCCGTAGTTGAAAAGATGTGCCTCGACGGCATAAAAATACTTTAAATAAGTCAATCAATCAATATGAGCACCAATTATTAGGCTTTGTCAAATCTCAATATAACTTGTAGCTCCCAGCCCTTCTCTGTAGTTGTTGTTCAGAGCGGTATGTGACGCTCGAACCAGGTAATCACTATCTTACATGTGTGTACATGCCTGCCTTGTCTTGTTAAAACTCATTCTCTTGAATGTTGTTCATCTACTTGTTAATATCTGCCATAAGTACTGGAGTGTAAGTTGAATTATTCGACTGAACCCGACAAGTGGAGTCACACAACTCTACATTCTCCTGATTGTGTCTGTTAAGGAAGGAGTATGTTCCAAGTACTCACGCAATACACTTATCATTACAGGTGCCTACCTCGACATATTCATTAACGTTGCCTTGCTCGAATCCATCCGTCTTTAAGAAAACTCACATTAACTAATCACGCCTCTCTGTATCTCTTGTTTTTATTAGTCCTACCTATTGTCCCATAACAATGTATGCATAGTTTTAAGGGAGCCTTTTTCAGTGTACACTTAAACCACGCACACGATTCCGCATTGTACTTCAACGCTGACTTTGGGAATTGAGCTGCATATTCTGAAATTGAATTCGTGTTCAGCAAATTGCTCTCTTCACTGTTTCCTTTCAACTGAAGCTTTTCTCATTTCTTTTATGCGTCTGACCTCATCAGGTTGCTTTTTTTTCAATGAATAACTTCATTTCGGCCCATGATGTATTAATATGTGAAAGCGTAATTAACGTTCTCAAAAGACTCACTATTGAGATGAACTGGTTTCAATATTACACTTGTTCAAGAGCCAAATTGGTTTTCCTTCGAGGAGTCCCTTCACCTGTTCATAATCTACTTCAGCAAGCATTCTCAATCAATACGATGGGTTATGTTATCTCCAGATTTTAAATAACTTGGTACTCTTTTTAATTTTTCACGAATTCATTATAAAAGTAATGGCTCACATCAAGGGTTTCATTGCTAATGATTAAATTCCATATTTCATTTAGCTCTACTTCACTTCTCTGTATTCGTGTGTAGTCAGTGCAAAACTGTACTCACAAGATGCTAGGCTGAGAGGTGAAACCTTTCATTGTGTAGTTTTCAACTTGATTACAGAAAAACTTCTTCATCTTTGTTCCCTGCATCCACGTCCTCAGAGGGTCATTTAAGTCAATATTGTATGATATTACTCAATGTGATATTGATTGTTCTCAGTTGTTATACATGTACGCTTGGGTTGCATAAGCAAGACCTTTAGTATGTTATCTGGTACTTGTCCAATGCCATTGATCCGTCCTGTTATTTATGTGATTATGCACTTGAGAGTCCGTCCATCTTTTGATGCATGTAATTAATTATCAGTCAAAATTGTTTACATTAAGTATTTAATCTTTTAAAAGAATGAATCCTCGAAGTTGTTTTTGCTTTGCGTAGTTTACTCTGATACTGTTTAATTACTTGATAATTGCTGTTAATTAGGGTATGAATCTCACAATCAGTGGGAAATACTTTCTAAGCCGATTTCTAGTCAGTTACATTTTTTCCTATACATTTTTTTGTCTATGAATTCTTTAATTACTTGATGTGTGCTAAAATATAGCTATTTATTTTTGGTATATGATTTTGATTGTTAAGTGGTTGGTAAACTCTCATTCCTCACATGTTGCAGTCTCACCTAAACGTAGTGAGGAAATTGTAAAAGGCGTATAATAATATTAAACAAAATAAAACCAATCGTGTGCTACAAGCTTATTTTTGCTCACTCTGAGAGTAAGTTTGGGATCATGAATATAGATAAGTGCATAGCGTGTATAACTTTTACTTGCAAGTACTTCTAAATCACATTTTATGCCTCTTGAGTATTTGGAGATTAAAGCTCATGTAATTATGATAAGATTAATTTACTCGGAAGGCCTACAAGAGCTTAGCAGTGCAACTGTATTGCTAATCCATCTTGATGACTGATGGCTGGATCCTCGTTTAATTACAGGTAACCAAGTTCGTTATCTTATGCGAGTACTGACGTTTAATTGATTTCCTGGAAATGAATCGAATTAGCGTAGGTAATCTCTCCAACAGGTGTTCACTCCAGTTTTAATTACTAATAATACCTTTTTTCATGTACTGTCCATGCCTCTTTACTTCATCCAGGATTAGTAATTATTATCAAGTCGGGATGTTCATCACTGTGTGACGTGCCGTGTACTTGACGGAAACATTTCGGCTGGATTTCCTACGCGGTTGCATTACTTCCTACTTCAGTACTGTTGAGGATGTGTGTTATTCCACTCCAAGTAGGAATATCTAATAATAATTTAATTTTCTAGGGACAGCTTAATTATTACTCTGCTAGGGAATAAACCAAGATAAACCTAATGAACTGATTTCTATCACCATTAATTAAATATCAGCAAAATAAGAGGAAAACTGGTTGCATTAACAAGTTAAGTTTAGAATAACTTGGATGATTGCAACGCGGAACTCAAAATTCTATTTCCTATATTAATTTTGTGGTTACAAATTTATGGTAACTTGGAGGAAAAAAGTTTTCGAGAAAAATGTCAGGAAATTAAAGCCTTGCAGCATTGAAACTTAATTATTTGTTCTTTAAATAATATTATTATGCAACATAATTACGCCAAGCTCCCAGTTTTTCTTTATTTGTTCTGCTATCACCTACGTTTTTTTCTTTTCAGGGGGAAAATTGTGGAATACTTTGTCAGTTCCTTAATACTTTTAAAGCTTGGAGAATAAATAATAAATGTTGGGAAATATTACACTAGTAATATAAATGGATGACGATGAGAACGTAAAAGCGTGTGTCGAATTGAGTGAATAAAATGCATGGGAATATGCATGGGGAGGTATCTTCCCGGGCGCTATACGCTTTCTATATTGTAACCATGCTCTTTCGGTTAAATCCCTCCAGATCCTATTCCACACTGGTCTCAGTCAGGGCTGGGACTTGCCGAAGAGCATCTGGGCAGGTGTTGGAGCAGGAAAAATAAAATGTCCATGCAGAAAGAAGTAAACACAAAGAGGGGAAAAAGAGGCCCTCATCAGCACAAAGTTGGGGATTGATCGGGGAAAAAAGTTAAAAGTTGTCACAATTTCTCCCCTCATGTCCGCGCTATTACCAGCCCTATTGTTGTCCTCTAAATTAGTCTTTGTATGTGTCGTTTAGTTTGCTTTCATGTCCAGCCTCATCAGGCTCACATGTACGTTATATTGAGTTAGTTACATGACGTAACTCACTTTCGAGCTGGTTCCCTACCAATGCTTCAGGTTCTGTTAACCATTAGTACCCATTGCATTTGGTCGTCCTTGGTTACCATATGGGTTCAGTACCAGCTCAGGTATTTGATGCTCAAAGAGGTACTTTATAAAGCTGCAGCGTTCATTCTAATTAGGCTAAATGTTGTGTATCAGTGGAAACTCCGGCTTATGAATCCTCACTGACGAAGACTATGTAAAAGTAGTAATTCTGACATGTTTGAGAATTCGATTGCTCTTATTTTGAAATTTTTTCTCTCCTCGTTAAACCTCTCCTTGATGCTTTTTCCGTGGCATACTAGGAAATAAATTAGTGCTTGCTACAGCACAAGCAATGCCTAACAAGAGTAACAAGTAAGTGTAATAATTCTTAATATTCTATTTTTCTCCATGAATCTGCCAAAGAAAATCAAGCGCCTTTAAACAGTTGATGGTTTCAAACACTCTGTTAATCAAGGTTCCTTCATCACCGGTTCGAATTGTCCAAGGCAGTGACACATGTATCATACATGCGTATATGAGTACATACATAGAAAAGGTAATGTATTGATGCTCCTGTGTGTGTGTGTGTATGTGTTCCACGCTAATGTAATCTAGCATGTAGGAACTTGTCCCGTTGATTTCTCCCCAAGCACTTGCAATTAGTAGCATGCATAGTCAGAGGGACCTTGGTTCTTTAAAATTCAGTTGGTCCTGGTAGTGGGCACAAAAGCTCACATTATAATAAAATAATCAAGTGTAATGCTAATGCGAAACTATTCCCAAAGTCTCCCCGCATTCACCTCGATCAAATGAGTCCTCATTGTGCACGTTTGCTTTCAGTCTGTCTACACAGAACCGCTTTGGGAGAGGATATGGATTCATGTACCCTATTTTATTGGGACCCTAGAAGGTATTCCCTCAACCTGGGTGCATGCTTATGTCATGTTTTTGTAGATATGTCATATTGTAACTACCTCCGCATGTAAAACATCTACAGTCAACTGTATGCATGCATAAATAAGTACCGATAAAAGCAGGGCAGACATAATGCACAAGCTCAAAACCTGTACTGACTTTAACAATCACTTTTATCCCGAGTGGTCCTGTATCTGCATATGTAAAATCCTAGTAGCACATATTTGAAGGAAGCATTAGAAAAGAGAGGGAGAGAGAGAGAGAGAGAGAGAGAGAGCGAGACTGCACTGTATCTGGTACAAGTTTATCTATATAATGGATAGGGATTGATATATACATTTATATTGTCCTGCTATATAGGTAGTAATGCACGATATCCAGAAGTCGAGGTTTTTCTCTTCTGGAAAAAATCTCGAGTAACAATCCGTACTTAATTCGCAAACAAATGCTGTTTAATGAATGAATGAACGAATTGACTCTGATTAGGTGCGAGTCTTCCACGGAGCAACACCAAGTACATACGACAAGGTTTAAATTATCTACCATTCAATTCCAAATTCCAAGTCTCCCAGCACTCTGTGCTCTGCACAGGGAGTTTTTCCACACTAATACTATATACTTGTCCGTGCCTTGTGTAATTTCAAAATAAATTCCCTGCGATAATATATCTTGCCGCTTCTTACATAAATGATATGAGGAATATGGTGCCCCACTGTTTCATACAGGAGCATATACACTTACGTATGTGTGTCTACAGAATGCAGGAACATATTTCCCTTTCCTCATTACTTGCCGATGTGGCATTATAAAAGACGCAAGCTAATATGTATCTGCCATCAAGTGTACACATGTGGGTTGAATCTTCCCTAATAAATATATTCTTAGACTGCAAGCATCCAACTCACCAAAGTGGGGTTGATGATGCCGTGTGTGTGTGTGTGTGTGTAGGTATAGATGCATAAATGATCTAGGGAAAGACCAGACAATGTATAAAGCCTGATATTAACGACACTTGCAATTTATAAAAGCCCTCTGATTATTGTAACCGGCATGACAGTCGAAGGTCTACTTCATTAGCGTCGTGTGAAATTCTTGCTATGATTACTCTAGAAGATATAAGGAGAAAGATCGGGCGAGAGAGTCATAAGACCACCAAAGAGCCAATTAAAAAGTAATAGCATTCAACTTCGGGACTTTTATTGATCATTAAAATGTGTCTCTCTCTCCAACATTGTTAATTAGGTAAATTGGCTGATTATTTTTTCATTTCATGCTCCAACCAACAGTCTCCATGCACATGTCTATCATGAACCAAAATCCCATGGAATTCTATGGCTGATTACGATACCATGATGTGCTTTACAAAATTTCAAGTTGATTCACAGCCAAACCCATACCAATTAAAGTGTCCTTGTGAACGTAAAACTAAATGTGATTTCCAAGTATAATCTATAGCTGTGCGAGCTTAGGCCCAGGATCCTCAAAGTCAAGTCAGAGACGACTCTTGTTCATTAAAATCAATGATATTTTCATGAGGAGATATCCACTACCAGGAAATATAATGACTCTTACTCTGGCGTCCGGAATTATTGCGGTTACTATTGACCAAGTCGTCTTTTCTCTTCATAATATTTTGCCCCAGTCAAAAAGAGTTAATTCCCTCATTAGAGTCTCCCATTCTTGTTTAAACTTCTGGATGCAAATTTGGTGATATTAATTTATTGTTCTGGGACCGTCCTCCAACATTCCCCTGTCCAATCATATGTCTTTGTCAACAGCTGAGTTCGACAATATACCGTTCTCTCCAGTAAAGTTCTTGCCTGTAGCCGGATGACTGGAGTAGGAATAAGGTTTATCAAAGTATAGTTAGTAAATTGTAAATAATTCTTATACAATAATAACCATAGACATAATTCCTGAAACTTCTCAGAATTGTGAGAGAATTCTATCCCCTGATATAAGACCAGTTTGAGGTAGTTTTAAGAAAGAAAACTCGTATTGTAAAATATATATAGAGAGAGAGAGGATTTCTACGGGGAAGATTATAAGCTGAAATCGAGATGTTGCTCCAAACAGAGTTGTGAGCTGTAATCAGGAAAGTTGAGGAAAATCGGTTTTCCTCGTAACAAATGCCAGCTTAGGAGCATATGGAAGTGTCTTAATAAATTTGATATTCATGTACACAGCTCTTCATGTCATTATCGTGTAAAAGCTCTTTATATAAAAGATTAAGGCTGTCGTCGACTCTCACTCGGGCTGCTCAATGGCCAATCTGTGAATGCGAATTCATGGACCACATCTTACAAACATTAAATTGCACAGAAAGTATCCTGAATCCTGTGAGACTTTCAGTCGGGGAGTATTTAGAACTCTTATTTCGTTCGGGGCATAATGGTGTGAGGATCTCAAGAGAATCTTCTTGTTCCAAGAGCTGGATAGTACTCATATACATATGTCTGGAAGGAAGGCTATGCGTCTACACGGGTCTTGACGGAAGTATCCATCATTCATTTCCATCTGAGTATCTGGTTTAGACTTAAGCGTCATGAGAACCAACAGTTGCTCCTCAAATCTTTCAATAGTTTCAATTCACACAGTGATTATCAATAAATTGATCCATCTTCGCATTTGTCATTCAAGTCAGTTCTAGCTCCATTGCCTCCATTCCCTCAAATAATCCTGAAGAACCTTTTGAAAATTATTAAATCGTGGGTATTTATTAAATGCTTTCTCTTTCAAATATTCTATTTTGTTTCAAAATCCATTCCCTCACCGACCCCACGTAAGCAAGCCAAAGAGATACATTTTAATACCTTTTCTGCCCCCTCATACAGATATGTAACTTCATGTCGAATATGATATTATTATTATGTGTGTACGTACTATGGAGTAGCCCCGATCAGCTGCTTACACTAAGGTTATCCACTCATGTGAAGTACCACTTCATGCAGTAATAAATATTTTAGATTTAATTTTATTACAGTTGCAAACGCATAACTCCTATTTAGAGTCTAGCCTTTCGAAATGAGATATGACGTGATGATGTGTAATTACGCGTAATATTTTTGCTTTGTGACTTAACCCCAAAAACATTCTATGGTTTTTATTTTCTAAATTTTGCTACTTTGAAAACCTCCTTATATTTACTAATTTGCTTAAAATTACTGTAATAATTAACAGAAATGAGCGATACTAATCCTTTGGAAAATTCCATATTCTGTTGCTGGTATGTAAAGCAAATAGATTCACATTCCCGCGCGCGCGTCCGGCGACTATGTCTGCCGTTGATGCGATGCTCAAACAAATCAGCAAAATTACTTAAATACTGCACATTAACGCAGTTTCAAATCAATTAAAATCATCCGTAGTGTCCCGTATGTGCCCTGTAAGTAATTTTAATCAAACAATGTAGCAAATTATTCGGTAAACTTACAATAGGAACTTAGAACTTTTAACCCGTTAGTGTGCGTATATGTACCTACACATAAGTAAAGTGCGTGCAACGTGGCTGAAGCAACCGATCCTTGAAGAAATAGACCGGAGCATTCGTCAACATTGGAGCAAAGCTTACGAGAAGAGATTTGAAAGGACACTTCCTAAGCAAATCTCTCTCATGCCTTAATGATAACTCTTCTCATAAGCTATCAATCAAGGCAAAATTTTTCGTTTCAATCATATATCATTAAAACTATGTCTGAAGTACCGCACATTATCCATTAAATCATAAATGAATACATCTCTCTCAAAAGATGTCAATATTTATTTTGAGGTATAAACAGAAGAAGCGTCAAGAAGCGATGCAGATCGGGTAGTAAATGAAACAAATCGACCAAGAGACGGAGCAGAACACCTGAAACTCCAAACTACACGGAATCATTAATCTGTGAGCCTCACCGGTAAATCAATCACCAAACCAAGAATCTACCAGACACCATAACCATGACAGCCACCAGCTCCATATTTACAAATATTGTTTCCCATCAATCATCGCTACATACACAACGATCCAACTATTTGAAAACACTCAAGGAATTTAAAACTCCAACCAATATTAAGTCGCCTTAATAATAAATGTGTGTCAGCATACTAAAATTGAAATTCTCAAATTATAATAAAACTAGAAGTGGTAACCATATTTATGTATTATTATGTAAACGTGACAGGTATTATAATTCTAATGTCACGTTTTTAATAAGGCAGCTTAATGTACTTGATGATACTGAATATAACAAACTAAACCTAAGCTACGTGATTTAATCATTAATCTCTACATTGTTAATTTTTCTCTAAATATTGTAATTACATGTCGGCTACCTTCAACACTAATCACTTCACAGGTTAACTCCAGGTGAATACAGTGCTAGTGTTGCGTATGCATTACTGACAATAAATCAAATCAAATCAAATCAAATCAAATGTAAAGCAAATAGATTAAGCAAGAGTTTTCATATTTAGTCTTCATGTACAAACTTGAGTGAATACCTTTGCGCCATCGCCATGTATGTAGGTTCGTTCATGTTCAAGGCAATGTATAACATAGGAGTTGAAATACAGACACCAGCAGTCACACTATTTAATGAATTGACAAGACAAATGTTTGCCCATAACTCGCGCACAACCTTAGATATTGACCATTAACTTCTCACGGTAAACATAAAAGTGAGCTCCCATAATATTTTTATTAGCATGTTGACAAAAAGCGTGCGCATAAATGCTACTCAGGAACAGAGATACACAAGCAGGGGTTTGCAAGGCACAAAAGGGAAACATACCCAAATTTTAATAATCATTCTATAAAGTACTCCCACCCATATCAACATGTATCCTTGCAATTAAAGAAACTCAATGGTCATCAAAAATTAATTACAGAGATCATAAATCAACGGCAAGGAAACCATTATTACCACGGGCTTTTTCAGTGACACACAATACAGCTCAAGTTGGAGGGCCTCTAATTATGCAGTAGGTAGCTCAAGGCATATCATTACATCCCTATTGTATTATTTTGTATACTTTCCGAATTAATCTCAAATATCACTCCCTCTCTCACACATATGTCTCCCCCCTCTCTGTAGTCAATGATTTAATTAAAACTTGCAAAAATATTCGCACCTCTAATGATTTCAACAGGATCCCAGCTTAATTAAATCCCTGCATTGAGTTATTGTGCAATAATTTATTCAAATTCAAACCCATTGTTGTCGGCACTATAAATTGCAAAATTGCTGTACTAATCCTTATATTTAACTTCCTAATGAATCTTCCCCATGAACCACCTTAAAGGAGAAAATTAGTATTAAGGGTAAGTATATGTACATACACAATGAAACTTTTCCTATGCATTTAGATAGTTGTTGTCTCAATTTTTATTTTTTAATCTTTCCTCAACCTGTAATTTCAATTAGTACGTGTACTATGCACATGCAGTATTCATGGGTGAATGACGTGCATTTAATATGCATGGTAGTGTACACAGTGTATTTTATGCATGGAGGAGTTAAATATGAGACTCGTATGTAAATAAAGCAAAGTTGTTTTCCTCACAATCGAAAATTGCAATTCCTGTTTCTGTGCCAGTGAAGAGCGTCAGTCGGTAAAATATTAACCAACAAAATGATTAAAATGTTCCGATCAATTTAAGCCTAGGAGTAATGTAATGGGAATACATACAAAAATGGGAGTAAAGTCCCACTCATAATGCACTTAGTGTATCGATTTCGAGTATCTACCTTAATGTAATGAAACCTGGTTTTTGTTGCAGCTTCTGTAAGACGAAACGTTTTTTCTCCCGTATCCACCCGTCATCAAATACAGTTCTGTACTTATGTATCTACATATATCTCTCTACTCAGTAGCGGCTATTGTGCATACAGATCCCTGAAAGTGTACCAAGACCCGTATATGAGAATGAAGTAATCAACTAGATTGAAGCGACCAAGCCCGAGATGTACCTACAATACATTTGGCTTGACTTCATCTGATCTGGCCCAGCGAAGGTGGAGGATATACAATCATACACTAAAGTGAATCTTTCATTTTGTAAATGTTTGTGTCGACGACGTTCCTCTCTCTCCCCACGGTGGCCACATACACTCACTCTCATTGGACACTCTTTCCTCGACAGTGCTAGAACATCATCATTTCATCATCCTGATGAGACTGATGTGGGAGAGGAGGAAGAAAAAATTGTACGGGAAAGTCCTCACTGCCGTGCCCATCACGTGCGCATTGACATTAATAAAGGATTAGAAACATTGGGAGAGTAATGGGAAAACTAATCTGAAATATATACACAGAGTGGATGAGTTGCTGGTAGAAATCAGATTCTTTGGAAAATTACTGCCAGCTTTCGGAAAAAATGAAAACTTTAAGTAAATAATTTACTGAGGGATTATTCTATCAGAACCTCGCCATTTCCTAAATCTCATTCACACATCCATACAGGGACATGATGCCATGAGCGACGACCAACTATTCAAAAAACCCTCATTTCATGTGTTTATTTAACTGACAGCCTGATGGAAGTCACACCGCTGGCACTAATCCGATCGAGGAAATATCTTCCCTGTAAAAGTTATTTTTCACACACACACACACACACACATTACAGACTCTCTACTTGGCTTGTAGCAAATAAAATCCCCGCACTCAATTAGCTCCGAAGTAGGCTCCAATCCGGGACCCTTCCAGAATTCCAATACCGGATCCAGGAATGATTTGAGGGTAACTGGAAGTAGTGAATGCGTCGGAAAGGTTGCCAGAGTCATATCAAAATCCCACACATTAGATCTACTGTAGCAGTCTCAGAAGGGAACATATGGTATTGATGTACATATGTATGTATGTCCACATAAACTGTACAGGTTACTCTTCAAAAGGACACCTAAAGGATGTGAGGAGTTGTAAAAAGAGCTACACGTTGTTCTATGATTACAGTGTGAAAGTTCATAGTTCATCAGGATGATTTCAAGTCCGTGAATCACATCACACCGTCCTTTGCGGTAAAGTAACGACTTGGAAGTAATGTAAAAATGTGAGGCTTACACAATGAGTCTCGGATGGGTCCAGCTGGATTACATCTCCATGCACAGTTCCAAAGGGAAATTCTCCTCTGACTGAACAATAGTTGGCTAATTGAGGCTGATTAACACCTACATATGAAATCCTCGAATACAAACCCCTCCCTTCCACTGACACACATGTACACTTTCATTCAGATTATTTTCTTTGAATAAATATAATCCCTTTCCAGAGTGTCTTTGGAACCGTCAATGCTGATACACTAAAACCCGGGTAGTTATTGCTCACCTAATCATAGGTTTTAGCATCTACATATGGTCCAATGCCCTTCTTAATAGTTATTCGAATTTCATTAAAAATGTCAAGCCCACCTGTCAAAGGGTCTCTCTGGAGGAGCATATAGGCAGTCACATATAGATACTCGATATGCAGTCACATTCTATATGATATACTAAATATGCAAGATAGAGTTAATGACGAGCTTGTACTTTGTAGTCACGTCGTTTTATCCCAAGAATAATGACAAACTGGAGCAGGGTCCATGGAAGAGTCCAGGAAAGTAAGTGGACTCCGGTGGGTCTCAGTGGTTTAGCTTTTGAGTTGCCTTTAATTTTTTTGTCCCTTATAATACTCATTGTCCATGACCCCTTACTTTACTGAAGCGAAATATATGGAATATTTGAGTCGTATGTAGGGACACTTGGATATGGTCCTCAGTCAATGCTTTTAATTCCGTGCAGACGATAACTTGAAAACTGCCGAGTAATTCGGTCTATGGCAAAACGATGCTCAAATAATAATCATTATCAACTCTTGTCCTGGCTCAATGTTGCATCACATTCAATAGGTTTCCACTTAACACGGGATATCCGGTTGGGAATTGCTTGCGGAAATCAGGAAAGCACGTCTCCCTCCTTCCCATGCCTGTGAGATTGCTGCCTGGAGCTAGACCCGGGGTAGGCCCAAATAGTAAAACCCAATGAGTGTTATTCAAATAATGCTGAATAACGCGAATATAATTACATTTAATTATTTATTCCTACCTCCTCCTAATAGTTAATTTTAATTTGTTCCCAGACTCCAGCCCTAATTCCACCACCGTTAATCCAAGCTGCGGCTTGGGGCTTGGACACAAATAGTAAGTAGTAAGTGAGTCCCTGGGCAACTTCCACACGTCTCCGGAGCCTCTGTATTACTTTCCATCACCCTCCCTTGCAGTGCTAATTACGAGTTGCAGTTGCTCCTTCGAATATAGACTTCACATCAGTTATTCCTCATATTTCTAAATGTTTTCTTAAGACTACCTTCCTACGGTTGTGTATGTATGTATGTATAGGGATGGACTCCGTCATGGGAACTGGGGATATTTCATTAAACAAATATAACAAATGGACTGCAACACATGGACGAGTCTTGGTTACTTTCTTTTTGATTAAAATGATTACGGTTCTTGTACCGTCTGCCGTCTGGAGGGAAACTGCAAGTCAAAACACAATTACGTCTTCATAGCTCTCTATTTGCATCGATCATTCCTCCTTGGACATGGATTTAGCTTGTAGGAACATTCACGTCAGTCGTCATCGTGAATCATCAAGTAAAAGTTTCCCTCTTGCTCCAAAGTGTTCAATATAATTCTGCTTCATAAAATTTAGAGCTGTGTAATAATTCTAATCCTTTTGAAATTTTTGAACATATTTTCCTCCGGAATTTATGCACTGATTCACGTACTGGACATGACCATTAAGGAAATGAGGAAGGCAGACTTTCCCATGATGGAGTTTTCTGAGTTACTTGGCAGTTCTGGTGTGTGTGTGTGTGTGTGTGTGTCTTTGTGTGCATGTACTTACATATATGTACCTACAGCTTTTATATATGTGGGTTTGGTGTGGGTTTACCTCCGTTCGCTCTGGTTGCACCCGTAAACTAGTTATGGAGGTAAAGACGAGAGGAGAGAGAAAGCATAAAATATAACGGAGCCAGGCTTCATTTGACAAAGTTGGAATGCATTGAAGGATTTTGGCAGCGGTGGGTGATGGTGACAAGAGAAAGAATAGCAGATATGTATGGAGAGGGGGATAGGAACAATGACGTGGGTAATGATATGGAAATGTAATCTAATGTAATGAAGGAAATTGACAATTGGACCTGATCGATCTAATAATATAACTAATGTAAATGTACAACGAGCGTCGGGGTAAAATGAAAATGAAAAAGAAACGGGCGGAGAGAGAGAGAGAGAGAGAGAGAGACTACGCCGAGAAAAAGCCCCGACTCTCTCACTTGCTCAAATGGATGGATGGAGTTTTTCACAAGCAGCCAGAACCATTATGTAATTAATGCTTCACTTTGAGATGATTGTGATGGTATTATATTTTACTCGTGCGCTCACGAGGAACAGTCGTCCTCGTCCGTTTTCTCTCCTCAAACTCACACTGCAAACGCAATGGACGGATATTACTATTCCTTCATTCTCCTTACTCACTCTGTTCCATTTCATCTGGAAAGCCCCGCACTGTATGTGTTACATAATGGGAGAATCATATCTCAGTAGTGTGTTTGTCCCAGCCCCATAGTCTGTCTCTTTAGGACCCACACTCCACCATATGTATCTATATCTATACAAGTATCTATATGTGCATGGAGGCTCCAGAACCCGCCAGGGAAGACCTCCAGTGAAGTATACTCAGCCTAAATGAATTTTACATATCTTTGCACCCTCCCGTAATATGTTCTTGATAGATGCATAAGTGCTTGGACGTATGTATGTATCTCATGTGTGAATACTTGTGTGGGTATGCACGGCAAGGATACATATTCACTTTCATAAGAAGCAAAAAGTATTATTTGTGTTACATATTATTATGGCGGATATGATCGTTCCTGTGTGTACGTGTACAGTAACTTCGGACTATTAGGAAGGCACTTGATAGTAGGAGTCCTATGCTTATAGGACGGATGGAAATTCGGGCACAGCTGGGAGCCCAACAACCCCAAATGCTCTTTTATATCTTTACCCGATGTAACTATATGTATTTATTTCCAAATCTCATGTACATATCAACGATATTGCAATATCCATTAGTAAGTTGTGTGTGTGTGTGTGTGTGTGTGCGTGAGCGTGTGTGTGTGTGTACATATATATACGCAAGTGAGAGGAATGGTGTGAGGAAGGGAAATTCCACGTAAGGTTTGGTACTCACACCAAATATGAAATGTTATTCACCAATGTACAGGGAGAGCGAAGTGTATGATTGTGGACGTACATACGGTACACAAATGTAGGCATGTATGTATATAAATGCCTAATTTTGGATCCTAAGGTAACGTTTTGGTGAAAATACTAATAATATCATGTATCGAGGATTATATAGCTCCCAAGGTATGACTCCCAACTCCAGCCTCTACCACTTCATAAATTATACAGGCTGTGCAAACAGTTTGGGAGAAATTTAATATCCTAATTACTGACTCCCGTGCTCTCCTCTCGACGCTCCCAACTTCCATCGCACCTTGGGAGAGTAAATTACAACGTAATTTTCAAAATTCTTTATCAAGTGGGGAAATAATATCACAATTACAATATTAAATCAATTGGATTATGCGCACTCCTTAATTTACGAATTTATGACACCTAATGGATTAAGAAAATTATTCCAGGTATGAACAATTCCCGGCTATACTACTCTCCGTCTCCAAGACATTGTGAAGGTTTAAAGTGTATAAGGACTCTAGGGGTACTACATCTATAATGCCTCTGTATACATATGAATCAGAGGAGTGGAGGGTATAGGATCTATGGAAAGACATAAAACCTGCTAATTTGAACCTGCTACCTCGCTTTTACTCAAGCATTTGTGTTCTGAGCATCCAATTTGCTTGAAGAGTTATATGCACGTATAGTTAGGGAGGGCTCATCGTTTGTAAATAATTAATATTTTAATCGTACCGAACATCTATTAAATAATGGGCGGGCAAAAGACGCGTGACGCTGAGTTTTAATCAGTATTCGGCTAAAGTTTTCCTACTTGTGTCTCGGCCCAAGCTCATTTTTAAAATATCTTCTTCAATTTTGTATTTCCAGGTCCGGGAGTTATAACAATTACACATGGGCCTACGCTCTGGGATATGATATCCATAGATGCTCCAGCTGCAACAATGTTTCCCTCAAGTGCTCATATGGACGTAAATTTACAGGTCAAATTTCCATTCGGGCACAACCTTCACATGTGGGAGTATGGAAGGGAGCTATGCACTCGGAGAGATGAGCCCCGTATATTTATTACACATTTGAGGGAATAGTTTAAACTCCCTTGCACTATTGCACTTGCCCCGTCCGCCGCTTACATAATCTAATCATACTTAATCACATGTCTGGGCCGAGTAGAGAAAATGCACTGAGCTGACTGCACTAATAATTAGAATAGCTGCACGTATTCACAATTAAATTAATGAAATGTACCACTTTTTTTCTAAATGTACTTGTGGCTTCCTTCGGGATTTTTATGCAAATGGGGCAAAACCCATTTGCAACATGTCATTGCAGAGAGCATCAATCCACTAATTAGCAACTCAGACCTCTGGCCTTCAACGTTAAAGGCACGTGGTACACTGGCTCACAGCTTCTAGTCTGGATCTTCCTTGTGTAGAATCTCAAATGCGCACAATGTTCTTGTAATAATAGTCTGTCCCTGAAGATACACTCAGCAAAAATCCTCCACAGAGGTGTATCATCAGGTACGGTGCTGTGCATGTAGGGAAGGTAAAACATGACATTACGTACAGAGGTGCAAATAATTTCTACATTATAACTCAAAGTTGCTTCATTAACCACACCACAGCCCCCTATGTACGTGGATAATGCACAGGTTGGGTTGACATAATAGCAAAAGGCTGATTACCATAGAAATCATTACAAGTCATTATTAGAGTCGCCGTTTTCCATTATCCTGTAAAAAGAGAAGTAATGTATGGCTAATACTCCATATAGCTTTTTTTTAATGCGTTTCCCTATGGAGGCCACACCACATTTTTAGCATCTGCTGTGACAACAAGAAGCTTTAAAAGGGATATTCCAACATAGTGCTACGGACATGCAATATCTAATTATATTTGGTTTCATTCACGTCCTGCCTCGATATAGGTTTACGAGTCCATTGGATAGTAGTATATGTAGAGAGGGAAGAGGGCTCGGTACAAGGCTGCATGCATCTCATATATCGCATTTAGTAAATAACACTTCCTTAATTTAAATGCTTCACCAATAGCATAAATTACTTTTTCAAGTCAATTAATTTGATAACTCCGCCAGTAATTGGTTTTGTATATGCGAAAGCCAGGTGTCAAAGTTCAAGTCTCCCCTTCCCATCACTCACGCTTGATAATGGGTCGAGATAAGGCTCAAGAATATTTACAATTGAGGATTCAATAATAATTAATTAATTCTCAACAGTCTCATCAGTTCATAATATGCTGCATAGGGGAGTTGTGGCTGGGCTCCATGGAGAAATCTAATTAGGTAACGAACTACTCCAGTTGAGTAGCGTGCGGTGAAGGAACATATCTCTCTCTCTCTCTCTCTCTCTGTGCCAATCACTCGAAAAAAATTCTAATTACTGTGATCGTGATAAAATATTAGGATATTTTATTTGAGTCATTTATCCTCCTCTACACAAACGGCATGGAGCTTCAAAAGAAAATTCTTCAAGCCTATATGCTCCCACCACATACACATTCTCCGGTCACAGTGCCTCATAAAATGCTCCCAGTATATAGAGACACCAAGCCTACAAAAGTAACTGAATTTTTCTATAGAGTGAAAACAGTATGCACAACTCCGGAGTATTCCTGAAATTGTGCGTGCAAAGGCAAGGCAGCTGAGGTCGGTATGGGCAAGTTGGAGTACAACAAACGGAGCCCCACAGTAGATATAAGGCAGGTTTCAAAAGTCTGTAAGAGAGGTTCGGAAAGTGTATAAGAGAGGTTCAGAAAGTATATAAGGGAGGTTGGAATTGTGTGTGTGTGTGTGTGTAAGAGAGGTTGGAATTGTGTATAAAGTAAGAGAGGTTGAAAAGAGTAGATATAGTAAAGAGAGGTTTGCGAGCCGTAGGGTCTCCTCCATCCCCTCCGGCAGGAAATCTCGTGTGCATGCGGTGCTCCTACTGCTATCTCTCCCCACTATAGTAGACCAGTATAGTGTAGACACCCGTGTCTGTATACACACCCTACACTTACACCCTATACAAGGGGTGTTCGTGTACATAAATATGCAATTAACGACTTCCTTATACTCAATATTAATTAAACCTATATTATAGTATAGGAACCGTCTGCACACTTATGGGAAAGGGAAGCTATAGGTACATCCAGAGGTTTGGGATAAAACGCATTCATTCTGTAGCTAACTAAACTTATATAGGATTTAAGCCCATGGCTGCTTCCCCAACTTATAGATAAAAAGTTGTGTAGAGCCAACAAATAATGCTCTCTGGCGTGGAGTTCGTCCGCGTCCTATACTCTTCCATACATGTTATCATCTGGGGTATGGGGATTCCGAGGGAACTCGACGCACAAGCAACCAAACTCTCTATCACACTATGGCTTTGGGAAAAGTTAGAATGAAGGTATACCTTGACGTGGTTTCAAAGAGAGTATCGTCAGTAGTAAACCAGCTGTCGACCGTGAGACAGGGTGTCGCTCTATTTTTACTTAAACTCATTCCCATTCCATTACCAATCAGTAATGTCGAACACTGAAATTTCGGCGAGAGCTTAACCTCATCCGCTCTCCCCGTCCGAAGGACCTGACAATTATCACATCATTAACTTGACAAACTCACATTTTTCAAATATCCACCCATCATTTCCCAACGATCCTCCAACCTCAATTCCTCAGAGTCAAATATACACAACCGAGTCTCTGGAATATTACAAGACATTGACTCACGTGCATTGACTCAAAGAGTCTCTCTCTAAACCCAAACCACGTGTTGCGGATTTCCACGACAAATGTTCACTCCAAGGGAAACAAATTCGTCCTTGATTTAGTGGATCTTTAATATCAATCTCTTATACCGGCTCTGGAATTTATTTCAGTATTCAAAACAAATCCTGATTCCAACATCCAATCAACATTTCCATTGGAACTGGAATCATTTCCAACCTCGAGTCTCAACTCCCAGGAACCTTTTTCCAGTTCGTGGACTCCTCCATTCAAAATACATGAACTTGACAAAAGTACTACATGAGTGTGTTACTTGAGATAGTAAGTGAATTGAAAATTAATTCTGTGAAAAAAAAAAGAAACAAGAATAGAATTCAGTAATTGAATTCTCTTCCTCCGTGATACATTTGAGGCTGGAGTTCTTGTAGTGAAGTCCGAATCTGGGGAAAAAGTCCCTACCTTAATTTACAAAAAAAACAAACAGTGAATGTAATTCAAGGGAATTGAGAATAATTACACATTTGGAGGAATCAGAGGATTAGTATTGTGCACAAGTTACCACTCCTCATTGTGGTATTCTGTAGGGCTGTCAGTTGAGTCAGCTCATTGGAAATAAAAATTATTTCCCAAGTTCCTAAGTTGGAACTCCCAAGAGTAAATGTTAATAATAAAACGTCTTTGCGAAATATATAGATACTTCAATGTGTATACATAACTGAAAGGAAATAATTAAGGGTGTCAATGCAAACCGTGTGTAATATACTTTAATTTTTACTCAAAACTCTAAATATTCTCCAAGATTGACATTACATAGAAATTTGTGTTGGAATTAGAATTATTTAAGTTCCTGTCATATTCCTGGGATACGTTTGTATTATTGAGAAAAAAAACCGTCAAGTGAAGTGCTGATAAGTCTCAAGTTATTCTATTGATACATTATTTAAAAAAAAAATACTCGTGGAAAGGAAATCCTCCGTTGGAATTTTAACTGGAGCTCAAAAGTTGGAGTTGAATTGTGAGTGACAATTTCTTTACTGTGAGTTTTTCTCAATAAAATGGACTTTTGTGGTAATTCCTCAACTCCTGCCATCTCGTCAACTTGCGGAGCACAGGTATGCATAAATTTGTGTCTGTCTTTCAACAGTGTCTCGACTGCAAAAATCTATGGGTATATATCTACTGCATTAAAATAAAAAGGTGCATGTAGGAACTGAACTTGTCTAAACGTGTGGAAGATTTATTGTCTATATGGAAAGCGTATATAGCCTCACTTAATGGAATTCAGCTCGATTGATTGTACTTTCTTGCTGTAATAAGAACAGACCGGTTGACACGGTAGTGGACAGGAGTATTGTGTTGAGTTGTCATCCATATCATGACAAGTGTACGGAGGTGACCTGGGTACATTGCTTTTCTTAATTGTTGACTCATAGACTCTACCATACTCATATAGTTAGTTACAGGGAAGCTTTTGTCATGGGGCTCACGTAAAGCTATATCATGATTTGCATATATGACTATCTATAATACACAAGTGTAGAGAGCTCTCTGGCAGAAACTTCCTTTTCGTCTTCCCTCTTATCAAGTCAACAGTTGAGTTGAGCACATTTTCATTTCTATGTTAATTGACTAACTGCGTTGATTAAGTCTAACTGTGAAGATAAATGCTCCAGGAAAAGATTTTATCCTTATTTTCCCTCTTGGATCCCACTATACTATAGTAAGTGTGTATGTATACATGATGAGCGTACCTTGAGTAACTTGAGCTTTCTTAATTTAAAAAAAATAAAAGTTTCTAGAACAACTTTAGTTATATATGCAAATCTCCCATTTATTATACTACTCTTCTAATTTTCTTTTTATCCGAAACTTACCCATCTACTTCGAGGAAACCTGATGTAGCCGAGCATTCACGCAGAGAAGATAGGAAACAAGTTGTCACGCATCAAAATTAATGTGTAATTAGTTTGAATCAGAGTCTAATTAAGCTCAGAAATTATTCAATTACGGAATGGGCGTGGATCTATATTGTCTCAGGAGTCTTGGTATGGTAATTGTCTCCCATCAACAACGCCAGGATCCTTTTTTTTTTCTATTTAATAATGACATTATTTGTGTACCCTTAATGGAAACGATTTCCCATCGACTTTGTCAGAATTAATTGTCAGGTATTGTATAAATCAAGTTAGGTGGAGGAAGGGCTTGAGCAATTAAATCGATCAGGGTAATTGATGTTGTAGTTACGGAAACTGAAACGATTATGTTAAATCGTTGAAAGTTCATCCTCGTATGTAGGAACTCTGCTCAGATTCTATAATCTGAACGGATCCTGATGGGTTGATAGCTTCATGTTATACATATATAGATACAGGTAATTATGTATGTATATACATTATATGTATATAGGATTTATACAGAATCGTTCTGTGAGTAAGTGGCTACTTTTTATAAAGCTCGGTCTCCTTTGGAGTATCCTGTTTGCTAAAGGAACGGACAGTATCACATAAATTCTATTGTTTACCTGACCAATTACGCTATTGAATTTACGAGCTCTAAAAGTTTTTGGCTGGATTATGAGGGTCCTCTGTAGTTATTAGTTTTATCTTTACCATATAATTAAAATAAATATAGGAGCACGAGAGATTACTCACGAATGATGAGTCGTGTCACATACAACTATTCCGAGGGCTCGTGGTTTGTGGACTCCCCCCTTGTATTACATAAGGCCTTCGGACCCAGTAGCCTCCGATATGGAATGTGTTCTCAAGTCTTCCCCACACCACAAAACTTGAACTTGCTCAGGAGTCCTGTTAAGAGGACGTAAATACATGTTACTTAAGGTTGTAGGGGTATGTAGAGCCGTTTAAGGGTATGGATTTGACATGAAGTTCCAGTATGGGGGATACCAGCAGAAGCTCCATAGCTCCTGTTTGAATTATCCTCTGTTGTGTGAGTGTGTTCGGAATGCATTTTTTCCCCCCAAGTTTTAATGCATACATAACTTCCCAAGTTTTTAATATAACAGTGACTCTCCACCTTCAAATGTGTGGATGGATAGAGGGGCATATAATATATGGTTAAAGGTTGAAACTGGGCTTGGTAGCCAGTAGCCAGTAGTTGTTGTTAGACTTATAGTTATGTGCCGTATCGATTTCGGTGTGCAGGTGTTTTGATTTATAAGGCTTAGTTAGGGTTAGCTTGTCCCTTTCAATTATCTGTTCCGTAAGTCGAACGAATGCATGGATTCACTGGGCAGAGCTTGTGTGTGTGTGTGTGTGTGTGTATACTGTGAGTATAGCTGGAGACGCACCTTTCCAACTAACCCGGATGGAAGGATTATTCTACAGGTAAAGTCATATGCTGCTGCGGCTCACCAGGTGCATTCTGTTATATTGTTGGAATTACCTTTTATAAAAATCGATGGTCAGTTTTTACAATAACTGGTCTTCTTCCAGCTTCCCATCCTCCATACATGTCAGGTCTTTCCTCTTTTACGGCCAGAAATTATTCCATTTTAGGCACTATACCGAAAGAGATACTGTTTTATGGTAGGTGTACTCTCTGTGTAGGTCCTCATAGGGGTATACAGATAGTCCTGTAATGCTGCAGCGGCTTATGTCCCAGCTACCTCCACACATTTTTCACCTGAATGGAGGAAACTCTCCTAAGTGCAATGCATACCATCCCCCATGCATACATATAGTACTATATAGTTATGGTTCATGCATATAGTTATCGTTAGAAGGAAATTTTTTAAAAATTTTAACGAGCCCATATTAAGTTTCAAAAGTTTGGAGTTACTTCGTTCCAAAGCAGGGAAGGATGGTTAAAAAGTCAGTTACTGTTCGCATGCCTTCTGGGACTAGTCTGTCAGTGCAGGAGAACTTATGCAAGCTTATGCAAGTAGTATAAGTAAGTATATGATTCAAATACTTATCCACAAGTTTCTACTGTCTCTATCTCTCGCTCTCTCTCTCTCTCTCTCTCTAGTTCTCTACGTCTACCTTTATGTCAAGTTGAAATTTGATCTTTTTTGGATTTCAATTAAGCTTAAATGTAAGTGTATTTGACGGGGGGAGCAGGATTCATGTCTATATGGGCTAATAATGTTTTAACAGATCTCCTTTTCTCTTTCTTTGCATTGTCTCACTCTTCCTCCCTTGTCTATGTCAGTGTTCCCTCTGCCCTTATATAATAATGAGGAACAAGATTTCAAAAACATTTTCAGAGTCAAACTTGATTTCAAGGATATTTTAATTGGCATGTTGTGAGGACTAATTATCGTTTTATTCTGGTGTGGGGAAGTATTGGGCATAAATTCCAGCTCAAGGAATGTGCGTGTGTGAGATGGTGTAGAACGTTGTGTGGAGTCTCAGCTGTAGTTTAAAGGAGGATCATACATATGTATCTATGTGTATTGGGAAGAATTAAAGTGTACGGAGTATTATACCCACTACCTCCTATGTTGATCCCTGCCTCAGTGAGTTCTGAGAGGGAAGGGAGTAGTACACACACACACATGTGTGGGGATGTACGTACATATGTAGTAGATGTATGTACATGACTCCACGAAACATACCGACTCCTAGTTATAATTGTGAGTTATTCAGCCTTTACGCCGTCCGTATTATTATCAAGTAATTGTACATGGAGACTTATTAAAAGAGCTGAGGTGTTGCAGAAATTTTTGGAGAGCGGGAAGCCAAGGGAAGTACCTTACAAGTGCTGGCATGTACGGAGTGAGCTCATTATTATGTATCGAGAGATTTTTATGCTCTCCTGTTTTGTTCTTAATGAATGTACCGACTGGGAGACTAATGGCTCTCTGTTTTTGGATGCCACGTTGTTGGACTGTAAAATTCGTTATTTCTTTAATGAGGCTATCAGTTGGAACTTTGTTCACTTGGAGTTTAATGAGGTTTATTTTGGATCTATTTTATGTTGGATGTCGTGACTCAGATTTATGATTCACAACTTTTGACTTAAGTGTGGCTTTATCAGTGACTGTAGTTGGTAGTAGTAGCAGTAGTAGTAGTAGTATCTGCAGTAGTAGTAGTAGTAGAGAGAGAGAGACAGACCCAGAGGAGTAGAAATAGTGAGGACGGGAACAACCATAGCAGTCACTCTCCTCTTCTTCAAAAGTATAGTTATATCTATATATGTAAGTTTGAGGCAGGGAGAAAAGGCGTCGTTTCATTTTATGATTCCACTTGTTTTCCACACGTCCTCTTCAGAGGTTAAGATGACGTCTACGACGACGACGACGACGACGATGACGGTGGGAAGGCAAAGGGATTATACCATTATTATTATTATTATCATGCAAGTAACTAACTATAGACTTGAATTTGTTCCTCAATGATAGAAAACAACAAGGTGACTGTTACAAACTACGAGCATGCATGTGTACACGTAACATTAGTAGAAAACCTGTTAAAAAAACTATAATTTCTTTTATCAAACCTCCCTTCCTTTCCCTATACACACAAGCCATTACGCCTCAGTACGGAAACGTCTTGATTATAACAGTTTTAACGATCCTGGTCTTCTATTTAATTCTATATTCACAGCACAAGTTCATCCAGGTAATCCCAGTATGGGTAGTGATAGATACTATGCATATGTAAGTTCCTCAGGATGAGGGTGAGGTAATGAGGAGTGTGTAGACTCTCTGGTTATGGCAGGTATGGAGGACTCTCTTTGGAAGGTATGTAATATGCAGGATCGGGATTTAAATACTGATAGGAATGTGTCTTTTTGGACTAGTGTCTAATAATATGTATCGGGGGAATTGTGGAATGGGATATCAGAGACGGAGATACTGGATGCTTGGATTCAGCCTTGCTCGTGCTTTGACGCAGGTACATGAGAAAATGAGGACCTTTTTCTACATGTAACAAAAATACTTGTCTGTACTTTAGTGCCTGTGTTTACATGTGTGTGGAGTTAAAGAGAGGGAGGAGGGTATTTAATATCTATATGTGTAGTACAGGGGATAGATACATAGGTATATATACTTATCGTGTGGTAGCATGTGAGCCCGTCTGAATGCCTTACAGTTTGGGTTGAGGATTTGAGGTGAGTAATAAGGAGGTGAGGTGTAAGAGGTGTGTATGTATGTATTTATGTATGTATGTTGTGTAGTTGGGGAGGGATGGTCCGAGCAGAATGAACAGCTCAGATGGGGACAATATAATGAGAGGTCAGTGTCATGTCAGTAGCCTTAAATAAATGGATGGATGGATGTGTGTACAGGTGGGTATAATGGACACATCCAATTAGCCCGGTTAGGTTAAGACCTTGTCAACTCATTTATTTCATTCTATTTATTACACTTGTAGTAATGGGCTGTAGGTAGTAGAAGTGGAGGAGACGTCGAGAGTTGAGTGACTATAGGGGGAAGACGTCGAAGGCAATTAGAATCTCGGGAAAAAGTAACTTTATTTTAATAAGGACCAGTTTGCTCTCTGCTTTAGTTTGGCTCACTTGAGTGGGGCTCATTACTTGGGTTGGGTTGATTGACAGGTTCGGCTTTCGGCTCCATCTGAGCAACGCTTGGCATTTATGACCCACGTTTTGGCGTTTGGCAAATGATCAACCCAAGGAGGTCTTCCTCCACCCCTTACGTCTCCTATATATCCCTCTATATATATTTATATGACTCCTTCCACAATACACTCACACACACACACACACACTTTTCCCTATACTTTTACCTCTCTATATCCATACATCCCTAGTACTAAACTACAGAATATTATAGACTCCCATCTCAACTCGACCCATGCTCCGCTTCTCGTATACACCGTCATCTTCCTCCTTCAACTCTTCCTACTAATCGTATGCACATTTGAACCTCTATAAGTGCACAATTTAGCATAGTTTAATGCCTTTATATAGTTTAATGCTTTTGTATACATAGTTTAATGCTTATATCAGAGATTTATCCATGTGCTGCTCCAATCATTTCCTAAACTACCAAATAGGCTGCACATGTGGAGTCTGTAGGATCTTTGTATACTGTGGGTACTCATAGGATACATTGTCAATATGTATGTATGTATGTATGTATGTATGTATGTGTCCCTGGATACATGAATAGGGCACACATGTGGATTCGATTAGTTATGAGTATGTTCCATGAGCTTGTTATACAGACTTTGTACAATACACGTATACGTATGTATGTATGTATGTATTTATGTATGTACGGGCCCTATCCTCAAGTGTGTTTAACCTGTACTGCACTCTTTGTGTACGTGTTTGTAATCTCTGATTTGGTTTACCCTCCGTCGTCGTTCTCTCCTTCTTGTTCTTCTGGCTCAGAGAAAATTTCCGACAATATGCTCCTCCAAGGACTTGCGTTTTACGAGGAACAAGTAATTATCATTCCCTTATTAAAATCATCAAAACCTTGAGTATCAAAGTTCACATTAAACACCATTTACATGCATAGTTTCGTCATCATTACCCCAGAGCAGGATGTGTACTATACCCCGTCTTCACTCACTTATAGGATACTTGCTACTTGCCTCACTTACCTAGTGTTTACTATTTACTCGTATCCCTCGGATTTTTTTCCTCCTTTTTGCCCTTTAAATCCACACATATCCTACACTACACTATTGTGTGTCTGTAGGTGTAGGTTCTCTTTTATTCTACATTAATTCTCTGTAATGTACGGCACAGTCCCCATACAGTTTAAAGTAATGTTTAAAGAGACCCCAGTATGCATGTAGCACGGTGAGTGGAAAAACATTGTCCCCATTTTATAAACTGGAGTTTGTCATCCACACAGCCAGAAAGTAATAAATATCTTAGTTGTTGAGAGCATGCCAACTTGAAGATTTGTATAATTAACGAATAAATATATTATACGCGTATCAATTCCCTGTGAACCATTAGCTCCGTATAGGTTATCTAGACACACAACAACTCCTGCATTACCTACTACTTGTCTTTGAAGCTCCTATATAGGAGCTACCAGTACTGCTCCGCTCATATAGAGACTCACCTCACCTCTTTCCTTCTTCTCAATTCTTTTCGTATCCCTATTACCACTGACTCCTCAAAGGCAGGATCCTATGTATGGGAAGGTAATTTATTATTGTCATAAATACGAATTAGGTACACATTCTAGTTTGTATCAAAATATTAAGTAAATAAGCTCACTTTCAAAAACCTTGCATCAAGTCACCAGAGATTGAGTACCAGTGCTACTGGGATCTCTACAGAGAAGGAGATGAACACATGCTTAATAAGCTTCCATCATCTCAATATTCATACTTGTTAGCGTATTTTTTTTTCTGGGGGAATTGGGCAATGTCTTATTTTACGGGGCACAACCCAGACCCATACCTACATAATTACATATATAGCCAATAGGAATTGGAAATCATTCTTTTTATTTTACTAGTTTAGATTTTTCTACCCAAAGTTTAAGAATGCTGGGGTTACTGATAGTAACATAAAAGTTAGTCAAACTATTTTATTTACTCACGTTTATTGTACAGGGAAGACAGGAGCTTTAAGATTAAGTGATAGTAGCTACACATCTTTATACACAATTTTACTATTTAATTAAAGAATTCCTCCTTCTTCCAGGTCACAGGAATCTTCCCAAATACATATATGAATTTGAATATGTATCCGTACATAATAGTAAGAGCGATCTGTCGTCTGAGCGTTGGTTATTAAAAGGGTTGACAATTTCCACGTCACTGTTTATGATGGTGACATGGTTGACAAGAATAATACTGAAATGAATTTATTTCCTGAGTGTTAAGGAGCAGCTCAACACATAACTTTATGAATGCCAATCTTCTCCGTTTATTTCACAATTTCCCGATTTTTTTTTCACTTTTCAATGAATAAGGTCTAAGTACGAGGGCAGTCATAGTGAAAATTTAGAACATTCATTATATTTCATGAGTTCTCTCTCTCTCTCTCACTCTTTTCGTCTCTCTCTCTCTCTCTCTTGAAATTGCGCATTTGTGCTTTCCTATACATAGATACATACGCATATTACAAATAGACCTTCCCCCAGCAACCTACTCAAGCAAAGCTTATTTCCTTTTGATCAAAGACCTGGCAATGTTGGCAGCTTGGCACCGGGTCAACTCTTGTGTGTATAAGTATAGGTACATAAGTGTGTGTGACTTTTCATCGTGTGTGAGTCTGTCTTTACTTGAACTACACCGTAAGTAAACTAACTTCCACATATGAGACTTAGTAAAAAGAAGAGGAGGAAGGGGGAAAAAATATGTGTGTGTATGTGTGCGCTAGCCGTTTATCTTGTTCGTTTTGCATTTTTTTTGCCAAAACACAAACTGGGAATAATTTACTAGCTTTTTCTTTTTTCTCGATGGAAAAAATTATGCTCAATAAGGTGAAGTCTCCCCATAAGACTCTCATTCCTCTTTACTTGTTTAGGGAAGGTAACATCTTGGATAGACTCTGGCGAAACAGTTAATGAGAATGATCTACTGTTGCTTACTGTTTGGTAGTCTCTGAATAATGTCTTTTTAGGGAAAATGCAAACTTTCAGGAGTTGTTTAAGTTCTAATTTACAACTAGGTATAAATTATGGAGAAATTCATTGGGGCTTCTGGTGCACTTAGTACTTCAGGGACATCTATAATTCTTGCAAAATTTCTAGTGCCTATACATTTTTGAGTATGTGTACATAGATACAGATATGTATCTATGTCATCTGTAAATGTAACTGCAGACGTAACTAGGTAGATGTGTAAGTGTTCCTGAGTATTCCCGAGTAAAATCTCTGCCCTGTGGAATGATTTTGAATATTAGGGAAATAATTGTTAGGAGAGGGATAGTGGGATAGATGAAGCTCTAAACTCAGATTTAATTTGACGGAGTTGATTTGCTGAAAGGGACTTGGGAATAATGAGGGAACTCATAAAAGAACAAGGCGGGTAAAATGATTACCACTGTTAGTATTTGTCACAGAACAAATGTAATATAGATTGAATATTGTGTATAAGGATATTATTGAGCTCAGAGATCCCCTTAACCTTCTAATTAAATCCACCACAGGCTGTGATACTAAGAACGACAGCTACAAATTAATTTAACCCCTTTTGAAATACTTGCAGAGCTTCGTATTTCAATTACACCCGGCAGCATACGCATATTATGAGTGTTCAGGCAGACAGGCATGTTTTTGGGAGACTCCATACATACATACATATACTCCCGTCATATGTACGAGGAGTGGGGGGTAGGGGAACTGGAGATATGGGAAGGATACCATACCAGCATCAAGTTGACGAAATGTTTGTTAATCGTTAGGAAGAGTTAATTTAAAATTGCAGCGTTTGCTCGGATGGGGACGTGCCATAAGGTTACATGAAAGTAAGTTTGAGTCTTTAAGCTGCTAAGTACATACAGGCACACACAGCTCATATACCTAGTATATCCTCCCCGAATATTTATTATAGAATTGTATTATGCTCAGAGAGCTCCACGGGAGTATATATCCCTCCTGATTGGTCCATACATATGTACATACATCTGTGTACAAGCCTTCAGGAAAGAACATGTGTCTCATTTTACAGAGAAAATAATGAGCGGATCGTTGAGAACAAACACTGATGAGAGCCAAATGGGTTCTAAATCAGCTTGGAGTAAGTGAAAGGACATCGATACAAATGTCCGATACGCATAGTTCCCACTATTTCATCTATCACTCCACATATCTTCTCCACATTCTATCACTCTATTTCCTCCTTTTTATCTCCTGTCCATGTGTGTGTGTGTGTGTGTGTGTGTGTGTGTGTGTGTCTGTGTGTGAAAGAGAGAGATAGAGTCTGTCTGTGTATATCAACCTCCCTACTGTCGCTCTTGAAAACTCATCTTTTTAGTTGGATCCATTAATCCTTCTATAATGAACTTTTGAGTTCTTAAGAACACACGTCTATGAGTGTGTCTCTGGGAGTGGGTACGTTCAGGAATGTATATATACATAGTTAATAATAATTACAGACGTGAACCTCCATAGGGAGACTCGGAGTAGTAATGGAGTTGAGAGGCTCTATACACTCAAACGGGTGTCAAGTGTGAGGGACGTGGCGTTAAATCGTCGATAGAAGCCAAAGGTGTAGTATTGGGAAGTAGGGCAACTGCGGGATCTTGTTTATCGGCATGTGACAAATGGGAACTATTAGTCTTGACAAACGCACGATTATCTGTCTATCCCATCAGATCAAATTGTAGCCCGAGTGAATCCAACTAACTTGCTTGACGAATATTCCCTGCTCCACACCTCGGATCAAGTCAGGTTACGGGGGAAATCTATTCGTGGAAGAGACTCATACAGATACAGAGAGACGGGCTTCCTCCGAGTCCTGACTCACTCACTGGAGAGGATTCTTGTGTGTAAGGTAGAAAAAGGTATGTGAAGTTGTTCTTGGAGTAAGTACAGTGGAGGGGACTGTATGTGACTGTGAGAGAGAGAGAGAGAGAGAGAGAGGCGTTGATAAATACACATAGGCACTATGGGACAAGCCACTGACGAGAATAAAGGGAGTGAAGTGAAGGAGGTGATGGAAGGCTTCATGGTAATGTAATTTTTACGTGAGCTCCTTCCCAACCTCTACCTTTTTTTAAAACTCACTCTTAAGGTCTCGAATTTTCATCTTAAGCCACTCCATTCGGCCTGACTTGCTCCCTCCAGGAACTTATATACATAGAGTACAGGACTGGCTTTAAATCATTGTATTGGAGGAGTCTGTATAGGACGGAGCCGTTTAGATGTGCCCACCACAGTGCACTGCCTCTACCTTTTAGTATAAGTAACCAGCCATTTCCTTGACTCCTATGAATTATGGTAAAGGAAGGTAGCCTAGCCCTTTCAAATTCAATGCTTTAATATACAATTAAGCTTGACGTAAAAAGCGTTATTATTTTTTTTCAACGTGGAGATTTCCGAGCTATACCCACAACTTACCCATGCTGTCTGACGTTCATAAAAACGGACTTTATACTGTCAGATAGACACTCTTTTCGTTGTTCAGGCTTGGCTGCCCATTGTTTTCCATTTTTGAAGGCCAAATGTATTCCCTTAAAAAATTCTTTTTATTTGTACCAATGGCATTACAAATGTATTTCACATGTACGAGGAGATAATATATATGTAGATATGTATGTATGTGTGTGTGTATCTATATATACTGGACGGTATAGTTCCCCCCAATGAACACTACTACTATTTGATTCTCCTTGTACTTTTCTACCGAATCATATATCTGTATTTCTCAGCATAGAGCTTACATGCGCTCAGGTCTACTCTCCGCATTGACAATTCCTATGAAAGATCTGACAGGCCTCGTGGATCCTAATGGTACTTTTATTCTCTCCATTAAAAAGGGTGCATTGATCAATCATGTCACAATGCTGATTATGGCAACGATTGCATTTTCCCAACTCTCCCATCCTTATTCCACCCATTCACTTACAATTAGCTGTGAAGGCAACTATTAGGGCTACTAAAGTAAAGTCTACTTGGGCTCTTCCATCAGTCAATATTTTGATTTCCCCTGAAATTCCCTTGTTACTGGGAATAAAATCATCTCGTCTTCAAACAGTACTTTTTGAAGGTGTAGTTGATATTTTTACACTGTGGTGCTCCTTGTTGTAAAACAAGGGCTGGAAATGAGGGATTTCCTTTTTTTTTTTCTCCTCACTTCATTGGTATTATTGTGGACGCATTTGCTCAACAAATGAAAACCTACGACTTTGTTATTGCAAAACAAAAAGAATTGTGAGGATTGGTGTATAGATTGAGTAGACACTCGGATACTTGGGTATATTTAGTGTGTGACAAGGTGTAGCAATGCAAAGGACGAGCACATCTTTGTGTATGTATCCTCTTGTGTTTCAAGTGTACTATGCATTCATGGTCTAGGGGCTCCGTGGACCGTGCACAGGAGTTGTGTTTGCTGGGAAAGAACCCTGTACAATGCAATACCGAATGAAGCACAACAATGGCAGGTACTCTTATCCAAGTATAAAAGTTTCGTTCCGAACCACATAATTCTATCCGTGAATGGTTTCGGCATATGTACCTCCTCCTGTCTCCTCTCAGACCAAGAGTACTCCAGTACATTGAATAATATGTGCGTACTGTATCTATCGGCTCCGGCTTTTATAAAGGTCTGTGCATACCAGGAGAGATGCTCAAATCCTAATCTGGTACCACTCCGTCCACATTATTATTGTAGTTGACGACCATGGAAAACAACACGTTCGGATCCTATACATGCTCTTGTACAGTATCTACCTGTATACGAGGGGTTTGTGTATAAAGTCGGCCCTGATTGTATACATACATATACTCCCAATGATTGGCTAGTGTAGTTACTACAATTCCAACTCAAGGTACAGTTTACCTCAAGATACTGGAGTTCCAGACTACTGCTACATTATTTTCGTTTGTACGCTGTCATGTTGGGGAGATAGCATGGAAGAGTTTCTGTTTGTGAGTCTCAACTCCGGACTAAGGACTCAATACAGTTTACTGTGATTTACAATAATACAGAAGCAGCCAGAAATGACTAATGGGAGAGGACAGTGGAAAATGATGTAGCAAAAATGATGGATATTGTGCATCTCTGTGAAGAATAAAGAGATGATGTAAACTTGAAGTACTCTCAGTGAATATGTGTAGCCAACCAAGGATTCTCATGATCTTTGGTAGTTTTTTCGCAGTTTCTTTCCCTCATGATAAGATAAATGCTTTAATCCTCAAATGAGCTGATGCTCTGGGGTACTCTACCTACACACTCCACATGCCTATACGTGTGGTATGTATCTACCAATAGAAGTAGATATTATGTGAAAGGAAGAGTCCTTGTAGTAAACTACATAAAATATATATACGTATTTTACGATTGGAGAGACCCTAAGATATAGAGGAAGTACAGTATAGATACTATTCTGAAACGTGTTTACGGGTTGAACCCGTTGATTAGAAGAACATAGTATGGGTACAATTATTCTGGTATCACTGGAGTTAGTTCAAGTTTTGAATATGCCCAGCGATTATTACTAATTACATTTGTGTGTTTTCCTTTGAACAGTGATAAGTTTAGATTTCAAAGTCCTGAGACGAGCAATAATTAAAAGCAAATTAAGGCGATACGATGCAAGTTTAAAAAGGAAATCAGTGTTGAATTTTAATGAAGACAACGGGAGGTGACTCAAATTGCTTCGTTTTATACCTCACGGAAGATAAGTCTTGTGTGGGGGTATAATCTATTACAGTAGGTGCAGGAGACCTAAACTTGTTGTGTAACGTGGAGTAGTAGTGTGTCTCTATGTGTCTGTATGTGTCTTTATGTGTCTGTATGTGTCTGTGTATGTGTGTGTGTGTGTCTGTGTGAGGAAGAGACCTTGTTGTATTTATACTTGGATCCATTATAAGTGGTATACTGTGTTGGGCTGGGACACCAGCGGATAGGAGTATTGTGAAGAAAAGTGGTAGTGTTAATGTGGTCCTGCATGCAAGGGAAGTGTAAGTAATGTAACGGAGCAGCAAAGCATTGGAAAGAGTCTTCCACACTCGTTAGGTTAGCTTCGGAGAACAAGGTTCAAAGTTATCTCTCTCGCCTATGAAAATTTCATCAAACCATAAGTCACGGGAGTACACCTGGCTACAGTGTACAAGTCAGTGCTGAATGACTAAAGAGAGAGGCAAACTGAGGTTATATAAGCATTAGGAGACTTGACTGTAGAAGTACTGTAGAAGTAGAAGTAGTGGTAGTAGTCAGTGCTGGGGCACAACCATGGCTAGTTATTGCTTGTGTGGAGCTTGTGAGAGAAGCGCGTGCTTTGTGAAATGCTAGAGATAGGATCTCCTCGATAAGATTCCCATATACTGACTAACTAAGTAGATTTTCATATCATTTAAAAGCTAATCAGGAGGAATAAATTAGACGGTTTGGATTGCGCGTCCCATGAATAAATCTTACACTTTGGGCCCATTTCCATATACTTTAGCTCCAGTCACTTGCCACAGCCGTTGCTCCACTCCACCCCGAGAAGAAGGCTGTAGACGGAACACAAGGGGTATAGGACAAAAGCGTGGGTTGCTCAGCCCAACGAGGAACACCACATTCCAGGGAACGTTTGAAGGTACCGTTGTAATCTCTGGGGCTACTCCTATAGCTCTCTATCCCTATAGACCGGTAATATGCACATTTCCACCGACATTAACACGTCGTATGGTGCAATTTGTCCCTCTATATATATTGCATATTTCAATGTAGTTACTTACTTTGGAACTCTTAAATTTTACTAATGTGTACGAACGTCAGAGTTATACATGAGGTACTAACGTCTGTACTTGAAACCCCCGTATTTCAACTTATTACATGCATTTCCACAGTTAACAAATCTCCTTGGGTTAGGGTTCCTAGTCGAATGGAAGGAGAGGATGGGGAAGCTAGAGTGCTAGTATTTTCATGAGTGAAAGTACAAGTTACCTCGTGTTCTGTCACTTGGAATATATATGAAGGTACAAGGATTCGAAGGAGATATTCGGATTAGAGTGACAAAGGAATGTGAATGTGGACGCAGGTTGAGTTTACGGCTGGAGATCTCTCTCTCTCTCCCTCTCTCTCCTACACATCTACACTGAAACCATTGGAGAACTTAGCCGGACTGGAAGTCTGGAGTCAGAGAGAGTAGTAGCAGCAGAAATAAGGTTCTAAGTGTGTGCTAATGTTATATAGTTTATGACAGTGGATATGTACATGTAGTATCCGTAAATATGTAGAAAACTTTCCGCTAAAGAAGGGAGAGGGGCAGTTTGGAGAAAATCAAAGTGTACACACACAAACGCAGATTCCCGTTCATTTTGTACAAGGATATTGATATTGGGGGCTAAAATCGAAAGAAATGGGACTCACACAAGGCATGGAGGGTTCTATCGATGTACGGAAGTACTGGCAGTATGTATAGATATGTCTGTATGGGAACATTATGTGTCCGTCGTACACCCAAGCTGTGTTTTCCTCCTCCATGCCTTGCTCGTGGAGTCCTCGTCGTCTCGTGGTATGGGTAATATCTAATATCAGTAAATGATGATTTGATCGAGCCCATGCCATATTGCTCTCCAACTGCCACACTTCCTCACATCACTTCAACTTTTTCCACACACACAAGAAACACTTTCCCGGAGCCCAACCTTGTTTCCTTCCGTATATCCATCTCCCGTCCTACAAAATGAATACTTAAGTTTAATAATTTCTTTGGGCTCCCCTGTATCAGCCGGGAGGATAATCCAATGGTCTTCAGCAGGGCTACATGGACACAGTACCATGTACCAGACTCACAGTCCGTGCCTACCTTATTTTTTTTTGGTGGGAGCTACGTACACTTATTACTGAGAGAGCCCGAGACTATACTACAAGTATGGGGGAAAGTATAGGAGGGAAAAGTGGAGAGATGGTAGGACACAGCCGGGAATTTCGGGTGGAATCTGGGAGTGAGGAACGCTGGGCTAAAATTCCCACAACTTTTATACATCATTACTTGGGCATATTGACAGAAATAAACACGTTTTGCTTGATGTATATTGGCAGCTGGTAATTTATTGCATCTTTTAATGATCCTTGGGGATCTCATCGTTCCTTCTCTCGCTCTCATCGTTCCTTCTCTCTGTCTCTCTCTCTCTCTTGGCTGGGATGAAAAATAACCATGAACTTGTCTACAGATTTATAAGAAAAATACTTTAAGTGATTGAGGAAATTAGCACCATTCATATTAGACAGGAGGGTCTGACGAAGTATCGAGCGGAAGGGGAGTACAGTTCTTCACAAAAGTTTTACTATACTGAAGTTCCTTATACTGTACTGTTTGTAAAACTTGTACTGTTTGTGGGCTTGAATCTTTCTGTCGGAATATTGTGCCGGATCCTAAAGGAGTAAAGGAGTATCGGTGAGGCTTTGATCATTGACTCGTCTCAGGCGTGGAAATGGTCGCAGTCAACCATTGTAAAATAGATAACTTCCTGAATTGTCAATGATTTAGGGAAATATTTAAATAATTTGTAAGACAATTGAAGCATGAAGAATCTGAGATAAATACTAATTTTAAGTTTTGAGGCAGGAGTGAGGAAGCATGGTTCCCTTTGTGTGGGCTTGTTCTCAACTGAGTGTATGGATCTTCTATCTATCTATCTATATATATGTATGTATGTACTTATGTATGTTTGTGGGGGGCAAGAAGAGCAGGAAGTAAAGACGTTCGTTGTAAGTGAATGGACAAAGTCACAAATCGTTTTTGTTACTGTGTATTATGTGTGCGAAATTCGCTGGAGCTCAGTCACAAGTCAGAAGCTGAGAATCAGCCAAGCGGACATCCTTTTTCCCCTTTGCAAGACTCCGCTTGTGCTTTTACTCCTTTGCATGTTATATGTACGTGTATTTTTCCTATAAGCTCTCTCTCTCTCTCTCTCTCTCTCTCAGATGCACCGAATCCCTCCTACACTTTATATAACTCTCACAAAACTATGAGCTGGTCCTTTATCCCAAAAGCTGGGTTCGTTCGTGCGGGTGTGCGAGTATTTATGCAACAATTTGTATTCCCTTGAATACTGACTTTTGTATACGTACAACACACTTTTGTGTCTTTCCTTATGGCTGGAGCAGTTATACAGTTCAAGTTGTAATCTCTCCTGCTGTATGAGATTACATTCGTACTTGTACATGCCCAAGCCCAATGTATGCACAGATATTCAATGTTTTTGTGAAGGTTGACAAACTGCAGTATGTAGATAGAAAACTCCTTATACTACAGTTCCAGTGACTGTAGATTATACTTATAAGGGATATGAGTGGAAAACATTTTTGAATCCTTTCACATGGCCAGAGCATCTTACTCATATACAGAATAAGACAAAGATTCAGAGAATTTATTTTCTATGAACATGAACTTTAGGGAAAGAATCTAAATGAGCCGTCGGCAGTTCTGTTGTTGTGGTATGGTGGTCCTATTTTCAGAAAAATTTATTTTCAACCCGTACTCATAATAATACTTCTACTCTACTTCCATGAAGACTCCGTCTATCCCATGTACTTTTTCCACACCGACATCCAGGGAAATTACACTGATAGGGAAATCTTCTGTCAGGGAGCATTTACATGTCTGCTAACACGTACTTGATCCCTGTGTTCCCCCCGATATGTGCATCTACCTAAATTGTATAAACAAACTCGGGCAGTGATATATAAATTACTCCATATGTACATAGGTTCTGTACGGGGGTTATATTTAACATATCCCACAAACTTTCCCAACTCTCATCTCATTTCCTACCACTGTATAATTTTTTGACTTGGATTTGGCAAGCTTGGCTTCCCTGCCCTTCTGTCCCATGGCTTGGCTCAGTCAGTCTCGGCGACGTGCATCTTCCATATTCCTTAGACACTGCACAAGTTCCCAAGGAATATCTATAGTTAATGTTTATTAACACAAAACAGAGCACTGACTCAATTCATTTTCTTACAGGCTCCTTCCATTTGAGAATATAATAGTACACGAGGGCATGCATACGGAGGTGGGTGCGGGATAAAGCACAAGTGTGCGAAAGCCTATGCTATTTTACGTCATGTGTATGATGCAAGGTATCTATAGTCAGAGGTCGGCCCTACAGCTGATACGCTTACTATCCCAACATGAGAAATAGATAGTGGATTTAAACTTACTCTGAACTCTAATTCGTCTGAATTTCAGTCATACAGTAATGTTTGGGAGGTAATCACAGATTCCTGGTGAAACGACTCATTGTATGCTCGATGTATAGCTGTCTTCATATATAAACTATACCATACATATGTATGTATGGGATGAAGGCACTCGGGAATTTTATTATAGCTCCATTTTATGTTTCTCTAGCTATGTATGTAATTATGTATATCTATAGATATGTATATGTACGTTCATCCCAAGCCTGTCTGTGTGTGGATTGCTGGATTTGCTAGTAACTAATAAATGAGGGAAGTTTGACTTGGGAGAGGTAACATTTCACTGTAGGTTACAATTACCGTGTAAATAATTAATGATGAATCTAGAATGCAAGGAGTTCATTGAATACTGGGTAATTATATGTAAGAATCTATACTTACAGGGGGCTGTGTGTTGTTGAAACCACAGGGAAGTTCTTGTTATTTCAAGGAATGATATATGTATGTATGTCCATGAGAGTTCGAGCCCCTTGTACGTATTTATATATAAATTGACGGAGGGATAAATTGGAGTAAAGTTTACATCGGTTTAATGATAAGTGTGGATTCACGCAGGGGATTTAACTACTGCGGAAAACAAAGACGACAATGCAATGTACCCCAGTCAGTTGTTTTTGTAATTAATTAGCATTTTTGTGTTTTGTCTGTTACCACACTTTTACAGACTCAGCTCCCAACATTTAATGAGCTATCGTTTCGTGTAGATCGTCTGGAGCGCTAATGGAGTATAATTTTAGCTCCAAGGAACACAGATTGCTCAAGTTTTGGGGCTACGGAGGAGCTACTGGCATGTGATTGTATACTATAATATGTAGATACATATATACATCTATCTAGTATACATAAGTAGCTATGTATACTAGAGCGGATCGAGTGTATGAGTATCTCCAAGTCTCAACTCCAACAGACTCACTGCATATTGTGCAAATGGAGGGATAGTAATGGGGAGATAATGTATTTCCTTTTCAAAAATACTCACTACTTGTTGGTTGGCGAAAAAAAGGGATCCCTGTTGCAATCCCAAGCTATCTGCACATTACATACATATAAGAGAGGAAGCATGCAGACCAGGCACAGAGGGGTGTTTGTAGCAATTTGTTCTATCTCCAAGAGCTAATTGTGAGATTTAGTCCTGTAATTAGCTAATTGTATAAATTATAGGCATTGTAAGTCAAGCTCTACCATTAATTGAGATTGTAACGCCAAGGATTTTTAAAACTTTTCCCCACAGAATATCACTCGTTATGAGTATACTACTTGTTTTGATTTAGACACCTGCGGAATCAGATTTACTCTTTGACAATCCACCCCTATATATTGTAGATATAAACATTTTCCTATTAATTTCTCTATCATATTCCTAATTCATTTCCTTTTTGGAAATTACTTCTAGCATTTACAGTTTTATTCTGTTTGTTCTGTATGTTTACCTTTCTGTACATAGTGGAGAGCACAGCGTCCTGGCTCCCTGACTCTCATGAGGTTTTTTGGTTGAGTACATGTTTAATTTTTGTTTAATTGGTCCATTTTGAAATTCCGGAGGGTAGCTCCTCAAGTAAAAGATCATATCATTAGTGTGTCAAGAACAGTTTCTTTTTATACACATGGAGAGGAATAAAACTAGTTTTTGTACGGGCTGGCGTGTTTCGTTGCATTGAACTGTGCCAGTTGGAAAGTGCAAGGTTTTTATGTATTTTTTAATGATTTCCCTCCGTAATTATCACTTTGAATTGCAAGGGTAATAATAATTATCTCAAGAAAGAACCCTATTAGTAATGTACATACGTACATATGCCAGGACTACAACCTCCAACATATGCGCGCGCTGTCTCCCTCAGTCAGAAGTGCGAACCCCATGTGCTTTGAGGAAGGATCTGTTTTGATGAACTCAATAGATCCGACTTGTATCACTATAAATTATATGACTGTGTATAGGCCGTGGAGGTAGTACATACTTGAAGAATTCATTAAATCATCACATAAATTATAATGATAACTTCAACAGATAGACTTGTACCAGTGGTCTTCCAATGTACACATCACAGTCCTCCCATGTAGATATATTTAATTCCATAGAGGTTATTTCGCCTTTGAATTGGTTACAGCTGTAGTTAGGTCTGCCGTACACATTAGCACTCATATACATGAGATAAGGGGAAGAACCTGTGAGCATTCAGGTTGGAATTAGAGGGAACAAGTGTTAAAATAATTTTTACCAGAACAATCCCATTATCAGAGTTTATAGTTTATTATTATCATTCGGAAAAATTCGGCTTTATGACATTGAAACATCATGCATGTGCATAGAATCCCATCGGGCTACAGGTTTAGTACTCAGAGGCCTTTGTCATCAAATCCTCCTGGTAATTTTGGAAACGGTGCTAAAAGACTCAGTTTGAAAGGGCTTTCTTACAATTTTATATTCACATATTTACTATTATTGCAGATGATTGTAGTGTCTTTTGTAAGGGGCAAAAAAATTAGTTAGCTCCATCATAAATATGAACTCCATTGTGTTCGTTTCAGAAGTTTTGGATTCCCTTCAAATAAAATATTTATTTATGTATCTATCTGTAGATACCTTCCTTTAGATTTCCTGTAGATAGTTTCCTTTGCTCGTGGAGTCTAGTGCATATCTGTAATATCTCTCTATCCCGGTTACACATGGAGTGCAGAGTTAGAGAGGCTGGGATGAAATAATGGAATTGTCTGTCATAACATTGGTCACAATCAGAATTTTTAGCGAGGATGCATTTTCATGTTGAAATGAAAAAAAAAAGATTCGGTGAGGAGAGAAATGTTCAGTTTTATACCATGGAATCATGCTTGGTTGAGTCCATTGAAAAAAATATGTATCTTTTATATGCCGTGTATGTATAATTACATAAATATATATGGAATTGCCATGGACTTTTGGTATTTGGAGATGAGACTCTCTCCCTATACTTACGGCACTGGACCACAAATGATATAATATGGGGATGTAGTTCAAAGTAAATGCTCTGTGTGAGGAATGGCTAGAAAAATTGTCGAATCATAGGTTCATATCTGTTGTGACTACATGTTCGAGAATAACAGGGTATTAAAATAATGTTTTTGTATTTCCCGACATGCAAGTCCGCTCACTTGTACTGCTTCAGTCTGCGCCTTCAGCCCTGGTACATAATCTACAATGGTTGGAACACAAGAGCTACAAGTGTACCTACTAATCGTAGTATTACCACAAAAAGTTTTTTTTTATTCAGTTCTACTATTTAAGCTTTTGTACTCTTTGACTTGCTTTCCTCACATTGCGAGATGTGCTGTTGCTTATTTCGCTACTGCTATTACTACTTGGTCCTCTTTTTTTTTACACATATAAAGCCTTTTTCTCTAAGCCTTTTATTCGAAATTTTCAAAGTGAGCATTCAAATGGAAAATGTTACTTGATTCAAGAGCCGTAGATGCATACAAAGAGTTTAGGAACTGAGCAGGTAAATATGTTTGAATTTAACCTTTCTCCATTTTCAATGCAGTAGATTCATATGTAATTATTTGAACAAGCATATTTTTTAGATGACATATAATTATTCCCACATATTTTCATACAAAGAGTTTACAGAGCTCTGGGAAGTGTTGATTAAAAAGCAAGGTCTCATATATATGTAGATATATGAATGTGTGTTTCACTGACTGCGTTGATTTACTCTGTACACGCTACAATTACTTCTCTCTCTCTGGATTTTTTCAACTATTATCTTCTTTAATGGAGATTTCGGAAATGTCATGGGATGGTCTTGTTCGTTTACATATCATTGAGTGGTTCTGTCTTTTGTGTTATTATCTTTTTACTCAGAGCCTCCGTAGCCACTACTTTCCGCCGTCCTCTTTTCAGTTAAGATTCTCTCCCTTAAATGCTCTGAACATGCACGTACAGATAGGACATATGTACATCCATAATTATGTAATTATGGCTGTGTGTGATATTTGTACGCGGAGGTTAGACGCATCCGTTTTTGTTCCACAACTGCTCGTCTCTCTCTCTCTCTCTCTCTCTCTTTGCCTCTCGCATATTTTTCTAACGAGGAAGAAATGATAGAAACGCTACCATAGCACTTTACCATGCTAAAGTGATTCGAATTCATCGGCAGTTGGCATGCCTCAAATGTTAATTCCGAGGGGAAAAAATCTTTTTGTTCCTATTTGTGTTAATTGTTTTAATACCATACCATCTCGTCCTCCACTCTCTCTCTCTCTCTCTCTCCTCCGAGTCCTCATAGAGGATAGCCCTTTAGAACATTTTTCTGTTCCCGAGGAAGATTTCTATCAGGTTTCTCCTCTAGCATTGAGTGAACGGACTGAATTTAATTGCAGTGGAACATGTAATAACGCACTGAGGAAATTAATGTGTGGATGTAATGTATTATCACTGTAGTATTCTCCTTCCACTATCATCTCTTATCTATTGTTTCCTACAATTAAACCATGGTGTATTTTGAGGTCCTGTCTGATCATAGACTAGATATAAATTACATACTTGTAGAGCCTGTTTATGGGGCATACATACATACGAGGGAAATTACCTTTTAGTGTGCAATCAGTAGCATGATGTTTCCCCAAAAAACACTTGGAAGATCCATCAGGCGTAGGTTGTCAATGAGGATATCAACAATCAACGTATGATTTTTACACAGTCATTCACTTCCAGTTAAAGTGTTTCATTTGTACGCTAGGGATGGAGAGATAATAAGTTGTATATTTTTCTCGTTATGCTGTCAATCCTAGGGACTTCTCCCCCTTCTCTCTCTCTCTCTCTGTTTACTTTCAATAATATGATCCACGGTACTTGTAATGAGCGGTCGGTTTCGACGGGTTTTTGTTTTATGAGACTTGCTCATGCAACTTCCATCGTCCCCTCTGTGGAGTTGACTCGGATCCTTAAGTAATTGTAAATATTCAAGCTTGCAGGTAGTTTTTGTCTGACTCTTTTAAGGTTCCCATTCACGCGTCCGCTCCTCCGTAATTCAAAGGGTTTTTAAGGGGAAAATATACGCAACTGAAGGGATGCACCCAGATTATTTTTCTTAGCTTATTTCAACTCCATATGAAACTTAAGCTGGCCAAAGATTTATACAGGAGATAGTTAGGTATGGAGTGGGACTTACACCTTTATTTCCTATTTTTGTTTTGAAGGAATTTTGAAATTGGACTTTGCGATAGTTTGAAACTATATATTAGTTTCTTAGTTTGTCAATATGTTGTTTGGGGGCTAAGAGATTTTTCTCATTTTTGATTGTCCGCTCTGTCTCCGTCCATTGTGAGGACGTTTTGGCGTATGGTCATAGTGTCTTTATGATGGCTCTAACGTGAACTGTGGAACTCATTTCATACAGGAATATCTGTGTGTGAATCGAGTGCGAGGGGTACAAGAGGTATTCTTCCTTAGAGGAGGATGAGGTTGAGGAACACAAGTTTTAGTGTGTGATGTTGATAATGAAAGGGTCTCTTTTTCTGCCATTGTAGTATATTTACAGGAATTTTTGACCCCTGGGGATGCACAAGGCACATATAAACGTGAGTTAAGGTGAGCGGTGTAAACTCTCTTCGGGAAATCCACCAACCATGCATCGGTCGGCTTTTGTGAGGATTTTGAAGGACTCGGGCCTGACTCTATAGGAACTATATAGGCTGTACTTCCATGTCATTTGACTCTATGTGCGTATAGATACTATAGATAGGGTAGTATGAGTATGTAAATGTCCTGAAGGTTTCCTTCACATAGTATTGTGCAGGCTCTCTTACCTGCCCTGTGTATAACCATAATTACATATGGTCCTCTATTGTTTGCCATGGTTGTTATACTATAGACCTCTCTACACTATTCTGCATAAGGTTTGGATTTTTTGTGAGTGTGTGTGTGTGTGTGCTCTATTGTATTTTGTGTACATGGGAGCAGAAAAAAAGAAGAAGGGGGCGAGGTTACGCCTTTACAGCCCATATGTACGGACATATTAAGAAAGGAGCCACTTACATCATTTCACATCAATTCCACTTCCAAGCAGTCAAATATCCCACTTGCATGTTAATGGATGAGTTTAAATTGTACCACGTCGTCAGTGTTCGTTGTTCATCATGTGAGACCCGGCCTGTTGATCTCTCTCTCTCTCTCTCTCTCTCTCTCTCTCTCTCTCTCTCTCCATCTCTCTGCTTCTCAGAATGTCTTCTCCAAGACAGAACTTACTCAGACGCCTTTCTTATTTTAGCCTATTTTTTAATACATACATTAATATCAAGATAATAATAATTAATGCTTTGGAGGAATTTTAATGACTCAGTTTTTTTCCCTTGAATCTTCTTGTTACGCGTGTGGTGGGAAAGAAAGCATAATTTACGCTTCTAATTCTAAACCTCCTGTTATTTTTGTTGTTCCTGTGCCCACACAGCTCATATATATACAGTGGGTTATTAATTACTTGAACACAGGCTTTTCCCGACTGTTGAAATGATATTTATAGGTGTAATGTTGATGTATGGACGGGGACGGTGTGGATTTATACCTCTATACTTTCCTATATGTCGGATATTCTATTTAACTGGTATGAACTAATTTACCCACGCGTGCAAGAGCTGTAATTAAAATAATTGATTCCGAGGAAAAAAAGGCTCTGAAAATAAAGAAGTTGCAACAGTAATAACCAACACCATTCCTTAATTTGCTACTTGCATGTTCTGGATATAATATATAATAAGGAGACTTATACATACTTAGACTTGACTCCCCACTACTCCTAGTAGTACATGAGTACAAGGCACATATCTATACTCCTAATTTGACGATCCTGTGGTCATACTTTTCCTCCTTTGACTCTAATAATATTGAGAGGGGGAGTGCAAAGTACAAACGAGGACAGATAACTACGAAGAAATGCGTTATTGTCCAAGGTAACAGGAATAGTTCCCATGAGTGTATGCATCTCAAGCGGTAGTTGCTGAGAAAGTTTTAAATTACAAGAAATTCATTTTTGTGAGTGTGTGTGTGTGTGTGTGTCTGTCTGTCTGTGTACTACCAATAATTAATTAGCGGAGTCATGTGGTGTATTTTTGAGACGGAAACGGACACTCCTAGTTCTCAGAACTAATTGCATCACCACAAGGCATTGAAGGTTCTGTACTTGGAGGAGGGTCGTTTGGAATATTATTACGGAGATTATTAAATTCCCCTTTCTTTCTTTATTTGAGAACTTGTGAAGAAAGTTTTTTTTTTAATAATAAGATAATAATAAGAATGTTCCATATGATAGTATGTATCTGGAAATTTTATCTCTCATACTCTGACAACCTTTTCATCAAGTAATGGAATAATGAGTCCCGGCGCTTTGAGTCTCCCTCAAAGTACCTATGTATACTGAGTAGTTAACATGCATGGACGAGCGGGGCATTAGTACATGTAAATTCAGGGTGAGCTTTTGAATTTTCCTGACAATTAGATAAAGCTTTAAAAGCCCTTGATAAGGTTATGTTTGTGGGTACTATATTGGTAGTTACAGTGTACTCGTCCTGTGGAAGTCTCCCCTCCTGTAAAACATTTTCTCTTTTAGGACAGAAATATTTGGACGTAGTCTCTTGTAAAAAGGACAGGGTTATAATTTCCTTGCCGTTAAAGAGCCTCTACCTACACACAAGTGTCAACACTTGCTCCTCCCCGGGATGCTCCAATAAAGATAGGCGACTTTTATAAGGACGCATTTACGTGTGTAAATACTTTGGAAAATTCTAGTTGTGAAAAATGTAAATCTACACTTGTAGTTGGACTCGTAGGCATGTACTATTGGACATGCTCTCGTGGGTCTTGGGAAAAGGTTATCGTATCTTTTGTGTTCGACTATTTGAGTGGACTGATAGGAGACAAGGGACTGTCTCTCGGTATCATCCATACAAGAATATGAGGATTGTATGAAAATATCCCTGTAGACCGAAGGACTCCAGTTGTTTTTTTTCTGTCTGACTTGAGAGCACAACAATTTATTTTATTTTCCTCACCGTGAGTCACTTTCAATTGACTGTATTGAAATATCGAACTTGACTCGATTCCTTACAATGTTTATTACTTGTAAAGCATAACTTCCCTTGCATTAGTTGTAAGTCGTGTCTGTACAAATACTGGGGTATCTTCAACTCTATGTGTACTTATATCTTACGGTATACAATTTTATAGACAAGCATGGTTCTCAGGGATAGATTAGCACGAAAGCATATATAATATATTAGATACAAGTATAACTTCAATTTTTTTTTCGTAAATATCACTTGAACTAGTGTAGCCTCACGTGTAGATAGGCTACATGTGTCCGTGGAAGTTATGCATTAGTCAGAGCATACCAGAAGAGTCTTAACTTGTTATCATGTGGAAATATTAAATCCCTTTATGTGACTTGGTTTTTTTTGTTTGTGGTGTGGTATGTACAGAGTGTGTGTGTGCGTGCTTGGAAGTGGTGTACAATTGAACATGTAGGAGTTTTGTTGAGTGACTGTGACTGTCTGTGTGAGGGTGTGTGTATGTAATATACATAGATAGATATAGATATATGTATCTATCTGTGTATGTGTACATAAGGTTAAAAAAGATGCATGGCTTGAAGCAGTTGAATGTTGAGGCTGAAGTAATCATCCCGGCCGGCATCTTGAGTCGAGAAACACAAATGTCCAACGCTCAACTGAATAATATGGCTTTCCTTACACCCCGCACAGCTCTAAACTATTCTTCAAGACACATTTGCATGCATACATTTCCCTTTATTCTCGTATTTATGTCACTGGCGTGTAATTCTTTATCTTGCCTCGAGTATTCTTCTACGTCTTTATATCCCTCAACTCCTGAGTCCATCCTCTGCTTTTACAATCTTGAGGTCCGCAATTGGCGGGAATGGAACAGAACAGTACTGGAGGCATCTGTGATTACCACAGATGCATGGTTATAGGCATATCCTTACTTTGGCTCCATTCGCGATATATATACTAACCTTAACCCACGTAAAAAATCATGGGTTCTGGACCCCGTCCACTTATTTAATAATTCACAATTTATCAATTCCATTTGATCCCCATCGATTCCCATTAGACTACCAATAGAGTCTCCCCATAATCATGAATTTAAAATTGAGGTCCCCCCTCCCCAGAACCTGCCAATAAGGTAATGGATTTAAATGGACAGCTCTTCCTTGAAACTAAAAATTATTTTTGATATGTTACCTTGTGAATTTTGGGTAATAACTTAATGACCTCTCAGGATGTGTTGGATTTTAATGTCACAGTTTCCAAGAAGTCTCGTGTTCAAGAGAAACTTACATGTATCTATAGCAGGTGAATTATTATTTCCCAGACGACACAAGCAGGTCTTTGAGAGGTATTTGAGGATATATAATTCCATATGTAATTACGTATGCATGATAGGAGGTGGAAATTATAGGGTGAGGACTCAGGCTTTCAGTCCACATTAGTTCTTTGGAGCATTTTGAGTCCATGAGAAGGCTCTCTTATTCTGTGGACTGGAGTTGGAGTGTGTAAGAATAATTTGAGTTTCCTGTCGGTAAATTTTATGACATGACGCTGCTGTCTCTTGTGTCGGCTTGGAGGGAAATTACAGGTTATCTCCAACATTTGTATCATCTAATTTTAATAAAACTTTGCTCTCCCCGTCTTTCTTTCCCCCCCTGTAATTACTGCCCATGGGTTGGGCTTGAGTGTATCACGAGGGCTTGTAAGTTGTTGCGAATTAAGCTGGGATTATATACCATTAGGAGTATAGAAGGGAGAGTGTGCACTGGCTCTCTGTAGTAGGGCTTCTTTTAAAGACATTACCATTGAATGGAGGACATTGAAAAACTATACTTGAGTTGTTGTTGTTTCCGGAATTGTGGAAATAAATAGTACCTTTGAGTACATTGTTCAATGTCGATATGTGCTATATGAGAAGGTCATTTTTCCAGATAGGAGGTTTTCACACGTGAGGGAAATGATGGAGAAAAAAATATATATCCCCTTGTGACAGCAATTTGAAAGTCTGAGCATGATCCTGTATAGGAGGGAATTCCGGAATGAGGACGAGCGTATTATGTTGGAAAGTAGTTATTAACTGTGAATCAGCATGGTCAGTTAAGCTTTAATAAAATCATGGGGAAAAGAATGCTCAGGTGGAGGGATGCTCGGGACAAGAGAAAAGACTATGTACACATATAATATGTATGTAGGGACATGGGATGGAAGGTTTGAGGGACGCTGGGAGGAAGAGCGGGACGTGCGTGTCTCAGATTATGCCTTGGTGTTCCCTATGTAATAATACACGGACGGACTCTATACATACTACTTTGTAGCTTGTCTGATCTGTCTAGATTTTAGCCAACCTTCCGACAGTCCTCACGTCCATGGATAAATTATGGAATTTTTAATGAACTTATTGTTTAGCTTTGCAACTTGTTCTTTTTTTCCTCTCTTGTGTAGTTCTTTTTCCCTATCTCCCTCCTTATTCCATCTCTTCTCTCCTGTGAGTATACATACACACATAGATACATATGTGCTCTCCTAGTACGAGCTTGCTAGTTGCTCCTTGTTACAAACCGAGCTTAAGTAATTCATGCTGGGCTTGACCCGCCCCTTTGATGTTTTTCTGTTTTCGTGGGCGGGTTCACTATGTGTGCAACTCGATGAAAAATCTAATATTCAGGTATTTAACAGTGTTCAGCAATAATGTCTAAATGGATTAATGCTCCTTTCTGCAATTTAACAAGCGGAGGATTGGGACGTGGAGCTTGCCCGAGCCCCTCAGCCCTAGCACTCTCTCTCTCTCTCTCTCGCTCATTTTTTAATGCATCCCAAAGCTCATATTTTATTATGTACAGGATACTAACATTATACCCACTGATAACTACTTTACTACTAGATGAGTAATCTCAAGTTGGTTGCGTGAAAATTTGACATATGTGCATCTCTCTGCCTACATTTAAAAACTTTTGTCTCACACACACACTCTCTCTCTCTCTCGTTTTATTTCTTTCGCTCTTTATAGGCATATTGTACCTATATGATGCAATACTTATCCTCCAGTCTACCTTTCCTCTACCCCTCCTCCTCCCTCATTGTGTCACAAGTGAGGAGTGGATGTAGGAACGTCATTCAAATATTGGCAATAATTTATAAGATTATGTGCATGAGACTGGCACTCCCCCCAAAAAAAAAACTTATGACTGAGAGAGACCTTTCTTAAAAATTTTACCTGAAAAATAGTCTTACCATTGCCATTTAGAGCCGTGAATTGAATATAAAAGGAATATTCATTTCTACATGACAAAATTACATTTCAGCGAATTTCTTGTACTCAACAGTGTTTTATTGCAATAAAAGCTTTTGCTTGTAGTCATCCGCTTTATAGCAGGAGTCAATGGTTGTATTTACAGGCTTAAATCCTTATTAAATGTTTGTGTATCTACCTATATGTGCATATTTAGCGTTACTCATAAAATATGTAGTTATAATATTGGTTTTTACACACATTGGTCTCTCCGCACAACTATTGATTCGTTCTAATTCAGAAGCTTTTCAGACAGACAGAGGAGAGAGAGAGAGAGGGTTTGGGAAATAATTAGTCAAATTTTGACGAGGGAAAAAGTTAGTTTAGCAAATACAGTGGTGTACAGAATAAAAAGAAAAATTGGATGAAGAAGATGATGATGATCCAAAGTAACAATCTTCAGATTTGATAGAAAGTGTTAGTGGAGAACCAGCGATGGTAATAAAGTTAAAAAGCATGGAGAACAGCCTGGAATAAATTGGGAACTTGCCGTGAAGATAACGATAATGATGGGTGGTGATTACGAGAAAAAATTCATTCTTTGTGCTGTGGCTCTGTGGTGGAGGATCTATGGATAGGGAGGCATATGGAGTAGCTCCACAGATCCTACATTTATGTATATCTCTACATCCATGTGAGCGTATAGTTTGTAGTTATTTTCTATTCCGTTCAGTCAGTTCCTTTCATCTTTCACTTCACGTCCGCAGCCCAAAAGAACCACTGGTAGTAGAGGGAATAGGGAGTATTTGTAGTAGTAAAGGAACTGGATGCACACAAGTATTTAGTTATATCTACTTTTCTCCGACCCTGATCATCATACCCTTTTTTCTATGTAGCTACCTTGGATGTAGGCATAAACGCTTTTGGGGCTTGTATCCCATCCAGGGATATAGGTGTAAGAGCTGAGGAAAAAAATGTGACTCTGTGGATTCATAACGACAGTATGCACAATATATATGCATCTACATACGATTAAGATTAGTTAGTTACTTGTTGGATCCAGGGCTGACATGCAGGGCTGCTCATTAGCATGTACGTATGTACGTCCGTCCTACCCTATAGTCTATACAGTAGCAGTGTAATTATATATCTACATACATACATGCTACCATATGCACGTCCAATACAGACCGGGTGAGAGACTAGGATGTATAATTGGGAATAAATTTAGCTCCGTAGTCATTTCCCGAAAGGAGGATTCTGAGTATTCCTCCTCTGAGGGAATGAGGGAACACATAACAAGGTTGATTAGAAGCTACAGTTTAAATGAGGGAATCAATTAATTTTTGTATGTACGCAAACCGTGGTTTATTGTCTGTGGAAACGGGGACACTGTATCCAATAGGCCGTCAGATGCAGGGCCCTATCCCTATGTAATTACTTATATGTAATATGTACACATAATTATTTTGAAGTGTGTACATGCTATGGACCTAATTCCCGTACATATCTAAATATAATTAGATATACTTATAATTATTACATCCACATATGTACATGTCCCTTCATTGGGCTCAGCTCGCTATGGGTGTAGGATGTTTTAAGTGTGGGGACTTATTGTGGTGTGTGTGTGTGTGTGTATACTCATTGATCCTATAAATAAGAGTGTATAGTGTTGGGCTACAGGGAAACTCTGTGGAGACGATCAAGGAATGAGCGCTTAGTTATTTTTCTTGTTCCTTTTTTGGGAAATGTAGTTGATTTTTTGAGGAAGAAAATGAGCTTTTTATTGGAGGGGGCTTCTTGCTGTCGAATATGTACGCTCTCAGTACACTCATATAAGAATAATATCAAAGCTTTCTACACTCTTCCACTGACATTCAATTACTCTTAGAATCACAAAATTGCATCCTTTTGGGTCATTGAGGAACGAGAATAGAATCTCATATGAGGCGACGCGCGGGCTCGGGCTGTACATGGAGTATATATGTACATAGGAGGGATCCATGTGTATCACATGGCCTATGTATACATATGGGACCAACAGTGCAGTGCACACACTGTATTGTAGTCATAGGAGGAGGAAGAGGAGAGAGCGGGAAAAAAATAAATAGCAGCCACTTTAGCAAGGCATTACTTTTATGACATGAGTCCGCCTATGATTTCCGCAAACTGTTCCCGAAAAAAAAAGAAAAGAAAAAAAAAACTAATACTACTTGTTCCCTTCCGCTACGTTTCTCTCCGTCCGTAGAGTTCTCCTCCCTGCTTTCCCCAGTCCAGTTTCCCCAGTAAATGTAGTAAAACAATCAGTGGAAAATAGTAAATTTTGTTAACCATTTTCAAATTATTTTTTATTTCCTAGCTATTATTGTTAGGCCTCCATAACCCTCCTCTACATATTTGGGTTCCGTCCCCACTGTTTTCCTTTCCTTGGGGGTAACTTTGTGGAACATCAACAAAAATGGGATCTCTGACACTTGAAACTACCATTAGAAGTGTTTTGAGGAAAGATTTAAATTGGTTGAGTGTTCCTCGATAAAAAATAATAGTGGGGTCGTTTCCAAGAACGGGATTCTCTTTTTGGGGGAAGACAGACACATGCCCCATGCTTTTGGAACATGTCTCCTTGATCCCCCACACTCATCAGTGGTATTTGAATACAAAGAGCTTATGAGATGTTTACATTTAGTCAAATCAGGCATAATATAAGGGCACTGATGGGAACTCAAATTATCGGAGGGGTACAAGTATACACACAATGAAGGAATTGCTAAATTGTAGTACAATGAGTCCCAAGGATTTACAGACGAGTCTGGTAATAAGTGAGACTGTTGCTTTTTTGATAGCTTTTAATTTCCCTTGTCCGAACCCGGCACTGGGAGTGATTAGAGTAAAGAGAGAGAGAGAGAGAATGAGAGAGAGAGAGAGAGAGAGAGAGAGAGAAGATGACATAAATGCTATTCAGAGTAAATGAATGGCTGGATTTTTTGTTCTCGAGAAGAGTAGCTTTGCTCCGTATACAAAGACACTTGTAGTATGTATCTAGTGTCTGTATGTTGGGTTGAGGGAGACTTGAGCATGGTTTATATATTGTGGGGATGCAGGTCTCTGTATTTGTATATCTATATCTAGATATATAGTAAATAATGAGCAAGACTTTGTTCGGCTCTATGTGTATGAGCCACTGATGAGGGAGAGAAGGGAGGTTCGGGGTTTTTAGGTAATTGATTTGGTGTCGGTTCGTTAGCTCTCTTTTGGCCCAATTACCCTCGTTTGCACCCTTCCCCACTCAGAGTCAGTAGAATTGACGAGCACTCCAACTCCTCTTCGTGGATCCCTTCATTTTCACCGAATTCGGATTATCATCAACCACCAGTCCGGAGCTATATATACAACATGTGAGGCTGTTAAAGTTACGATTAAATATTGAGTGCGCGTATTTCTCTAAACCTCAAATGAACGTTCCCCACTCACACTAACTAATGCAGGTATTTACTCTCTTCTGCTCTACTCTCTCTCTCTCTCTCTCCCTCCCTCTCCCTCACTACTTACATGTGTGTCTACATATATGGAGAGATACAATAGAGACACAATTGTATAAGTGTCGCTGATTTCTTGGTAAAAAGTCCCTATTTTCCCTGTACGTATCTATAGTATACGTCGAGCCCGGCTCAAATATCTCCTAAAAATAAAAGTGGACGTATGTACATAGGACAATTGGGAGGGTGTACATAGATGCTGTATTTTTACAGGAGAGAGAGAGAGAGGCTAGTATGGGATATGTACGGGTGAATTTTGTTATGTGTAGATACGTACAATGTGTATGGGTTCACAATTTGTGGTATGGTTGGGGCTCTGAGAGAGTGAGTGAGGAGATGGAATCCATCATCGCATTAGCCCCTTTTGCCTTTTATCTCCTATCTCACTTTTATTCGGGCTAAGTGCGAGGAAGGGCATACCGTGCACGATCGAGTAATTTTTATGCCGTTATCGTATTCTCTGCATATAAACAACATTTGACCTGCAGGGATTCGGAAGTACTTATTTACTCAATTTTTCCTTTGTGTTCCTTCAACTACCACTCCATAGGCATTAACACTGTCTACTAGTATTGTACTAATCAAACTCACAGGAGCGTACAGTATTTTCTCCTCATTTTTACACTCCTCGGAGTTCAAATTGTTAGCCTCCATAGCTATCTGTACATACAACAGTCTCCTTCATACTATAACACTGCTGGGCCTAATATTTACTGTGGGAGCAGAATAAATAGTATTGAATCCTGTAGTGTAGTAAATACAGGACCGGGGAGTATGTCAGGAATTGTGAGTATGTAATTAACTGGTGTAGGAAGCATTCGATGAAAAGTCAGACTGAAGGAGTACGTGTGAGGAATCCTTGTAATGGGCTTAATAATAATAATAATAAAAATAATAACGGAGGTATAATTTAGAGATCCTTTTTCCCCTTTGTATTTTGTTGTTGTATTATGTGAGCATTTATTTCTAGTAAAAATTGTTTTCCTAAAAATTATGAGTTCCCTAAAAATTAGTTTAGTTTAGAGTGAAGTTTCAACACTTGCGGGACCTGAAAACAATAGGGGGAATTACAATGAATTGAGAGAGGCGTTTAATCTGGGAAATAGTATAATTGGGAAAAATGAGAGGCAGATGGTGGCTTAATTTCTAATTCGTGAGTAGGTTCCAAGAAAAATGAAGCAATTAAATTAAATTTGCCTCATACTACTCTCTCCGCTCCTATGTTTCTGTTGTTTGTGTGTGAGTAGTTGTGAGAGGATAATTAAATCAATTTTTATTTCTCCCCTGGAAAGGACACATGTGTGTCTCTCTCTCTCTCTCTCTGTGTGTATCCTGGGCTGGTGAATTGCTCCTGGAACAACGTAATTATTTCAATGGAAATAGAGTGAATATGACATGATGACTTTAATAAGCGCACACTTATTTTTTCCTTTTCCACACACACTCACACAAAGGTCGGACGGCATATGTGGGAATTTGAGGAGTAAGAGAGTATCATTGTGAGGATTTTTACTTTGGTAAATTTTCATGCTACATGTGTAAGAGAGTCCGGAGCCCCTTTACCATAGATAGTTATAGAAGAGTTTGTTTATATAGTAAATTAGGGACTGGGAAGATTTTCAACGGTGGAGCATTGTGCTGTCCATTTTATTTTTGGTCATGCAATCTCCACACAGTGTTGTAGGGATAATGAGTAATTATTAATTTCTAAAGTGTTGCTCTGCTTGGCACACACAGACACACACACGAGTCTGAAACTTGTGGGAGACTAATATGTAAGATCCTGTATGTAAATACATGTTAAGGGAAGTGAAATAATAATGAAGAGAGTGTTTGAATTTTGAGCGCTGTAAACATTCAGCATAAATCAAACAAACGTCTCATCTGACATTATCTTCGAAATTCATTTCTTCTTGGTGACTTTATCTCAGGCCGACTTCCTCACACACACACACATACATACATGCTTACAGAGCTATGGAGAGACTGAGACTCCTAATACTACTCCTAATACATGGACTAACTGGCAAACCCACACCAACGCCTGTCTCCTCTCCTTTATTTATGATCACAATATCACACCGATCCTATTAAAAATAGCACGAAACCTAATAAACTTGGATTGAGTAACATTGTTCGGTTGGGGCTTGAGTGTTTCCTCGTATCAACTAGATCTGATATATTCTACAATTATAAGTGCACAATTATCCCTCTCTGATAGTACATATCTGAAGAGACTCTCTCCTACGAAATATAATGATTACCACCACCAGCATGTGTAAAAGCCTACGTAGACTTGTTCAGAAACATCTCATCTAACTAGAACTGATATAACGGTTAATTCCATATTTGCAAAACATGTAATTATAACAGTTGGCTTGAGTTACTACATTTTTTCCCCCTCCAAGCCCCTACCATTATATTTATACGGTGATCCTGTAAATGATTACGTTGGCATATTTCTCTCTACTGTTTAGTCGGAAAGAGTATCTATCTATTTGTTATATATTATACGGACTCCTTTGAAAAGGGCTTCTCAATGATTTGTATCTTTTTGTTTTTTTTTAAATAGATGCAGATTGCGACCTGTCGTTGAGCCTGGCGTGAGTTCCGTGTAAAGAAATAACATTCGCGCCCCCGTATGTCATTGCTGAGCTATTACAGTGGACTACCGTGAGGTCAGTATATTTATTTATTCTCTACTGCATCAGCTAATTGGAATGGATTTTTTATTTACTTAATGGCAAAGAGATACTCTCAGACTACAAGTCTGATGTATGTATGTGTGAATGCATAGATTTACTTTTGTGACTTGGATCGTTTTGGTACGCTAGATGTTATATAAGAATAACTTTTTTCCCCCCTCTGGGTACTCAGTCACTTATGTACATATGTCCGTACACTCTCTCACACACACACACGAGGTAGTCTGTGTGTGTCCATTCTGAAGTATGTAGGAGGATTGGAAGGGACAACAACAAGTGTTTACTTTCTGGTCATTTACTGGTTTTCGTGAAGACTCTCTTCTGGCTCTTTTGATGCACTTGCCCATGGAATAATTACAAGGGACGGACGAACTACCTGCTCTTTTTGGCATGTACATACGTACACTTGAGACTAGCCGGCAGTTAATTAATAAACGCGTGTGTTTGGCAATTATTTGCAGGAAGTTGTTATAATCAGCTGTTTTAATTGTCTTTTCTGTGTTTGACACGGTTGAAAGCCTTAGACTGGGCTGGCCCCCGCTTCAGCACTGAAAAACGTGAGGTGATATTTTAATTTAGCTTTTCTCTTCTCATTTCACTCAAGCCACAGAGCAACTGTAAGTCCTACACAGTACATGATTAGGACAGTCCATGTTGTATCTATAGATATATGATGATACACATACCATGAGGGGCTCGAGCTCTCAAGGTAAATGTTCTTACAGTGTCTACTATGAATGCAGAAATGTTACGGGGTAATGACAAGTATGGTAGACGGGGAGAGTATTCTCTAGTAGTAGTAGGAGATGTGGAAAGTCTTCCTAGACTTCATTTCAATTTAATATCCGGTCGTATATCCTGCCATTCACGTACATACATAATGATCCTCGGTACATAGATGAGTAGTAGTCGTTAGTTGTAGTGGTAGTGCATTCACATGTGTGTATTTACGGTTGCTCCGGAACGGTTGAGCAACTTGTGGGAAAATTCTGTGGTAAATTATTGGCGTCACTAAAATTTTAAAGATTGCGCCTAATTACTTTGAGACTGAGCTCCCTATAGGGGAAGTAGGATTTTTATAAAAAATAACGTTTTGCCAAGAGGATCAGTGTACAAAAGGGGGAACAAAAGAGTGTAATATATCTTGGATCTTTCTGGGACGGATTGATGTGAGTAATTATAGGAAGCACCTCTCAGGGAGTGTATTATCACTCAAGATAGTTAAGCATGGTTTGAGTAGCAAAATAGCAAATTTGAGTGCTTGAGATTTTACAATTGAGACGAGGGAAAAGACTCATGGAAAATGTTCGCTTTTTTAAGGAATTGACAAGAAAACTTGTACTCCATATAAATGAGGGGTAGGTTTTCTTGGCAAACTTGTACATCCCTAACTATACTTAGGGATAATAAACCTGTAATAGTTAAGGAGTAATGAGGAATGGATAAACTGCAGAGCGGAGTTTTTTTTCCTCTCTCTCTCTCTCTCCCTGTAAACCTTCCCTCTTGACATCCCAAGGTTAAGATAATAAATTTAATTATAAGTACCTATTAAATGCAGAGGAATTTCGCAGTGCTCTTCTCTGCGATCATTAAATTTTGAGGACGTGATCAAAATACATAGGATTTCCATAAAGTTTGAGTCGCTCTCTCACTGTCAGCAGGGATGAGAGAGGGGAACGAGCTCCACACTGGAATATTATGATGTAGAGTAGTGACTTAATCAGATTCCTGCCTCCACAACTAACTAACTATGTATGAGTGTACACCAATGATAACAATAACAACAAATTTAATGCTTTGCCGACGATCGAGATGAATTACTAGATGGAATGGAAATATTTCTACAAGTATTAACTTATTACTCTCAACTGTACGACGCGGGGCTCCCTGTATGGAGACATAATGAGAAGCTGGACGTGCATGTTAAGTTTTAGCTTTCTTTCTATGGACTCTGTGCTCAGATCCTTGGACGGTCATATGTATGAGGAGGACAGTTCAAATTATATTTGTATGCAAGTCTGTGTGACGTTAGGGTTTCAAAGGAGTTTACCCGATAGTCTGGGGGTCAGTCTGTCGGTCTTATTGTTATATGACTATATCACGATCTGACCACAGAGCATCGTCGTGAGTGGGTTATAACACGTTTGAATTACACCTGCCTTGACTTGATCTGTTTTTAATACGGAGGGAAAGGAGGGTAGGAATGTACTTGTGAAGGATATTTACATGTTCTTTGATCCTCTGGAATTACTCTGATGTAATTGGAATGGGATGTAGTTACTGGGCACCGACATCCCTGAGACTTATGCTAGCTATGAATTGAATTTTAATGTGTGCTGAGGTTGAGACATACTAGTTTATAGAAGCTCGGACTCTGTCATTTGGTATTCTATCTACTACACAGACCCCACGAGATATACTCGTTGCCCATGGTATCTATAACTAGGTTGGAGGAGATCGAGAGAAGAGAAGAAGAACCAGAACATAAATCAGGGACGAGAGTGGAACAATGTTGATCTATTACCCAGATGCAGTGCCGAGACATTTTCTTGTGTGGCCCAACGGTCTCAAATGAACCGTCCAGTGACCCTCTAAAAACTGCAGGAACGAGTCACACCAAGTACGAAATACTATATTCCAAAAGCCATGGAACATTGACCATAAAATCGGGTTGTTGACAAGCCTTAGCCTCCCATCACCCATCCCATCACTATACTCCTGCCACGCCATGCACCCTGTCCTACACGCCAGTACACCCAAGTCAAGTCACACTTGATTCCCGTATATTTACTATATTTACTCTTACATTTCACTTTTCATGCCCGTCCTTCCCAAACTATATCCTCCATTCTGTGACTGAACTTTTGTCTCTATACTCTAGGTAGGGACGGATACTTACATGATGTACAAAATACCATTGTCCCGCTTCTATTCTATATAATTCTATATAGTGAGTAAGTGCAGTAGAAATCGTCAAATAACCTAAAGGTTCATGTACCATAGCACTATGTACATGATGTTGAATAAGATCCGTACAAGCATGTACTGAATCCCCTAAAGATTCTAAATTTTGTGAGTCTCTCCTGTAATTTTATCCTCAGTTGTGTTTAAGTTTTAACGTGTACTCTCTCTCTCTCTCTCTCTCTCTCTCTCTCTCTACTACAAAACTCCACTCACAATCCGTACTAACATACCATGCGATGTTTAAAATCATTCCAGATGAAACTTGTAGTTTATATGTACTCTGTATTATACAGAGGTATGTACTATACAGCATATCCGTACTCATGGAAGGTTTGACAGTGTAAAGTGCCAGAGTGAGTAGGACCTCATGAAATTGCAGGTCATAGGTAAAGGAAAAAGATCTTGTTTCCAGATATATACATACATGCAGCCTGTGTAGTTAAATGTGGAGGATTTAAATGCACGCAGTTTCATATTTTTCCTTGTTATATGACTCCGGTCCCCCCAAAAAACCTATTTGTTTTGTGAAGCAACTATACAGTACATATGTACGTTTGGAGGAGTGAGGGCGTAAGGGTATGTATCTGTCCCTATACATTCTCATGTGCATGTGTCCCAAGTCCCAACGCACCAATACCACAAGGTTAGTGTAATAGCTGGAAATGTCGTGCACTCCTACTATAGGAGTGGTGTCATTGGTAATGTTATGAGTCTAACTAAGCAGCGTAGTAAATGTTAGTTTATGATGGTTTAGTATAGACGAAGAGGAGTGTTCCACGATTAAATTCTTGAAAACGAGCGGACCAATTGGACTTTGGGAACATTTTTAATGTTTCGCTCTTCATGTTCGTAATGTGAAAGGTAGGACATTGTGTTCTTCTTGGTGGGATAGAATTTCATGGATTTTCATATATACCAGGAGTTGTCAATGACTAAGGACGACTTTGTCTTTGGAAATTGAAAATATTTGGGGTATTTTGCTCATTCATTATAGTTTCCTTACCTGGGGGAAGTTGGGTCCTTTTTTCCTTCTTGTATGACAAGGAACGGAAGAAATAGCACAATAAGTATTGAGAAATCCAGACGATATTGAAAACTATTTTGTTTATTATGACAAACTGGAGGGAAAATTTATGGATGGAGAAAATATTAAGAGTTTCTGGAAATTGGTATCGTTCTATTACACGATTCATATATATATAGATATACAAATCTAGATTTGGGTTTGGACAAGTTTTCTCGGTGTAAGTTACCACGGGCAATAGAGAGTGCATTTTGAGTTTTAGGTACACCATGCACGTTCAGCGGAGTTTTCCTTTGTATAAAAATCTATGCGTATGCTATATTCTATGTAGTGTGGGATTCTGTGGGTCTCTCTATGTGTGTGTGATTTGTATTTGTGGACGAGGCTGTGGACCCTTGTACGGTGTGTGTACATAGTAAAGCGGGCGGAAATGATGATGGAATGGGTGCAGCTGCTTGCTCCTTTTTGCTGAGAGAGAGAGAGAGAGAGAGAGAGAGAGAGAGAGAGAGAGAGCTTGACTGGCGCTTGCATGTATACATGTACATATTGCATATAAATATGTACGTACAAGTAAATGTGAATGTTTTGTACAGGCAGAGGACCCATCTATAGACGGTGTATGGTTTTTGGTGGGAGATTGGGTAAAAATCATAAAAGTACATTGGCTTGGGGAACTATTCATGTCCGAAGATACATGGAACGTATTGCTCTTGGTATGGTGTAGCCCATAGGTATGTGGAGAGATGTTAGAGGTTTCCAATCTCTGTCGAGAAAGAATAACAACACAATGGCCACTTGGTCTGACAATTTTCACTACTTATCTACATTGGGCAGATTCTTCATGCTTCTTCTTCCAATAATTTTCAGTCTTGCTCCCTTTTTTCCTTCTTCTTGGTCTTCTTCCTTTCCCCCGTTGTTCACTCAGTGAGCAAATAAGGATATTGCTTTACGTTTAGTTACAGCCAAGTGACCCTTGTTCCATGGACGGTATATAACCCATGTTTTTTTCTACTTCAGTTTAAAAGCGAATGAGTGAGTGAGTGAGTGAGAGAGAGAGAGGAAGGGACGATATTTTTTTCTGAAATCATAAAGTATTGAATGGGCACATTCCATGTAGATATGGGTTCGGTATGTATTGGAGTGTGATTGTGATTGTGTGTATGTATACTGTGTTTGTGGAACCCGGGACTTTAAAGTACGAGGAGTTGGGAAGAGGAGATGAGGGTAATAGTTTTGTGGCTGGTAAAAAATTTTTGCTCCCATAAATTTTTCGCCCAATTGAGTACTCAAATGGGTCAGTGAAAACATGCTGTGCTACTAATGGAGTAATGTGAAATAACATGGATTAGATTGCATTCTCCCAAGTCACGATTATTGTGGCATTTCATGCCTGCCCTGCCTTCTTCAAAATTTTCTCAGCATTTTATCCCCATATGTTATATATTCTGTACTCTGATTATCCTGGGTGTTCTCAAGCCTGCTACTACTACTACTACTACTATTATTACTACGACATGCACTCCTTGAGTCGTACGTCGTAAGACGGAGGATTTTTATTAGACTGTGTCGACTGACTCTCTCTCTCTCTCTCTCTCTCTGTTCATACTTGTGAAATTTTCTGTGGAAGAGATGGGAAATGCAGAGGACTAGAAAAGTATAGAAACTTGGAAAATTTTCCTGGCTCCTTCAATTCCTCATGTGTCTATTCAAATGTGAAAGAGGTTGGGAAAGAGAGAAAAAATACTTGTTGAGCGGGTTTCAGTATTTTATTTACGTTTACTCCACTTTGTGCACTTCATCCGTAAACACATATATTTGTATGGTATTTTTATCATTCGGGAATTTATTTCATCGGAAGGCTCCATCAGTGAGACTACAGTACTAATATATTTTTCATAACTTTCTTGTGGATGTATCCAACTGTGTATGTACATATGTCCAAGTGCTTAAATACAGACATTTTTTTTCGTTACCTGTATCTAGCATTCTCATCCTGAAGGGTAAGTAACTTTTAAAAAGTACATAAGGGCAGCTTCCTTTAAGATTCAAACCACAGAACAGGGTATTTATTTAGAATCAATGTTCCTTACACTCACTCAAATGTGAAATGAGTTGAGATTTTTTAACATTTCCTCTCTGGAAGGGATGTTTTTATGGAAGTAGTACATATGTACATACATGGCTATGTATCCGTAAATGCTTGTACGTTTATATAGTATGCATACCTGAAGATGTCAGCCCATAAGTTATTCAATGGTACATGGAAATTTGAAAAGGTAGGTATTAGACTTGAGTATGTGGATTTACGGAGACCCATCACCTTAGGACTCAGAAGTATCTAATATATTCAGAAGTGTGTGTGTGTGTGTGTAGAGGTGGTAAGGTAGTGCTAAGGTGAGGACGTCTACCAAACGTATATATGCAGAAAGGATGTTTTTCTTGATTCGAACCAGCCAAGTGTAATCTATTCGTCAATCTAACTGAATTATGGATCCATCATTTGTCCTTCTGCTGGTATCCCCTCCAGAGGGAAAATTCAACCTCAACACTGATCCTACAGAGATACATTGTAAATTTCTATTGTGTGAAAGACAGAAATTTATTTTTACTTGAATCTAATGATCAGCGGCATATGTCAGAGCTCAAGTATTTAGTATATATCTATGTATGTGAAGAGGATGATTTGATTGATGCCATACGGTCCTCATGGAACAATCGCTCTCTCAACCCTTCTGACTTGACTTTTTCCCCGTAATCGTCATCTTTTGTTTTCCATCTTCCTCTTCCTCTTCTTCTTCTTCTTCTTCTCCTTCTCCAGGCTTTACAGGTGTTACTGTACTACTCTCCTAGTACAGCAAGTACGCATCTGATTGACTAAACGACTCAAACATAAACAACTTGTATGTTTTGCCATGGGAAGGCTGGTAGCCATCTTTCCTCTCTCCGCTTGACAACCATAAACAACTGACAGAGCAGATAGATAACCTGTGTTTATTCTCATAGTTTATCCAATCTTCCCCCCTCAGAGCCCCGTCATCTCCGGTAGCATTGACACAACTTAGCAATAACATATAGCAATAACAAATAGGAAAAGCCAGAGATTCTGTGGAAATTCGAGAGCTCCCTTGTACTGCCAAATCAGAATTTTTTCTCACTTTGGAATAATTACCTATTTGTTACCACGGAATTTATTCTAATGTACTTGATCCAAATCAGAGGAGAGGAGATAGTGGATCGTATAAATACATTTTTTTTGCATCACATCAGTGATTTCATCATGGTGTATGTCGATGTATATATGTATGTAATTTCTGTATCTACTGGAAGTCCATGTAATGTCTACTGGTGCATTTGTTGTAGGATGGTTTAAGGAAGGCTCGGCTATAAGTACAGTGTTTAGTTTAAAACATTGTTTGGGTGTGCATTTGCTGTCTCTGTCTGTCTCATAAAAGACCCTCTGAGATGGGTTTCTCAACTCCATATTTCAGGTTTGATGGGGCTAAATGCCTTTATTCTAGTTGTAGAATTACCTTCAAATGCTCATTTTTGGTCATAACATGGCGGGTGTGAGGAGATTACTGGAAACTGGAACCCTCATCTGTATCCCTCAACAATAAAATACAAGGGAAATAGTATCACGAGTACACTCTCAAGGGGAAGGGTTTTATTTTATTTTTTATTTTTCAAAAAATAGTATATGAGGATAATAATTATTTTCGGCCCTTTTACTTTTTATTTTCTCTATTTTTTGGCGCAACAGTTGAGCCTCCCCTTTGTCCCTGTAACATTATATGGGGGATGTGAGGTGTAGGATAGTCATCTAGTGTACTTAACGATTAGAAAAAGAGTCTTTGAAGGGCTGAACTTAGCTCTCCCTCTATTATAGAATGGACTATTAGGATGATCATCAAGAAATTTAATGTTTGAGTTGTTGAGACTCACTCATACAGACCGGAGGAACCTGAAGAAAATTGGTAATCATATTCATTTGCCATGAAAATAATTACCATTGTCTAAGAATATGACTACTTGGACTGTAATTATGGGCCATTTTGAATTTTCTCAAGTCGGACGGGGCGGGGGAAAGAGTCATTGTTGTTTAGGCTTGTGTCTGACTCTCTCCTGAGGTTCTGTCTCTCTCTCTCTCTCTCTCTCTCTCTCTCTCCAGTCATAACTCCCCTTGTTTAAATGTTCAGTCATGACTGTTATTACAATTGTTATTGCACATAATGTTTTTTTTTGACGAAATGAAAAGCACATAAATTCCTAGCATTTGTTTTCCGATCCCAGACGACTACCACTAGTAATAATTACCACTGACACGGACGCAACCCTATTTAACCAATCATGTGGGAGCACTCACCGGGGCTTCAATATCCTCTGACATTTCCCGTGACTATCTCTGTATCCACTGGTTTTTCTGGTACTTGGAGGAGAAAACATCCCAGGAACTTCCACTACAGATAAAAGTCCCCTTGAATCCCGGACTTTAATTATTACAGGGAAGGATAAAGGTGCAATTAGGTCCCTCTTTTTGTAGGTTATCGTTCTGTATGAAATGATATTTAAAGAAAACACGTAATATCAGGGCTACTACCTGGAAATAACATTCAGAGCCAAGAGTTGACAACCAATACATTTTACAAATGTGTAGAACCCGCCGTTCAGCAGTTAGTTACACCAGCACATACATACATGTTGTGTGAGTATTCAGAGACGAGATGAGTTGAGGCCCGACGACAAGAGTTATAATAGGTGGATGGAGTATAGGTATCTATACATAGAGTGAAGACCGAAGAATGTCAGTATGGTGTGACTGATTGAAGGAGGAGGAGGAGGAGGACGCTAGGCATAGATAGACATGAGGGAATATTGAGAGCTGCTAAAAGGAGACAATCTGTGACTGGAAAGGTTCGAACACGCACTCCCAGCACTGACAACAGCACACAATCCCTGACGTATGTACGGAACTGTGTGTCTAAATATGTACGTTATCCCCATGCATGTTAGCAAGGATGTTGTAGGAAAGTGCGTACAAGGAAGATAGCAATCAGTATTAAGGTTCGTTTGAAAAGTGTCTCTCTCTCTCTCTCTCTCTCACTCCGCAATTTTCGACCCGTTTCAGACTTCATTTGCTTCTTATTGTGTATGGATCTGGTTCTATTTGGGCGGAATTTGCGGCCGACCTGATCCTTTGAGTGAGGAGCTTGAGCAGGAGCACACATCGGATTCTCCATCATTTATTATTACTAATACATACTTTACTCTCTCTCCTCTCGTGGTCCCTCTGCTCCTCCATCCAATTCAAAGATAGATGGATACCTTCCCAAGTACACCTTATTCCTTAGCTAGTCCTAACTACCCAGTATGTACAGGAGTGATTTTCTAGAGACTCAAAGTTACTCTCTGCATGTACATATATCCCTCCCTCACACACACACTCTCTCTCTCTCTCTGGTCATTTATGCATAACCACGAAACCTTATGGAACCTCTGAGGATCCATATTAGACACCTCTCTCAGCTCAACAAGGTAAAACATGAATGTGTGGAGGCATATTAGATTGAAGCCTACCGAGAGAAAAAAACGTAACTTTAGCTGAGGGGAAGGTTTGGCTATCTCTCTCTCTCTCTCTTTTTACAGATATAATGTATAGTAATCTGGAAATTTACATGCTGCTCAACAGATAACAAACATATTCAAGTCAACTTGATCCGTTTTACCTAACGAGTAAAAGAATTTATGCGACTATGAAAAGTTACTTTATTTATAACGAGGATTCATGAGGATTCACACTGTAGTGCCGCCATTCCGTCCAATGTGCATTCTGTACCTCTGGAATACTCTCAAGCTATAAATGATAGTTGTACAAAGATACGGTGATGATGTATGTAGGTGAAAATTAGATCATTGGAAATGTCTACTACACTTATTACTTACCAGGATTTCAAGCGGGCCTTTGGTTCCTTGGGCTCATCAGTAAAATAGGGCTGCCTCCATGGCTTTTATAGTATGGAATTATCTGTAGGTATAGATATGTAATGTGTAATTTGGGTTTAGTTGTTTGTGTGGATGTTGTTAACTTTGTGTTTGTGTGTGTGTGTGTGTACATTTGGTGTCTTTCACCTTCGACTTGTTTCCTACCGATGGATACATACATAGATACATATGTACATGTAGTAACTGTGAGACTGTCCAATCAAGAGCAACTGAAGCAGAAGGTGCTCTAATGAAATAACAAATTATTTATCGAAAATTGAACGCTCACAACTGTCCATTGGCTGAGTGAGGGTTATTGGGTCTGGTTGTGAGTGGAATGTCTATAGGAGATAGTTATCGAGAGGGATGCTAAATACTATAGTAATGGGACTTGATAAGGGGGCAGTAAATGGAGTTTTTGAGTTGATAGGATGAATTGTTGGAATTGCTCAACATGTCATTGGGGTGTAAATTGTTGGGGATTTTTATGAATTGGTGAAAGTTTCCAACTAAATCTAGATTCCTCTGGGACTCGTATCAAGGTTCATCAAGTGATTATAAAAACTCTTTCTCAGCTTGAGTACATTTCAATCGTATGCTAATCGAATTGTCTTGTCTGGGAGATTCTACGGAGTGATTTCGAACGGATTTTTTTTTCCTAGCTCCACACAAGTAGTAGTTGAGCTCTAGCTGTGGTGGTGGAGTAATGAGTCTGTTGAGTCTATTAGCCAAATTATCAGAGAGAAGTCCCTGACTGAGCTCTGTGTGATTGGAGTTGGGAGTTTTAGGGGTATCTACATAGAGGAGAAAAACTGTAAAATTATTTGTACTTTATTGAATACTTCATACCTTCATGGCACTCCTCTCGCTTGTCCACTCTCTCATTATTATTGCACCTCCGTCGTTCCCTCCACCACACAATCTTCCAACAACCTCTTCCAAAACATCGAGAACGGGTAAATAATGGGAATTCAATTAGGAGACGCAGATCTGCCCCAGCGTCCAATCACCACACCAAACTAGTTTACTCCTCAGTTTTTATTTTATCACTTATGTAGATAGATATGCATTTGCTCACATGCTCTGTAATTTGACGTACATACATATCTACATACCTTTGGATCCTGTCCCTTCTCCCATTCACGCATATACAGGGCACATACGACATACATACACAGACATATCTACGTGATTACATACATACACTGGGATACAAGTGTGCCGTCAACAGTTTCTTTATATTTTTTGGCAGAACATCTTCTTTCCTGCCTCCTCAAGGAACACACGTCTCGCTGTAATTTTTATGTACGGACATGGAAGGCATTTAATAATATAAATATATAAGGGGGGAGTGTACACATACAATAGGTATTTCTATAGGGGGAGAGTAGGCTGGAGTGTACATATTATTTACAGTACTATTTGCATTTGAAATGTGAAGTTTGACGCAAACATTGTCAAGTAATTATCGAAAAACTCCTTTGAAAATACAACTGGTGCTGACGACAAGGTAGCTTTTTAAATAGAGGCCTGAGGTTAACAATTTCTGATGTCTTGAGCAGCAAAAGGTGATAATGTCAGAATCTACTGGAATCCCTCTCCTCAGCCTCGAGAATGCTTAGTAGGTATATGAGTGCTCCGTCTTGTCTTCCCTACTCCCTCCTTGCAATCTACGTGCTTGCTTACACTTGTAGTCGTTAGTTGGGATTATTATGACCAGACTCGGTCTTGACCGAAAGTGTGCAAGAGACAGGAAATAAATTTGATTTTTTCCTTCCTTCCTTCCTTATTACTGAGGGGCACTCCGGCTCTCCTTGCAGACCATGTGGATATATACATGTATCCATCTATTTATGTTCCTATGTCTTGGGAAGTCACTTTTGTTTACTCTCCTGAGCTCCTTACCTCGATGCTCAAATAAGTACAATAATTCTGGTTGTATGAAAGTAGCCCCTCTGGATTTATAGTGGCCAATCCTGATTCTGGAGATACAGGAGACATAGTCTGGATTTGTCCATGGCTATATAGAAGCCAGCATTCCCTCCTGCTTCTGTTAGTGGTAGTTGTAGTAGTAGTAGAGTGGGGTCTTACAGCATGGAAGTGATTTAGATTCTGTTTTATTCAGTCGATACAAGTTCCAATACATAAATAATGCATGTTTACTTACTCAGTAAATCGTATCTTACAGTATTTGGAGAAATGAGAAGTCCCTTACTACTGTATACTTATGGATATTTTCTGTATCATTAGAATGAGTGTGTGGAGGGGATATATTCCGACCTACTCAAATCCTGCCTTTCCTCACCAATTTATCAACGAGTTATACTCTAATGTTTCAATTTCGGCTAAGGATATTTGTAAGTTACCTCACACTGGTGTTAGTAGTTGTGAATTGACTTGAGTTAACGAGACACTGACAGAAAACGTATTGCAATGAAGAGATATATCTATGCACAATTCAACTACTCACATACCACCGGGACGCTTTTTCTACAATAATTTGACTTCGTCGTGGGAGTTTGCCTCAACTCGTGCCTTTGTAATCATCTGTTATCCCATTAAGGAAATTGATAGCCATTTGATAGCTGATAAGTGAGAGAGACTTTCGAACGTGATTATGTTCTCCTCTGTGTGAGCATACCTATATGGGTGCATGTTTTCAATTGACGATAAGACTCCTGTGTGTGTATGTGTGTGTGTGTGTGTGTGTGCGTGAGGTACTTTACTATTGGAATTGATTTAAAAAATTGAAATCAATTTCTGATGTATTTATGACCATCTGAAGAGTAGGATTGGAAACTTTATTGGAGGGCGAGCAGGACTGGCTTTTAAATACTAAAATCAATTTTCTCACCAACCACTCTTTAATTTGTTTACTGTGTGTCAGCAGGCATTCACTCATTCCTATTTTAATTTAAGGACTTGGAGATTTTTGAACGTTATTAGCTCTACTGATTTGGAACTGTTGAAAGTAAATGACAAGGTTCTGATAGGTCTTGCATGTACTCACTGTAATTTCAGCACTAGTAAATAATAATTGCATGAGTTCCTATAATTCACAGCGGAGGTTGTAAAGAATGATGTAGATGTATCTATATGTAACTATGGATACGAGTCGTTGAGAATTATTCCTATTAGTGAGTGGAAGGGAGGTGATGGAAAGTGTAGATTAGGTCTTGCTTTGAGAGACAGTTCCGAACACAATGGATAATGAGTAATTGGGGACTAATTATAATTGAGAGTACAGTTGTAACAGTGTAGTATTAATGAAGCTGATGACTTGGATCATTATTCATTGAGAGGTGTGCTGTGGTTACTGCGGGGGGATCTCAAATGGTCCTCTCCGCTATCTCTCTCCTCAGCACAGCTCAGCTCCGTCTCAATTGAAAGATTAAGATTTCCTTTCCAAGGGATTTGTCAAATGCCACATGATGATCAAAGGGAGGGGACTATGGGGGTAGTGTTAGCATAAATAGACAATGACGACCTTTACGTTTAATTATTTGTACGAAATCAGATAAAGAGAAATGAGTTGCAATTTTTACTTACTCCAGTGCTCCACGTTATCAATTACCTCATTAGGTGCGCTGAGAACTCATGCCCACCCATGAGTTTATATTAATCAAAGCCTCACACACACGTCCAGTGAATTTATAACGAACCCACCGTTGGATAATAGATCCTTCAGAGTACCTTTTCACGTACATAAATATTACGTCCTGACTTTTTCTACTCTCTTATATCTCAACGTTCTAATCCTATGCACTTTCAATCTGTCTCTCTCTCTCTCTCTCTCTCTCTCTCTCTCTCTCAATCTCTCTCTTCATTGCTCACATACCCATTTGAACTTTTAGATGAACAAAGGAATTTCCTGCAGGGTCTTTTCTTCAAGCAGTGACTATACTAATCATATGTATTGTGAGGTCTTTACGAGCTGATCCGCAGTCTATACAATCAGCCAGAGAGGATGGAGTCAATTGTGGAGGATAATTTTTGCAAAATGATGCAAGGAAATTTCAAGTTTCTGCTCATACAGATTATAGAACCTTACGAAAACATATAATGGGATGCACGCCTGATATTGTTACACATTAAACAGTGCCTTTTATAAGGTCTACTCTGATTGCCTCAGATGTATAAGGCATTGTCTCCTCCGATCCCCAAAGCCATGCTCGTCGTGTGCTCTAAACCCTGCATATATAAAACATACTGGATTTGCACTTGTGTTAATTCGAGACTTGTTATTAGACTGACGTGCCGTTGGAAGTTCCTTATAGATCCTCGTACACACGGTCCACGTTTAACCCTAGGAATGAGCATATATGACTGGTGACTACTAAAAAAAAATGAAGACAGTGTATTATAAAAATGATGTACCTATATACCAGACTTGAGTTTATAATTGAATATGTGTGGTGGTGGGGGATGAGGACTGGTGAGTGAGTGAGTGAGGGCATGAGCATGATATTCTTTTTGTATACATCTCCATGTATTTACATGTAATTAAGTGGAGGGATAGGAGGACTATTGAGGACCAGTTTTTCCAATTTAGCACTCAATTATCTTCGAATGAGATCATCAAGTGAATAGGATAAGAAGATGCCGAAATTGATAAATTGGAGACAATTTATTTAAATTAAAACAGGTTTTAATGTTCGACTAATGGTGTCCATACCCCGGTCGTACTTGTAAGTACGCGGCTCTGCTAGTCTAGTGTGCATATAGTAGGCCCTATTATAGCTATGCATGTAAATATCTTGTTCATAATTACATCGATCATTAAGGACTCCTCTCGTCCTCTGCTCCGGCTGTCTCCTGCCGTTGTTGTTGTCATCCCCTGTGTGTATTTACTAATAATACACATTTGTGTGTCTTCAATAATGGCGAGTGTGGATGTAGAATGAGAGCTTTTTAGCGTAGGTGCGTCCTCCTCCTCCCTCTCCTTCTCGTCGTCGTCGTCGTCAGCATCATCATCATCATCATCTTCTTCTTCTTCTTCTTCTTCTTCTTCATCTTCTTCTTCATCATCATAGTGTGATTCAGTAGTCTCGTGAAAAGTAGGATTTACAAAAAGGGACGAAGACAAGGAAGGAGCTGAGGAGTGAAACTTTAATCATGCCATTATTATTATGATTTCATTACACCAATCTTTTCATTAGTACATATTTGTATTTAGATGGTGTAAAAGCCAGATTAAGGTGTACAATACACATTAATGAGTCAGGGAAGAAAAAGATGGGATGATGAAGAGACTGGTTACAATGCTACGGTGAACTACTACATGCATGCTTGCTGTCTACAGTCTACAGTCCTCTGGATTTCCTCTGACTATACTTATATACTAACAATCAGCTCGTTCTTCCAGTGTGTCTACCCTCCCTTATATATCCAGTTATATGTATAGGGATATCTACATACACAAGACAAGAACAAATGAAGAAGAAATTTACGGGTTTTCAAAGCTGCTCCTGTTGCAACTAATGTATGTCTGTATGCTGTGGAAAAAGGCGAAATTCAATACAACTTAATGGCATTCACATTGAGGATGTGTACATGAAGTAATTATGTATCTTTGTTGGCGTCATTATTACGTGAAAAAAATAATTCCCTATCAGCTTCAATAGTTTTTCAATCTTAGTTTCCTGACGTATATTTGTAGGTAGATGGATGTCCATATAATTACATAATTATACATACGCAATATCTACGTGAATGCTTCTCTATGAGAGTACAGTTTATGTGTGTGGGTATCGGCTATCGGGGATGTATATCTAGTGTTATGCATACAATATTACATCATTGGTTGAAAAACTTGTTGAAAAAAATTGTCTTGTTGTTTATATGTATATCCCCATGTATGTATGTATGTATGTACGGACTGCCATATGTAATCCCTTTAGAATCCCTGGCTTTTAGTCAATTATTTCATGCAATCATGTCCAACGTTTTGAGCCTAGTGGATATGTGAGGTTGTGTGTGTTTGTGTGTGTGTGTGTGAGCACATGCATATGCTCTGTATGTATGGGGCAGCAGGACGTGTAGGAGAGACGGGTGAGATTGGTTTTCATTTGTTAATACATATGATAATGTTGATTCAATAGCAGGATTTTAATTAGGTAGTTTTGTTTCTGCGCGACCGAGTTATTCCATTAGCTGGCTTACATGCAACTTGGAGTACATACTGAGTCCGTGAGATATCTTTGTATGTATGGGATTGGTGTGTGTAATATGTAGTCCCTGGGCAACGGATACTATTCCCATATGACTCCATAGAGTTTTACACTATAGTCATGCTTAACTTATATACGGACCAAGAACGTTATTAGATATGAACTATGTATGTGAAGGTGCATGGGGGAAGTTCCACTATTTACTCGTACCTTTAAAGCTATACTCAGGAATGGTATTGGATTGTGTAATCGAAAACGTATGGACATTATAACGATCCTTATACCTTATTACTTTTGCGGAGGGGGGGGGAGGAGGGAGGGTTGAGCTGGAGTTCGCTGGAGTTATAAGGATGAGTGTACATACATACGGCTGTAGTAATTGCGTCCGTGGATGTATGTGTGCTTAGTTATGCATTACTTCCCTCTTGCCCTCATCATCATCTTGATTGTACCTCGTGTTATTTATTGGTAATATAATTTTCCCTTATGGCGACTCGTAAGCCTGATGACTTGCAATCATAGATATATCAGTAATTACTGAAATTAATGTTGTAATTTCTAGCAGAAGCCCAATTTTAATCGATTTTGACTTGACTCGTTCCATTTGATATGATTCCTGTCACATATTTTATCTAGGAGTGGGCTCACACAATTCTCTAAATTCCAACTAGTGTAGAGATACTTTCCAACCCATATTTCTCCATGGTGTAACATTTCCCTCCTCCTTTCCTCCACTCTCACAGTGGGGTTTTTTCCTAAGCCCAACTCCTTTACTTCCTGGGAGAAATTATTATTATTATTTTGACTATCTGGCTCCATTGCTGATTTTTAACTCCATTGCTGAAAGTTATAAGCCTTGAATGAAATTCCCTTAGAATTAATTCCCTTACAATTAATTCACTTAGAATTAATTCATGGTAACATAATTACTATGGCCCATAGACTTAAATATGAGCTATACATACATTGAAGGATAGAAAATAAGAGGAAAATTAAATCCCAGGCTATTTAATGCCCTATTGACAAATACGCATGAGAGAATTAAGGAAGTGCAGACCTATGAGTGGACCGGAGGAGGCACTTTGTTGTTGCAGTATTGTAATTGTGTGTAGGTTTGGTTTTGAAGAAGAAAAATGATTGAGTAAAGGCGTTGATAGCATGTCTACGATCTGCAAAGACATTGAGAGGTGAGGATGAGAGAAACAAGTTTGAAGAACCTTATAGCTTTAAGTGGTAGTTATGTGATGGAAGGCCTGAGGTGAGTATTTGCCGAGAGGCGTCAAAGCCAGACAAAGATATTTGTAAAATCGTATTTATGAGGATATTTCAGAGTTAAAGTATGGCGTCAAGGAAGATGGCAATGAGCCCTCACGGCCTTCCATAAAGTCCGCAGATGATATACATAAGTGGTTGCACATATTGAGTCAGAGTCAGAGAGAGAGAGAGAGAGAGAGAGAATGAGCACAGTAGTATTTAACATGTAGGAAAAACCTAAACTTTGGGAAGTTGGTTGTTACCCTGCTCTGCCTCTGCCTGACTTAACAACGGCGAAACTACCTATTAAATAGCGTCTCGGCAGAAGTGCCATATAAAACTAAAAGAAGAAGTGAAGATTGTGTGCGTTAGTGTATGTACTAATGTGTAGTAATGTTGGTGATTGTGTGTTGTTGAACGGTGAAATGAAACCATAGTAAACTATTGGTTCTGTGAAGGAGACAAGTGATGATCATAATTTGTGGATAATTACAGACTCGGTAATTTTTTATCGTCTTCATAGGTCGTTTTTCTCGTTTCCCCCATAATAATAATGGAATAGACTGGCATGCATGCATGCTTGCTTGTGTGTGTATGTGCCGTTGGTATCTCTCTCTCTCTCCCTCTCCCCTCAACAACCTGGTATCAACCGCAGAGTTGAGCGAAAACCGGTCCACGGGCTTCACCTTAACCTCTAATTATTTTCCAGTCCTTCCAGCCACAAGAAGAGGAGTCAGTGTTTTTATTCCAGTCAGCTCTCTCTCTCTCTCTCTCTCTCTCTCTCTCTCTCTGACTCTTGTGTGTATGTGTCCCTCACACATCTCTCACCTCATCGTCAAATATACGGCTAGTTTAGTTCATCTCAGAGGCTCTCCTCGGACCGTAATGCCATTAAGTATGTATAACAACCAGGAGTAAGTGAGAACCGGTATTGGGCACAGGGCTTGGATGCTCCTTCCATAAGGGTAGAGTACGAAACCATGTCAGATTTGTACGGTACCATGGTCAGGACTTGCCACTACTCCCAGATACCAAACCATAGGAAAGTATAAGTCTTGACTACAAACTTGATCCCTCTTAACATGTTTTATGGCAGTCAGTTACGTTTACTACGGACGGATGTGTGGCCACTACTCCACTCCGAAACCAATATAGATAGATATAGCCCTCTCTACATTTAGAACTCTTCTACTTCTGTACTAACAGGATGAGAGAAAAAAAAACCAGGATATTTTTATTCTCTCAATGTGTGTATATATGTAGGAACTAGGAACATTTCTTATTCTGCCCTTGCTTCGATGAAAGTTACTTTCGCCGATTTTCCGCTTCATTTTCTACTCTTATTGGGTTATTACGTTCAATCTTCTTCTGAGGATCTCAAATGAGTCTGTTTCGGGTTTGGAACTTTGAAGTTTTTACTACTCGTCGTAATTTCCTTCTGTATCAATTAATAAATAGTGGGCTCGGGAACATGGGATGCTAAATCAAATTTCTTTTTGACGGCATATTATCTCTCTTTTGGGGAATGGGAAAAAAATAACTCTTAGAATTTTAATTACAGCTATTACACAAGCTTCCGACGGGTAATCATTAGTCCGGGGGATTGTATAAAAATAATGAGAAAATCATAGATGATGAGAGTAATAATCTGCTGGGCAATAAAATCATGGGATAATTTCTAGTAGTTGAGAGGAAGAAGGTGTCCAAGCCTGAAGGCAGACTCTGAAGCGAGATTTCGGATAATTTATATTGTCTTCCGCAGGAATTAAATTAAATGCATGTACATAAAAATGTAGTCTCACTGTGTATATATGTATGTACATATGTAATTACATCCTTTGGGCTTGTAATATATAAGCAGAGCTGTTTACAGACACTGGATCTTGCTAGGATTATTTTTGTCGTAGCATCAATTATTTATAATTTAAAAATCCGAACACTTACGTATAATTACCTCAAACTTGCATAGATATCTATATACATACAACGAGCTCTGAAATAAAATCATTTCATGAGACAGGTTGTAGATCCTTTTTCATGTAGGTGTGGGTATTTTTAATCCCAACTTAGTGAGGGTCTTCTGCATAAGAGCCCATGAGTCAGACTGGGAATAAGGTAGAACACGTTTTTTCCCTCTCTCTCTCTCTCTCTCTCTGTATGACTATGTAAGGGAAGTTGGAAAAGGCTGTAAACGGTCTCTCAATTTGAAGCTGATCTGAGTCTGGATAAATATCTACATATAAATGTAGGCAGACGAAAGGTAATGTTAATGTATGCAACTGATGTATGTATCTATGTATGTAATGGTAATGACTTACCAAGTTGGACTTGAATGGTCATCCATAAAGCACTACTTAGTGGAGAGGAAGGAGCTGGAGGAACTCAACAGCTAAAATTGCTCCGTACTCAGTCAGTCAGTAGACAATCAAGATCCGTAGATTGGAAATCGAAGGGGTGTCTAATTAATTGGATTCGATGATTCGATTTGATCTGAACAGGGGACTCAGTAGGAGAGCCCAAACTTTCTATCTTGGGGTTAACAATTCGTGCAACGTTTACTTTTAATTTATTTATGGACTATAAGCTTCCCGGCAATTCCTCCCAGGGTACCCGATAAGTTCAGCCTCTCTACTACTATTACGCATAACATTTCTGGACAATATTTTACCTTTCATATTACAAGTACTAGATATGTCTTCTGACCACGCGGTCTTTCTCATTAAGCTCTCTCTCTCTCTCTCTATCTCTGTCCCCCTGACTTTCCTAACACACACTCGACTATCTACCACATGCATGCGCTCGCAATTATTCTACCTGCTGTCTCACCCGCATTATGGGATTTGCCAGAAGTCTTCCCTTATGTTGTTGTCCCTGTCTCTGTATGGAGAGGGAGTATTGGAAGTGGATAAATGTACATTGTAGGAACTTGTTGTTGTTGTTGTTGTTATTGGTTTGGAGAATTGTGGAAGGAAAAGGGAATTGAAATCGTGACATGACTCATGACTTGCTATTGGACACAAATGGACTGATGGAAATTAGCAATCAATAAGTGGTCATACTAATCAGAATATGTTAGTAATTTATTGGATTTTAAAAATTGCCAATTGTTTTTGAATTGCAGGTCGGACCCGTTCTGAGACAGTGATTTGATTCAAAGTATTGATTGAAAAAAAGAAAATGTTGAATAATGGACATGTAAGCGGCATGGGGACGCCGGACGGGGGTCAATCAGGGATGTATGGTCATCCTGGTGGACCTGGTGACTACCCCCCAAACAATTACCTCGGACCCTCCCCTAATTCCGGAAACGGACTCATGGGCCATCACTCTGGTGGGATTTGCTCCCAGATGGCCCTTAATCAAACCTCCTGCCCTCCTAATACAAAAGTAAGTGTCCGTGGGAAATTCCTCATCATTAGTTTCAAAAGTACGAGTCAAAACCATGGGATGTACCAAATTATACCTATACAAAATAGTTGATTAGAATAATTATAAACAAAAGTATCCCCTTGAAAAACTGGGAAAGAGGGAGACGTCTGAAGTGTTGAGGAGTCATTTGGCCCATAGGTTTTATTATTGATTGTTGATGAGTTGGAAGATTACTTTTAATTGCCTAAATTTTATTTCCTATTATAATTATTGTGGTCTTCCAAGGGTTAATTACAGTGAGTCGAGTATGTATGTTAGGTACAGTTGGGGGCTTCGTAAATTGGAGACTCTTTAGGCGCTCTTTGGGAAACCGTTTAAGAATGCCTTGTTGGGCTTGCAATTAGGACCATTGTGGAGAGTTTCATTAGAACTCTCAAGTCCTTGTTAGATTATTGCTAGTTGTGCAAATTTTATATGATCAGGAATAGGACATTTGCATAGAAGGAAGGGCAAATGAAGAAGTAAATAATTGCAGATAATTCGGCATCTGGCTTTTCCTTTGTTGTCAATTTAGTTTTGTAGTTGATGGTAGTTAGCCTTTGAACTGAGACCGCTCATTGAATTCGTTTTAAATTTATAATGAAGCTAAGTTTCCTTAAAAGTAGTCTGTAACAAATTAATGACGAAATTGTCTGTCCTCATGATTGAGAATGATTCAGTCCGTAGCCAATTTCCAGGGATGTATGGCAAATAAATGACCAACGTGTGTGCACTATAGGCTGCTTTGACAGAGTGGGCTTTAACGAGGACTCCGATGCAGTCACTGTACACTAATCCCATTGGACTTCCCTCCTAAGATTCCTAGTATCTCATATATGTAGAGAGGGGGGGAAAAATTTGGAAATGTGAATTGAAATCTTGAGGCTGAACCCGAATGGACAATTTAATGACAATCATTGTAGCCAACTTGTTACTTTTATGGTGTACTTTAAATTTTTACACCTACATCAGAAACGTATTTACAGTTGTTGTCGTAAAATTTACACGTTTATGTACTTATCATGATGTGCTCTCGAAGACCAGGTGTTTCACTTCTTTGATGACTCCTTGTCCATTCGGGTCGAGGAGGAGAAGAAGAGCTGATAAATTAGTGACCTTTTTGTGTGAAGAGAGGCGAACGGAGCCCGGGGCTGATTTATCGACTTCTATGTATATTTAATTGCGAAAGTATACGGGGCTGTGAGGTGAAAACGTGTTCCTAATAATTATTTCTTTTCCAATTCAAGAAAACAATTTTTATATGAGTTACGGGGGGAGAAAAAAAAAGCCGAGTAAGTAAGTGAGGAGCAAATGGAATTAATGAATATCTTTTAATAAGGTATTTCCTAATGTGGACAAAATGAAATCCATTGAACTTCATCAAGTAGTCATGATGATGACGATGAACAATGTCTGTAACTAATCTTAAATGCATTTCAATTTTAAACGAAGGTCATGCTGTTATTCCCTAGCGTCAGGACTATGCCGTATCAAATATATGTACATATGTATGTATATCTATATGTACGTCCTCATAATAATTAGAGACATGTACTTCCAGTAGTATCCACACTGTAATTACCCATGTACAGTAAAGGCCAGCCTGAGTCTCTTTGAGTAGTGTTTAGTACTCAATGAACGTCTGCGTGCCGGGATACATCTGTGTATGTAAAATGCTTGGAAACTAATGTAGAATTCAAATGTGGCATCAACTTTAATTTAAATTGAATTAATTTATTTTCTTTGAAAACAGCTTCTCTTCGCTTAAAAGGTTTCTCTCACATTCTATTAAATACTGTCTTACAGGGCTAAAGTAATTTGCTTTTTCCATGTTCCTAGTGGGATGGAAGGAGTCGTCGTGGTCGTAGTAGTTGTTGTAGTAGTAGTAGCAGCAGCTCCATTATTATTATCTACAAATACTACTTACAAGCGTAATTTTGTTTTTCACGTATAGGAACATTATAGAAAATATATGACGGTAATGTAAGCCTCAATGTAGGAAGATGCAGGCTGTTTTTGTTGGGAAACTTACGATTAGTCAGGTGCAATAAATATTTGAGTCATTTACCGATACTTGTCCACTGTACTGCTACATGGTACTCATTACGCGGATCGTGAGGAGAACTAGCATGGTCGAGTCATTTCATTTGTCTGATCCATAATGAATTGACCGTCGCATTGTAATTACTTTAACTCATCTGCCTACTTGCGAAAAGAATTGGTTTAAACTGTACATCTGCTGTTGTTGTTGTTGCTTCATTTCTGAGAGAGAGTCGGAGAGGGGAAAAAAATCAACCTTTCAACTTCTCACTATGTGTTTCCCCTTTCTCAGACAAGAGACCACATTTGTGAGCGTACCATCATAAGTTGTAGTAGGACGGTGCATGTACTAGATCCTTTGGATACTTTTGACACCCTTAACAGATAGTGTACTAGGAGGGACTGGGCACTCATATGTATATCTATAGAAATACATACATATGGTGGAGACAGAGTTGGATGGGAATTTGAGCATAAGTATGGCATACTGTGAGGGAAGTGGTTAATTCTTGAAAGTTTTTGGTGGGCGCGGATAACCTTTGTATAATTCAATCATACTGTGAAGATTAAATCCCATTAATAAAATTCTCTTGACTGTTGATTGAATTTTCAGCAATGCGCTGGATGCCAAGGGCCAATCATGGAGCGGTACCTTTTACATGCCTTGGACCGATTTTGGCATCATTCATGTCTTAAGTGTAATCATTGCGGAACCACACTCGCTGATGTGGGAGTGTCCTGTTTTACCCGTGATGGCTTAGTTCTGTGTCGTCATGATTACGTCAAGTAAGTCTCCTTTTATTTTTCATCACATATACATAATTATACATATATAATTATATATATACATATGTACGTGAAATATATGTACGAAATCCTCCGAGCACTACATCCTCGACGGGCCTTTCCCTGTATATTATTGTGACTGTTGTAGTACAAATATCTATAGGTAGTTATATATAATAATTATTATGCATCTCAATTGGAAACTTCTGATGGAGCAGGAGCTTCCAGAAAGTGAACTGCTCTTAATGTTGAGTTCACGCGAGCTGCTAAAAGATTGCCTAATTGCGTGACTCTGTTCTGAAAGAAGAGAATATTAATTCTTGGTTACAGATGTATATACACATATATATATATATATATGTATATATTGGGAGGGGGTAGACATTTAACATGTCTGCAGACGCTGGAGTTTTTCCACTACTATTATAAATTACTGGAGGTGTTTCATGTGTGAGACTTCAGATTAAGTTAACTTGCTGTAGCATTGTTTCAATTTTTGAAAGGCAGCTCTCATGGAGTGCTTGTAGGGTGTATTGGGTACTTCGTGGGGTATTTATGAATCCCAGAGCTTAGATACATGCACTAATACTATTTATACTGTATAGAGTGATGTGCCTATATAGATATGAGACTAAGCTGGTACGTATTTACTTGATGGCTACGTGTGGGAAATATTATTTCGGGAGTCTAGCTCTACATTATATCCTGCTACACTGGAGCATAGGGGTGTTCTGGACGCGAAGGAACTACTATATGGAGGTAGTGGGGATTTTTGGTATGGGTGTCGTGCGTAGTCGGAGATGCGAAGGAAATTGTGGGATAAAGCCGAGATGCTGGAGAAGAATGGTATGAAAATTGAGTTAAACGTTTCGGAGTTGGAACGGTCACCTGGGAGAGACTGAATGTCCCAGAAGATTCCTGCTCTGCCTACAACTGACTCAATTCTCTCTACCACCTCATTCTCTGCTCGTTCCCAGACCGCCACACGAACATTGAACTACCACTGCTCCTCGCTTTTGTAACAGTTCATCCCGCATCCAAGAGTTGCCGTCTTGCAATACATCTTTGGTGTCGCAAATTTTCCAAATTCAGCCTCACTATCTCCACTTAACATCCCCTTCCCACATTTATATTATTATCGTCCTCTCCTCACAGCTCTCCTGCCAGAGAAACTTCTCCCAGTCAGCCGTAGGCCTTAACTCTGTTAAATTTCAGAGAAAGTCCTCTCACTCCTCTCTTCCTCACTACTTTGTAAATATGTACGGGACTCACATGTTGTAGGGGCAGAGTGGGGAAACTTCTTCCTTTATTTACATATTACACTCTCAGTCAGATCAGAACTCACTCCACTTTCCTCTCCTTTCTCATAGTATCCTCATTTCTTATTGCTGTCTACCATTCCTGCATATGTACATAGATGCATATTGTTCCTACTGTAACGTGAGCTTGTATCTTGAAGCCTACAGCATAGGATGAAGGAATGTCCGCCCTAATAATATATATTAGTCAAGTTTCCCTTCATAGATCTGGGACTGGGGCTGTAACAATAATTTTTAAAAGGGATTAGAAAAATTATTTCTGATATTTGCATGAGTGGTCTGTAATTATTACTGGAGGGAAATATCTTTCATGGAAATTTAGGGCCATTTAAGGCTCCTTTTCTTTTTTCAATACTTCTGGGCATGATAGTTTGTTCAGCTTGTTCTCATATATAAAAGATGGATCAAGGCCCAAGAGAGTATAGAACCTCCTGTAAAATGTGATACATTTTTTTAACTAGTTTGAAGTTTGTAGTCTGTCTCAGCCTCTTTTGACTATGCTCAATTAGGTATTAGTTTGCAAAGGGCCTCCTAAAGGAAATGAGTAATTTGTAAGTGAGTGCATCGCTTTCAAAGGCTCCTGTTTATGTAATTTTAGGAACTTGCTATTCTTTAGGGTTGCATATCCTTGTGGGAGCTCTAGATCCTCTGCTCTTTATGTATTTGAAGAAGCACAGCCTTGTCTCGGGTTCTGCTGGAAAACTTGGAACATTACAACATCGACAGCTGTGTAATTCCTCCAGTCCTGATTTTTTTTTGTTTTTGGGTATTGGTTTAGAAGATGCTTGATGTATGGGTGTGGGAGAGCTGGGGCGTCTGAGTGTATGACTGTAGATACATATATATTTGTGAGGATGTAATGAAAACGGAAGCAGCGGGCAGATAGGAAGCCGTAGAATTTCATCTCTCTTGGGATTAATTTTCTCCTCTTGCTACAATTAATAGACCATTCTCCGGTCCTAACTAAACCTATCGTGTGGAAGTTTCTTTCTTGAAGATAACCCATTGTATTACCAATAGTCGACATTTTGTAGTTACATGGATAACTCACACACACACACACACACATACACACAGCTGTAGTTAATGTGGCACTGAAAAACTAACAGACCACGTACAGCTTATTCAAGGCTATGGGACGTGACAGGCTTTTTGAGTGGGAAATAATTTTCAATTCTGATCATCTCTCCCCGAAAATAAATCCTGTTAAAGGGTGAGAGAAATGGTGGAAATCATTTTCTAAAATGGTCTAATCTCAAGGAAGCGGGATCAAGGAGTTCCCTTCTCTGATACGGCACATTTGTGTCTATTAGGTTTGCACTGATGAAACAAGAGCTGATCTTTGATATTTAGTACCAATTGCTACCATATATTGTTGCATGTTCTTGGGGCATTGTGTGATCTCCTTTTTGAGCCCTAATATTGTATTGTAGATAGTTCAAGTGTGTTGATGGTAAATTTCCCCTTGCTTAATTTTGACATGCATTCATGTTTCTATTTATTTGTGAGTGCTCAGGATTTCGAAGGGTGGTCAATGAATACTGTAAAAATGTAAATTATATGGAGTATTTCAAAAGGATATTTATTAATGTTTCTATCGTATATCCTTTCAGATTATTCGGAGGTGGTGGATCATGTAACGGTTGTGGCCAAGGCATTCCTCCTTCTGAACTAGTGATGAGAGCTGGTGTTCCCCCACCCGGATCAAGTCCTCCTTTAGTCTATCATATGAAATGTTTTATGTGTAGCAAATGTGCAGGTCGGCTTAGTCCTGGAGATCGATACTCAGTTATTAATGGTGCCCTTTACTGTGAATCGGATGCGCTCAAAGTAAGTTTTGAACTATTTTCTAGGAGTACGAACATAGCAGTATTCCTTTCCATTTGTGTAGATACTTAAACGTATGGCCAATTATGTATTAAACTCAGTCACTTAGCCCGAGCAGGCTACTAGGAACGGAATATCTATGGACTTATTAGTGTAATGAGTAATACATGTTGAAGTCCTCTCGGTAACATGATGCCAGGGCATATCTGAACTCACAATTAGTTTTATATTTAACATAAAGGGCTACACTACAGTATAGCCTTCCGACTGTTCCGTGATACTTCTGAGCTGTAGTGTATTTTGGGGGAGGAGGATATATGCTATATTATATGTAATTATACTTGGAAGGACGTGAGTAAATAGATACATATATAGCGCGTATGAATGTGTGTAGGTATTATGGTTTGTTAACAACATGGAAAATATTTACAAAGACAATCTCATTAAAAATAGTCTGAAAGAAGACAGGAAGGGAACTATTGACGAAGATGTGTAATTTATGATATGAAGAGTCAGCGTGTGTATTTGGTCTCATCAAATGATCTATTGAGAGTGAACACGAAAACAAATATTTGAGTGGAAACCTTTGTGGAGGGAACTATACCTAACTATATGTGTGCTCGTATCAGAGTCAATTACTTGATTGTTTGATTTTGATGTGATTGTAGATGATGAAAAATGGGATCGGAAGTCCGTCGAATGCCAATGTTGCCACAACAAATGGTCCCGCTGCACCTAGAAAGGGCAAAGTAGGCCGACCAAGAAGAAGTCGAGACTGACCTCATTAAACACTTTGCAATATTTACTATTAGCTAATTAAGGATTTTGTTGCACATCGCAGCCATTCCAATATGTAAGTCCCTTCTGTTCCTAACTTTTTTAATGAGTTGTGTCTATTTGAGTAGCATCTATCTCTTATATTCATATAATACAAGGAGTCAGGAGGGTGTACGGTCGGAAATGACTCCTATATATCTAACCCGCCTAAGCTCTCCGTGAGACCATTCGTTAAGCTGTACTTTGTTCTGTCTGAAGCATAGTGGTGGTGGAGTTGCGTTGATATTAGCACGAGGTTATTTTATAATTTAAGATATCGTAAATTACAAGGCAAGAGGTTTGAAGGGGCTGAATGACTGGACGCGGAGCCAATTAATTTATTTTTCACCAGAACTCTCGCGCTCATACAGAATTTCCTTATTAATTAGCTTCTTCTTAGTACTTGAATTTAATTTCATCTTTTGTTGCTGTTAATGAGAGGTTCTACTTTTGTTCCCTTCACTTTTATACCCCTGCAAGCCTGCTGGAATGACTATTTCCAATTTTCCGTAAATCACACACAAGTCAGAAATAATTATATTTAGATACGTACATATTGTATAGTTAGTTTCAGCCTGGAAAAATCAATATTAAATATTTGGAGTGACTACTCAGGAAGGCTGGGGGGCTGCCCTCATAGTATTATTGAGTTGGAAGTCCTGACTAGTGCGATTACATATTATTTGCTGGTTGTTCCTCTTCTTCCTACCACAAATATATTTACTCATTTCCCCTCCAGTCAGAATGAGGCAGGACTTTCCGAGAACTAAATATATAGATATATATATGCACGGATCTATAGATAGATTTATATCCACGCAACTTAAATGCGTAGATTTGAACTGTACATATCCATACAATGTATTTCAAATGAGTGCTATCTATGTATGCAAGCATGCAATCAAGTGGACTGATCTTGACGGATGTAAATAAGTAAACAGCTCGGAATCCATTGGAGAGTAGTGAAAAAAAATTGAGAAACTTGTGTCTCATTGGCGACTTTGGTGACTTTTGTTAGTGACACTGACAGGATGTCAAAGGGTCGAGTATCTTTGAAGTTAAGGATTGGAAATGTTTTGGTCAGTTTTTCAACTTGCCGTCGCTCCTTCCCATTGGAAAAAGCTACACACTTATCCTACACTATTGAGTAACGGGCACTTGACTACTTTTGAGTAGACACATGTTCGATGCCTCTTTGCCTTCTCTATGTTTTCTTCTCTCTCTCTCTCTGTCTCTCTCTCTGGTCTGCACTCACATGCGAAAGCTACAATTTCTCAGAGTGTGGCCTATACCATATGGTATCTACAAATGAAGGACGCTAGAACGCTACTATACAGATATCCGTGCCATCCTTGCAGGTAGATATTTGCACTGAAGTAGTAAGCAATGTATGTACAAACACAAACAAGGACAACCTGAGTTAATAAGAAAGTACCTTGTGGCCATAGGGCTTCTAGACATCCCTTTAGTTATGAAATACGGAATCAGACAAATGCAGCATGACTGGGTGTATCTGCATATAAGAAACCTTGCATGTCTTGGTGTTGATTCCAGAGTAGCTACGAATACTGTTCTTCCCCGGTATATTGCGTGAAGGACTTAACGGGAGGAATATCTTTGAAAGAGTAACTGGAATTGGTAACCTAGGTGTATGTATGTATGTGCATGGGTCAGGTAGGAGGCCATCACGTAAGTACAGTTAGTAAAGTCAAGGATCTGAGTGACCATATCACATCAGAGGAAAAGCAAGCCCCATCTTAAAAGTTGCAATGCATCCACTCAGCTGGTTTCTTCTCCTATTTTCCTCTACTCCTTGGACATACCCTTTACTTTGTTCCTGGAACATAATGTTCCCAGGTTTTAAGCAATGAATATGTATGTGACTGAATTTAGTTCCATGGGAAGGGATAAGTGGGGTCGTACAGTAGATGTAGTAAGGAGGATGCGAACTGGACGTGAGTATTGGGCTCTTCATAGGTTACCTACTACCTGCCTTTGGAAAAGTATGGAGACTACTGAAGGAGCCAGCTATGTACATACAGGAGAGTTATATTTATAACTACAAGACGGGGGGAAAAATAGAAAGAGAGCATATTATGCATCTACATTAGATAGGTATGTATACACCTTAGACTCACCCACTCCAGTATGGAGGGAGCTCAAGATTCGAATTCCTCTTTAATAATTCCACCTAATTAATCTTTAACAATCCAATCGGTCTTTCCGCCCATTCCATGGAAGATTGGATGGCCCCATCCCATGCATGCCTTCCCTTCCCATCTAATCTACGAAATGTACTTACTTAAAATTTTTTTCCCCATCCTCTTCAAGCATCCAAATCCAATCTATGGACGTAATTTAAGTTTAACAACACAAACGTTGCTGTTGTTGTTGTTGCTGGAGTTTGTAGTTTTATTTATACTTGCGTAGACGTGTATATTCTCTGTTTATATATGTATGTACGGGAGGCATTAAGTACGCTCAAGTAAGGGAAGTTGTCTACAACCATTGTGTACCTTATAATGGAGCTTCTCACCTAGATCTGTACTTCCTATGTATATTTTTGTATCTCCATTTGCTTCCTTTCCCTTCATACTTATTTTTACAATGTTATGCATTTCTCAAGTCTCATGTAGTTATTTCTTGGTTTACACTTGTGTATGTTTCTTTTGCGCCTTCTCTCTCCCTCTCTCTCTCTCTCTCCCTCAAATTCTATCCAAACCGACTGCATGTGAAAGTGAAGGGACTTCGCCTAATCATTTCCTGACTATTCTTTTACATCTCACCTGGTGATGCTCATACCCTTATTGCTGGAATGGTGAAAATAGAAAAGGAATCTCTTGTTATTCTCATTCTATGGAACCCCTTGACGTTTTTTCATCTCTGATTTCCTTCCAGTTCCCATCATAACCAAGCAATTGGGAGAGAAGGGGTTGACTCTCCGCGTCTCTGCACAGTGTATTTACAATTTTTCCATTTCTTTATGTCCAGTTAGTCATTGGCTTTTGAATTTGTGCAATTACATTAACGAGTGTTCCCCTGCTCTCAAGGAGAGGTAGTATAGTAGTACTCACACATACACACACACACACACACACACACACACACACTCACAAGTACCTACTCTTCTGTGGACGTCTAGTTTATTTATTTTTTTCATAAAGTTATTTCTCCGAATAGGCTCACTGGATTGAAGGACCTGGTAATTACGTTATTATGTAACCGAATAGTTTAATTTATGGAGAGATGAGTTGAGGTCTTAAAAATTAACGAGTTTTTTCTCTGGAAAATTGCTTGCTTGTTTGTGTGAAAGTAATAAGTGGGTCCCTCAAAGAGTCCATTACAGAGTACCTTTAAAAATTTTAATGCATTTTCATACACGGAGTTGATGAGGTATGAGGATTAAATTTCTTCATGAAATCAGTGTGAAAGGGTTTCCTCAAATGAACTTAATGAGTTTTAAGACAATCAATTGAGGAATCTGAATGAAGGGATGATAAAAATATGTACGTGGAGCTCCTACAGCCTTATCTGAGTTCTCCGAGCTCTGGATTCTTCTGGGGTATTGCTGGAAGCCTGACTGTATGCTCGCTTGGTACTTAGTCTAAATAAACATAGTGTGAGTTTCTCCTTCGTGTGGGTAAATTTCTTGATACCCATCCAAGGCCAATGTGGATATATGGATTGAAGTAGGTAGTTATACTTTTCCCACTCCAGGCCGACCAGGCTTGATTCTTTTTTTGAAGACGTTGATCAGGTTAAAAGTCTATTAAAAACAGGTAATTTTCTTCAACAATGCATTTCATTAAAAGAGTAAATTTGTACAAGTACGTTTTTAGGCCTGTGACTCTTCCCCTCTCTCTCTCTCTCTCTTTTTCTATCTCTCTCTCTCGCTCGCTCGCTCGCTCGCCAGCTCTCTATCCTCTCTGCTCTGGAGAGTGAGTGGATTTCATTGAGTGGATTTTTTTAATTTAAAATTAATAGACACCATGTTCTCTCCACCTAAGTGTATTTGTAAACACTGGAGAGAAACTTAGATTGAATTCCTATCATGGATACTCTTCTATTGTTGTTAATGCTCAGGAGATAAACATATATTTCAGTGTGGAGTGTATACATGTAACCAGATATAGATAGATACTTATAGGTACATACAGGTACTACAAGCCAGCAGCTAGGCCAGTTCCCTGTAGTATGTGTGGGTATAAATTTTTTTTGTACCTTTAAATTAGACAAGTTGGACAAGCTATAAAGTCTCTTGTATAAAAGTATCGTTTGACTTGATTCCTATTTGTAGTCGTGTCTAGTGTGACTGAAAAAAAAGGGGGAAAAGTATATGGGATTTATTTAGACTCTCAAGTTATTTGTTCAGTGCAAGTTACAGATGAGTGTTAGTTACCGAGGACTAATCAGGAAATAGTAAACGAGCACAAAGTGAGACAGCAATAAATTTTTCAAAGTCTTGAGTAATTTTAAACGACGTTAAGTACAACAAGTTTCACCTGAAAGGACATACCCACCTCACAGCAAGTGTGGGGTATCTGACTGTAGCATCTTGCAGTACCATGAACTACTCGCTTGTTCGAGCAAGCCAGCAAGCAATGATAGAAATACATTATGTGAGAGAGGATCAGCAGATATCAAGATGAAAAATACATTTTCGTTCACTCCATCTCCTATCCTACTTCTTTTTCCTCTCATAAAAATATATCCATAGACTTCCACATATGTTCCCATGTGTTCCCTGAGTGCATGTTCTTATAGGTTTGAGACCCTGGGAACAGTACTTTCCATAGGCTGCATCAGTAAAAATTTTTGACTGTGTGTGTGTGTGTGTGTGTGTAAGGGATGTAAGAGTTGAAGCGACGTTCCTGGTCTGTGACTTCTTGGTGATGATGATTTGAGAAAGAGAGAAAAGAAAAAAAAAATCTATTGAGAGACTGTTGTAGCCAAAGAAGTTGAGCACTTGTCCAGTTTTAAACATTTTCACCATCAAACTCTTGTACGTTTTAAAACAGTTTGGTCAAAGGTTTGGTCATAGTCATCGGCATGGGAAAAAATTCTCATCATTTTACAGACATGACGCTAACATATGAGTCAGTTGGTAGTCCGCATTCAAAAGATGAGTTTATTCTCATGTGAAAAATTTTCCATATACTTTTTTCTTTTTTTTTCGGAACATTTCCTACCACAGGAGAAAAGAAAAGTTCATATTAGCCCAGCGACCAGGACAAAGAGATGTTCAAGTTCTGAACTGAGGGAGAAATTTGATAGTGTAAAGTTATCAGAGAATTTCTTTATATCCCTTATTATGCACCTTCCTTGTTTTTGAGCAGGTCACATATTTTTGGAGATATCCTGGAAAAAAAACATTTGATGATACTAGAGCCCGGACTTTGAGCATGAATGTAAAAAAAGGGGATGCAGGTACTGTTGGGGATTTTATAGGAGTCGTGATATATGGAAAGTATATTCAGAAGTGTGTGTCTGTGTGTGTGTGTGTGTGTGTGTGTGTGCATGGTGAAGGGGAAGCAGGAGGTGGGTTAAAGGTAGGAACAGGAGCAGCAGGAGGAAATAATGCTTGTCTGAGAAGTGAAGCGTCGGAACGGAAAAGAATGAATGAAGGAATGCAAGTGTGTTTTATTTGATTTAGTCTGAGAGATAATTGGGAAGGCCCCTTGGTGTTGTGACCTGACCTGAGGGTTAATGAAAGAGGTCCATGTGACTGCAAGGGGTCCTCCGTATCTCCACCATTTCCATGGAAATTTTCAATCCAAACTGGTCAGATGATAATGAAAAGTACCCCCTCCGGATGCTCGGAGGATCTTGTGTGGCCAATTATCTGTAGATTGTATTCTCCTGTATGGATCCTTTGTCGTGTCGTTTGCTTTTCCTCTCGTCTTACAACACGGGCACATATATTATATAGAAGTTGGGAAGACGAGGGAGACCGATATATTTGTCCTCTAAATTCTGTTTTAAGCTTCACTTCTCTAGCTCTCTCGCTCTCTCTCTCTCTCTCTCTCTCTCTGTCTCTCTCTCTTGTTCAGCACTGAACTTGATGGAAATGGTAGCCTTTTGGGAAGACCGATCCGGATCCCCTCTTCATCATACTCCGTATTAGAGGTCTTGACTTGACAATGACAAAAAGTTGAAAAACATTGTCATTGTCATTTCCTTTGGTTTAATTTCGGTGACTTTCATTTTGTTCAAAACGCTTTGCTGTATCATCAGTGTCCGTTGTTGTGATGCATTCCGCCTGATTGGAGCCTTGACTTTTTATTGAGGAGGTTTCATTCATCTGTTCGTCACTTCCATTGCTACTGAATTGCGGCTTTGTTGTAAGTGCATGAACGGAAATGTTCAGGGGTTTCAACTAACTGACTGAGATATCTCTCGGCTTTCCTCTCGTACTGAACCCAGGCTCTTGGAGAGCTTAATCTCTGAGACATTTTACTCCTTCAGTCCTTCCTTAGGTATCAGATACAGCTCCTGGGCTCGGATAACCTTATGATATGGATGGATATCAATAAAAGGGAGTTTCATGTCTCAGGCTTGCTATCATCTCAGGATTTAGTCACTGCACCGTTACGGGGTATGACGGGATAGGAATTAAAATTTAATTTATGGCTTTCTTATCAGGTCCCTCTCATGTGTTTATACTTCATTCAGATCCCGTCGTAAAACATTGGTGTGTTTTCATCTCCCTCAATCACACCTATCAAAGGGTACGTGTGAGTGTTTCCAATATAGGAATTATTTATTTACTGTAGATATACATAATTATGTATGTATCTATACCTCTGGAAATTATAGAAGCTGTACATTTCTTAGGATTTCCTATTATTCCCTTATAAGTTGGAGGGGAGTTGTTGGTTATGTATGTTTTGTTGACACGGAGTCTTACAGCTTATGACGATACCATTCGTAAAGATAATCATAATTGTAGATGCCACTGTGGGGCAGTTTGAAGTTTGAATCGTTATGTTATCCAACGACGGTTATGCATTTAATTATATGTACACGTATTTACGAGTTGTAGATTCATTTCTAACTCTATTTTGAATACATACAGCTCTATTGATTGGTACGGGGAAAATTAAAGGTTGTGACTATGTATGTGTGTGCATATTATACTTGACCCGTTACTTACAGGAGCAGTAATCCCGGGATAAGCTCCGGGTATGAAATCGTAAAGGAAATTGCGAAACTTTAGGCTTAGGCCCACTGCTGTTTTCTACTACTGTCCAATCCCGCAGTATCCTTGTACTCAAGTGGCGGATATATAGAGAGCTTGGTTCAGAGAGCAGTCCCTACACATAGATATCTATACAGCAGTGTGTGTTACTTCCGTAATTTAAAAATCACGTTTGAGTGTTATTTTTTATCACATTTTTACCGCCTCCGTATACGGATTAACTATACATGCATACATGGGGGAGTGTGTTGGGTGTAAGAGTACAAGGTTGATGCTGTTGTTATAGTCTTTGCACTCCGCCTGCCTGCCAGGTACACAAGTCCACACACACATACATATATGCACATGCACACAGTAGCATTGATTACAGAGAATTAGGTGAGGGATATGCATTTATGTAAGTGACTATAAGGTAGGTGAACTACTGGTTGTAGAATTTGGGGATGTGGAGAGTGGATTTCTTTTCTTTAATACGAAGCTCAACGTGTTGGTAGTAAAATTAAATCTTTATACGTGAGATATTCCACTTGTCAAATGTTCACACGATGTTTCTATTTTTAATGGATTCGAAAGCGCTGTAAACATAGTTCTCGTTCCATTAATTTTACACTTGATAGTTTATGACAGAAATCAACATGATCCAACTTTACAGATGTACATAGATTGGCTCGTACATATCCGTACTCAAATTTTTCTAGGAGGCCTTTATATATGCCATGTACACGTTCATCTGTAGTCCCTTCCTTTTCTCTCCTTCCCTCTCTCGCTCTGCATCCCAGCTGATCTGTGGACTGATTGTGGAATTGTTTGTTTAAGAATAACTGGGGAAAAAAATGTATTTTCCTTGGGTCAATTTATGTAACTCCCAGCATGCAATGGAGCAAGATTTAGTGGCGATTTTCTTAATCTCTAGTGTCATAAAAAACATAAAACTCGTACCAGTAATTCATTTTTCACTTGGCGATATTCCCATTGCTTTCACTGGGCCTTTTAAAACCAGATATGGAGAAAACTCATGTGTACAAGTCATAATTGCATTTTACACGTGATCACCGATTGATTAAAGTTTTGCATGTGGAGAGAATTATTATGTTCAATTCATGTCCGAGTCTGAATGGTTAATAAAGTTGGAGGGATTGTGTATTTGAAAAAACTATGGAGTATTTCTATATAGTGTAGTATTTTTCCCCCCAAGGTTCAAGTATTCTCCTAAGTTTCAAATCAGATGCTCGTAAATATGTACGTGGACACTCATAGAGAGTCATTTATTTCCATACAAGTATACAAAATTCATTGCTCTCTAATTTCCATGACCTAGTTGAAATCACAATTCCAATTCGTTTTGCTGAGAGAATGGAGAGACTAGATATTTAAGTTTATGCATACAATAATAAGTATGTATTACTGTACAAACGAAAAGATTTTTCTACATGTTTGGGATGGTAATGAAATTATAACTGATTGTATTAAGGAATGAGCACGCTGTGAAGCATAATCATGTGAGTGTGTGTGAGAGTGTGTGTGTGTGTGTGTGAGTCTGCTGGTGCTGGTTGGTGTTGCTAAGTACTTGGAAATGAGGCAGAAGTGTTTTCGATAATAATTGAATTCAAGCGTTTCTTAAGAGGGCCCAGGTGTGCAAATAAGAGTCATTCAAGTTAATCACATCTATTTTAGCTCTAAGGAATTGAGTTGACAATGCTATTTCGGGGGTGTTTGCTGTGTGCACTCTAATGTAATAATTGAAATACATGAATGTGAACGAGATAAGTTGACAGCATGTATGATTTTTGTGTATGTGTGCATACACATTTTGATATGTCATTCCGACTCGGAGTCACATATGTATATATGTATTTAGTATTTAAGGAGTAAATACTGTAAATGTGTATCTACATGTGTATCTAATGCAATGTTTGTATGTACAATGACTGACAAAACTCACGAAATGTTTTGCTATGTTTGTTTTTTCTTCAGGAAGAATACCCTTATGAAGACAAAATGGTCGCACCACACTTGACTACTTCTTTGAAACTGACTTACAATTCTCCTTCTATACATCCTCTCTGGCTTACGCCCCTACCTAATTTATCCAAGCCCGGATTTTGTGAGAAGTTTGAAATTTTGAACGCCTTACCCGCATTTTTGAGACAGAGTCTCCTCCTGAAAACTTCCAGCAAGGACTTTATGACCTTCCACTGATGGCCCAGTGACGGAGGAGTTTTCCTTGGATGATCCCCATCTCCTCAAATGTAGAGTCTGCCCCGAGATCCTCAAGGTACAAGAGATTCAACTATTCTGAAATAAAAGGATGGCTCCAACATCAGCCAGCATTAGAGGAAGGAAAGTCGACATTTCCAAGCAGCATTCAGTAGTCGACTAGCACACACATGGACAAGAACGGAAGGACCCCCTACCATCCTCAGGGAAATTATATTTATTAGCAGGTAGTCGAACAAACGGAAATGCAACGAGACATTGAACAGAAATCCTGTTTGTGGATCTCTCTCTCTCTATATACCTTCATACACCAATTCTACTTTTTCCCTCTTTACTACATCTGGCTGGATGATGCTCTTTGTACAAGTTTGTATCAATATTATTTATGATGGATCCTGTACTCTCCACCCGTTTCATGGTAACTCTAGTTCTATATGGGAGCTCTGTTGTAGACGTCAAGCAGAGCATTTTAGCGCCGGAGTTATCTACCTTTTTACTAAACATTTTCTTTGCCTTTTGTTAAACATCAAAATTTAATTTGTCCCTGTAGTACCATGCATATGTTCTGTACAGTAGCTGCATACAGTAGACAGACAACTACAAGTATAAGTAGAATATAGCTACACTACGGACAGTCCATAAGAACCTGGAAATTTTCCAGGGTATACTTTATCAATACAAAAAATATTAGGATCTTTTGCCAATTGACATTATTTTGTATAGAAGGGAATTACGTCTGAAGTCAAGATGTGGGATTATGTGTAATAATTAGAGATTTACACAGGATCCCACAACAAAATAGGGTTTTCTGACAGTGACTATCTGAACGGAGAAACTGTAACCACGACACTTATAAAATTGCGTTGGATTTTACAGGCATGTAACTGAGAGAGGGAGGAGGTAACAAAAAATATAATATGGGACAGTGGCCAAGCTTTTTTGTTTTTCTATGGAATGAGCTACTGATTTGTACAAATTTTAATGTTGAATAAGTATTCTCTCAGATCAGTAGTATGTACACTACATATAGTATTAGTCAGCCTGTGTGTATACTTTAATCATTATTATTATTATTATTATTATTATTATTATTATTAGATATAGGGAGTATAAATGAATAGTCGTTGAAGACAATGTTATTTATTGTATAGGTTGCTGATTTGTTTTTACATGATAGTACAGTAGTGTTTTACAGTAAATTAATTGTCAGTGTAAAAAATTGTATAGTTTTTGAGCGTGGATGACTGGGACTGTACACAGGAGTACAAGTTATCATATGTACAGTAAAGATAGCTAAAGTATCTGAGTGTGTGTGTGTGTGTGCGTATTATGCATTAATGTATTTACAGGGAATGATATGGATACTGAGTAGCTATTTGCTACTATAAAATGTAATATTAAACTAGTGTACTAGAGGCGTGTGATTGAGTGAGCAAATATTGGGTAATTGATATTCTCGATAGGAACGAGTTCACGGTTTCCTCTATAAGAAGAAGTAAAAAAAAACTCTGTTAGACATGTATACGGCTAATATACTATACACGGGCAATTCGTTCACATTTTCTTGCAATTCATACACCTTGAATGTATTTTCCTACCATGGAACACCCCATGGTCTGGTGTTTGATGGTGATGAATAATTATTCGTATGATGATTTTAGATTTTTTGTTTCCTTCCCTATTAATTTTCTGGTGATGTGTCAGAGAATTAAGGGATCACGAATTGAAGCTATTTCCTTGCACTGGTTTTAGTGATAACTTACACGTAATATGATTGAGAAGCACGGAATCCTTTGATGATCTTCTTTTTTTTTAGAAAACTTTCAATCCACAGTTTAATTTTGTAGACCCCAGGTCCGAGACATTTGACTGCCTCGTCAAATTAGTACATAGTTGTTGTCAATCCAATCTTTGACTTCACATTTGTGACGGAGAATTTGTAATGATAACAAATTTGACCCGCCGGACTGGGGAGCATTATTAAATGTGGACAGTACTAACTGCAACTGATGTGGTACCTACAGCGTTCATGCATACATACATATAGGTATATCTATACATATAGTAATTTACATTGTGTATGATTTAGCTTCACACAAACCACCTGCCAACATGTTCCTACAATCCTATTCATTGAAACCCTCGAATATTTTAATGCTGAGGAAGTTAAGTATGTAGTTAATGTAATTGTACTTAATATATGAATATCAAGTTTTAATTCTATTTGTCATACACCCCTAAACCTTAGTAATCACATCCGTACATCCATACACACATAATTACATACATAGATACCTTACGGAGGTTTTTCAAGTACACAGGGAAAATAAGATTTTTTTTTCTGGAAATTATACATATGAAAGATAATACTCATTGTTAATTTTTTGTGACATTTATTTTGAAATTTCTATAGAGTTCAACGACTAGAGTATTAGTAGCAGGAGGGACGAGAGGCAAAAAAAGCTGATCGCTCCAGCAGATAAGTTTGACATTGTCTGTAAATTCACATATACTGTGTAGTAGTAAAACTAATGATAATTGTCTCTCAGTTATTTCATTTTTTCGCTCCACTCCTATTATCTTACATTATTTATACAGTCGTTTCGGGTAAATACATACAATATATTCCACATGTGTAGCTTTTATGCTTTTTTTTTTGTTATTATGTACTATCTATACTACTACTACTACTACTACTACTACTATACTTGAAATCCAACATGCAGACAAGATTGCATGGAGCTATATATTTGCCATGGTTTTCCAATGTTTCCTTCTTGTAATATTATGACATAATAATCATAAGAGTTAATATGCCAGACCAAGACAACACGAACGTTGGGAATATAAAACCTGTTTTGAACAAAAGAAACTATATACTACTATTGTAATAAGTAAGAGCTAATAATACTACGGTGTATATGAAGCAACAACTCTTGTTGTATACAACATAATCATGTCTACTACTCACTATACTGCTTATGTACAAGATAGTGAGTAAAAATGAGAAATAAGCACATTAATAATTTAAAATAATAAATCCGATTGAGAAATTTATTTCATGTCCACTCCTCCACACCACAGCAGGCCTTATTTCCTTCAAACTACATACTATACAAGACTTGATCCTGAGCACACTCTTCATCAGCATCTTTTCGGAACATGTCCAAAAATCCTATGTGATTAAATTTCATCATTAGTGCCGGCATCGTAGCAAGAGCATCCTCTTCCAACGGGAAGCCTCACTACACATACATAGATAGACTGGGAGAGTAAGTCTTGATTATTTTTGGGTTGGTGTAGTCATAATAATGACAGTCATAAATTTAATTTAATTCAATAGTTTTTATAATTGGAGTGCTCCAGGGCTGACGTACATACAGGTCAATATAGAGCGGAGTAATTGTCTAAATGGGTAAACCGCCGGGTAGGTTTCCATTATATAATTGACAGATTAATTAGAAAAGAAGTAGGTCAGCCGGATGCGTAATGCTGAGTTTACAGTACTTCTGGTCTATCCCCAGTCTCATATCAGACTGGGACTCCTCGAGCATATACCGTGTGTTTCCATTTCCATACTCCCAAGGCTGGGGGAGTATAGATAGAGCTAGTAAATTTGCACATTTCAGTGTTAGTCTTTTGTCTTGAATTTAATTTCCCTAGGACTTAATTTGATGGAACTCAGCAGAATGGTGTAAACCACAGTGTGGCAGCTGCATTTATTGAATTTTATGATTTGGTAATATTAATATAATGGGAAGGCTTGGATGCGCTCTGGCTCTCTTGTATATTCCGAGGCTAATATCCTGTCAAATGATTTGACTCAAATCTGAATGGGATTAATTTTGCTTGGTGGGAGGAAGAAGATCGATGAAGGACCTGTTGGAAAATAAAATTTTGACCGGGAGCTCGGGAGTCTGTACAACATGACTGGGAAAAATTAATTTGAAGGATACGGAGAAGATGGGAAGGAGAGGGAATGGAAGGAGCTCTCTGTGAGAGAGAGAGAGAGAGAGAGAGAGAGCGAGCAGCAGCCGGGAAGGACGTGATCAGGAAGGAGGATTAGGATCAGGTGAATATTTATTTATTTTATTTTTAAGCATCTCACGTACGGGCGTGCATATAAATGCTCTCTCTCTCTCCTCAACTCTGCCTCTGAAACAGCTCCCATTTCTTCCCTATTTTATTCACGAGGATGCTTCCATGCTAATGCTCATTGGCAGGACTGGACGCTCATCATATTTCATAACAGAAGCCAGGAGCTTCATGAGAACAGAAAGCTGAAAACTCCGGTTTGCTTCAAAGTACCCCCATTAATTACTTCATATCCATCGGTCCTCTCTCTTGAACAACTTGAAGACACGGACTTGAAGAAAAAGTGCAGCCATGTGTGTTCATCCTCTAAAACCCTTCGCACAGGCTCACAGTAGTAGTCTGTATTTCCCCCTGCTCAGTCAACATGTCTCATGTACATAGGGGGAGGGAAAAAAACACAGTAAGTTTCTTATGTTCATTCATAAGGCTAAATAGGAAATATGTGTACATATGTATGTATGTATGTAGGAAATGAAGATCCCTATAAAACTATCTGGAAATTTACCTTGAGCATTCAAACCGTACGTCAAAATCGTTTATGAGCATCTGTGTATAGCTCGGGTATCTCCCTTATAACGAATAATATCATGCATGATGTTTTCATGTTGAAGAAACTCTATGGCATTTATTGTTACCCCGTACTGTTTGCTTCCAGCAGATCAAGCTGTTCATTCTGTTCCTCGTTGCTATTTGTACAAGATTTTCGTTGACGTTATTTATAGATTTAATACCTAAGTATATTTATTTTACGTTCGAGCGTGGCCTATTTAATCTCATTTGGAAATTCTCGAGGTTTTAGAGTCCTAGCTCCAACGAGGGTTACGGCACGAATACTTTACCTGAAAAACTTGTGTTGTGTGCCGCCGTGTCCTATGTTTCAAATTACCTCTCGATATTTTTCTCATATTTTTTTTTCTCCACTGGAGTTACTATGTACATACCTATCTGAACTTGTACTACAGGAGAGTTCCGTATTTACAACTTACATATAGATACTGATCCTTGATGTGAGTTGGATGCATGCTTCGTCTGATAGGGATAGGGTTGGAATTTTTGTTATGATTAGCCGCCTTCACATTGAATGTTTGCGTAACCAAGTGGATTCGTGACAAGTTGAGGAAAAGGGCCGATTTTAATTTCACTAAAATACGACCCAATTCATAATAAGTGGTGGCTAATGTAACGGGGAGAATGTGCTCGCGAAAATTCTCTCGCAAGATAAATGAGTGTAATCTACCTCTTGAGTCTATGATATGTCGTAGTTTACAAATACTCTCTGCCTATGAGCTGGAGTTTCCCTTATCGATGTATGTATATGCCCTGCCTTCTGTACTTTTATGTACACACACACACACACACACACACTTACACATGCTCCCTATATGTGGACAAGTCTGTACATGTGCCCATAATTTATTCTAAACATAAACTCCTAATAGAATCTAATATATCGTACGGTACTCCTACCCGAAACTTACCCTGTACCTATACAAGCTCAGTTTCTATATCGACAGACCAGCATCCCCAAGGTACTTCCTATATGTGTCTACAAGCTTTCGGAAGTTGGAGGCAGAGTCTAGTCCTCTACCTCAATACAATATATTTCCTTGCATAAATAGAACAGAGCCCACTTGGTAATTCCATGGGTGTAGAAACGCTAGGTTTATCATCACAAATGTGTACTCAGGCAGGCTACCTGTACATAAAGTCCTTATATTTTCATTGCATCAACGACAACAGCCACAGAGCCCCGCCTGGCCTTACAAGATTAAGCATCGGAAACTACAGCTTTAATTCCCCGTCTCGTCTCAACTGAGAGACTAGTCAATGTTCTTCCAAATTAAATATGTACAAGGAAATAAAAACAGATTACAAGTGCCAAGACTCTTGGTATGTAATGACTTACAAATAACACCCTCACAAATAAAAATGGCCCCACCAAATCAATCATAATTGAGTGAGGAGGTAATAAATGAGGGAAATGTATGAAAATAAATGCTAGGAAATGATATTATCAAATGATACATGGACTTCAGAGATGGGAAACCCAGTGGGCTGGGAAGCCCGAGCACAATTTGACAAGTACACACTCACACCACTACATCCATAATTACGTGCATCCAATATACATGCCTACTTCCATACTAGAACACAGTTACAGAGGTTACGTACATACTATTTGTATGCACAGGCCCAACCTGCCCATGAGTTTTTAGTTTTAGCCCACAAGTAGTTGAAAATAGTAACTTATTTAACGAGTTCCATTCTGATTGACAGATGCATAACTCTTACTTGACTTTTTAAGTAATAAACAGGGAGTACCTTTCACGTGAAGTCAGCTACCGAGCGAAACTACTGAGAAATCCATAAGAAGAGGATCTCATTTGCTCTACAGAGAAATACATGCTTTTACTCTTCTCCACACGGACTGTGGAGTGTATGTTGGAGCGTCGGCACTAGCTACTAGTAGTCGGGAGTACTATAGGGACCATGGAGGAGAAAGAGGAGTCAAAAGGAAGGGAAGATACAGAGAACATAAGTGTATGTACTCACCCTGTTTCCTATGAGGCAGTGCATTTTTATTTCATTTCCAATTTTGGTAATGAAAAAAGCTTTCAGCCTAATCAATCCGGGTTCTCCGGCCTAACGTGCTTTTAAAGGCAATTGCAATCTGGAAGCTCCAAACCAACTGACTTCTCCATTTCTGTCTGCCTCTGATGAGATGGTTGTGTCCCCGCAGCCTACATATTTACACATGTACACTCACACACACACACACACACAGCCTGGGCTCTAAAACCTTCTCTCTTCACCGAAACAGTGCTTGTATGTAGGGACTCTCTGCACGGAGTAAGGGATAAGTGCATAGGAGTAGCTATGGAAGTAAATAGCTTCTAATATAGAGAAAGTGTACACAAGAGCCAGAAGATTTGCACGCGTTTCTTCCTCACTTTGAATTATACACGAGCCACACAGAGTCCCACTACAGAGCTCCCTTTGTATATAGGTGCACTTTTGGATGAGGGCTAGATGTATCTATGTATGTGCCGGATGTATTTACGCCTGTATCCCTCCCTATAGGAGTAACTTATTCAAAGAAAACTTTGCATCTGTCCGCTATCTGCACAGAACAACACGCAGGTTCCCCAACACATGCACAGTACACACACATCCATTCTATAATCATCATCATCATCATCATCAGCTAATACAACTCCACCGACTTTTTACAATAATTACACTCTGGTTTCTCATTAAACATTTATTAAAACAAATTCAGATGAATGGTGAAAAAGTTTGTTGCATTAATAGAACGCCACCACCACTCTCCTATCATTGGGCTCTCAAGGATCTGGGTAAGTACAGTCGGAGGGCTTCTGTTCCCCAGATTATGGATGGATGTGTATTGGAGAACCTGGACCTGTAAGCCCCACACAAAGCATTTCTCTGCAGAGGTTGTTGCACAATATAATAAATGGTCGGAGTGTGCGTATTTTTGATTTTAATTATTAGAGCACTCCTTTTGTAATCCTCTGAGCAAAATGATGTCAATAAGTCTTTAGGAAATGTGAAGAATTTAATGACTGGGGAAAAGGGAAATAGTTTTCCAGAAATTAAAATAATTTCCAGGAGCGAAAAGTATCTGTGCGTAAGTACAGATACGAGAGAGGGCTGGAGGATGTTATATGCTAACTTGATTTCATGTTTATTGCAACTTCCCTACAAGTTTGATGATCAGAATGGATGTGTAATTTATCGTGGGCTTTAAAAGCCCATAAGAATTAATTGGTTTCCTCAATATGGGATATTAAATGTTTAGATATGACGCCATTAAAAGGAACGCACCATTTGTTAATTAAGAGATTTGCACAACGGCACTTTGGAAAATTGGGACCTGGATTAACTTTTGCATCGATGCTTTCTCTCTCTCTCTCTCTCTCTCTCTCTCACTCTCACTCACTCCGTCTCTCTCTCTCTATTTCTCGAAACATGTACACAACTCAACACTCGCAATGTACTGTATACGACGCAGAAACGATAAAATATCCTCCACAACATCGCCCTTCTCTCAACCTGTACTTTTACTTTGTTTCTCTCTCATTCCTCTCCCCCTTCCTATTTCACATAGTTGTCTCCCTTTCTTTCCCAACTCTAAATGTTTCCTCCCTTCATTTATTCCTAACAATTAATTTAACCATTGACATTTCATATTCGCCAATTCAGCCCTACCGTAATTACTATTTTCTCCCTATGATTTTGATTCCCTCCAAAACTACCAGTACTGTAATGCTTACACTAAACTGTATTATCTGTCTCAACACATGCCAAAAATCCAAGTATTTTTTCCTAATTTATATTTATAAACTTTAGCAAAGTTACAAAAAAAATACAATTAGCTTGGGCTAAGATTTCCTATAGAATGAAAATTAAACCCTCTTTTAAATCAATTCTGTAAGTCATATCCCTCCAAGTTTTTCACTAAAATTCCATCAACTAACAGTTGTATCTGCTCCAGTTGTACCTTCAATCAGGTACTATTGTTCTTTGAAAGATTTATGTGGAAGCGAATGAGTGTGCCCAATGAATTACTTATAAGCAAATAGATAATTATGCAACCTCTGTATACAGTGAAGTAAAACTCTATGAAGGCCAACATAAATGTGATTGTACTCTACCCCCCACTTTATATACAGCAGTTTACTCTAGCTATAGGAGACGGCCTTGAAAGAGCATTTTCTCTACAAATATTTGGACAAATTCCCTTTACCAAGTGATTGATTTTTCTCCTTACAAAAGTGAACGACTATAATAAATCTTGCTCGTTTGAGGTGGGCTTATTGCGAGTACATGGCACTGCCTTTCTAATTGTCTATTTGGCCAGTAACCTCACATTTATATATAATTGTACCTGCGTCTGTTAATCTACTTACAAGGATTGTAAGGAATTAGTTGAGTTATTAATAATTATTCCCAATAAAATATTATTGGTTCCACTGTCCCAAAGCCCAGTCCGGCACAGAGACTCAGGGGGTTTCAATCAGAGGAGAAATTCTAGGAGGGCCAAATAAGTGACTGTCCTCACAATCAGTCCTTATGCCTCCTCATGACTGTTGTGGAGACCTTAGTTAGAGATGGTGACGGTTCTGATGTAGTTAATTGAATACCCCACTTCAGGTTTCTTCCAAACGACCACATCATATGTGTACATCCTCCATCTCCATATGGGTGTATATCCCATGATGATGATAGTGGTCTTATCCAGCGTACACTATCCCCCGCACCCAAGGATGATTTGGAAACTACTAGTGTCCATATGTAGACACAGATCTGGGGAACGTCTGTAGTAGTAGTAGTAGTAGTAGTCAAAGTGGAATGTGAGGCTATGCTGATATAGGAGAGCTTCGTTACAATGTAGTGGATTTGAGTGGGAGATACAGAAACAGGAAGAGTAGCCGCATTAGAAGCAGAAGCACGCGTCCGTCGACCAAATTTGGTCTCTTCTATGGAGTCAATCACAATATTGAAGTCAAATATCGATGATTGTCTGTGTAGGAAAGTTGGATTTTTCTTTCAATGTGTGTATATATGTACATATGTACATGGCCTAGTCGGAGATGTTGTTGGAGCCTTTGTAGAGGACCATACTGCTCTGAAGTTACATATTATTCCTGGAGCCACTACGACCTAGGACTATGTATGTATGTATGTACATGGGAAAACTCGTGAGAGGGACTGTATCTATAGCCACACGTACTACTTCCAACCAACCTCAGATGGTTCATATTGAGTGATTTTCTGATTGAGCTCCTGATTGAGCCCTTACATTACTTACACTATATACATTGTATTAGCTTCTCTCCGCCTAACTACCTTGTTTCCTCTCGGTTTTGTCACTACTCCTTCACCCGGCTCCTTGTTCAACCATCACAAGATACACGAAAGACCAGTAGGTTTACACAAACACCGTATGCACGGAGACAGTCAGACCACCATTCCCCTAAATGGCAGGCGGCTTCCGAGTCAATCTAATACCAACGCCGTCACCACAGCCGCATTCGCAACAAGAAGAGCAAAAAGATGAAGACCAAAAATCAAGTAACATTTTTTGTCAACATATCTACTCAACCTGAAACTTGTTCATTCAATATTTCCCAACTTCCCTCTCTCTCTCTCTCTGACAGACGGAATCTGGGATATTATTGAAAATAGTAGAATCTGGTCCTTGATTTAAACACGTGCCTTTTTTAAAAAAAAAAATCTCACTGTACTAACTAACTCAAGTCCTAACTATTATTTAAAGGTAAGACTCGTCAAATAGTTGGAAAGTAAATTATTACTATCCTCTAAAAAGGTAAAATTATTTTTAAAATCCGGTTAAATAAAATTAACAAAATTTACTCAAAGCCCGAAATTTGAGGAGGAGGCTCTGAATTAAGGATCTCTATGAATGCTCAAGGATGGTTGAGGAGCTGGAGAGTTGGGCATTGGTTTATATAGATAGTCTTAATACTTGATGTAATGTCAGTCCGTATCAATTATCGTTGATTCAAAGGTTAAGAGTTGGGAAGGATGCATGAGTGAGTCGGTTGGTGGCAATCAATGAGGGAAAAAGTCTCTCTCTCTCTCTCTCTCTCTCTCTCTCTCAGTCTCTGTCTCTATTGTGAGGAACGTGAAAAGGCTTTGGAGTATCTCACTCCATATACTCTCCTGTCTCTCGTTACCGCAATTGGCCACTGTGGGAAAATTCTCAACCATTTCAAACACAAGTGTACGGGAGTCTGCTGCCATCAGAGAGATTAGGTCTTGTTCTTCTTTTCTTTTCCATGGTGTGGAGCCTTTCGTGTGAGCACCATTCGAAGCTTTAGAATACGACAAGCTGATTGCACTATCAAACCCTACCCACACCACTAGCGAAATATACCCTAATCCCCATGCCCTGGCTAATCATAATGAGCAACTTTTCTGCCCTCCAACATCCCACACTTCTTTAATTCAATTCCAATTAACTTAATTAGTTCAGACGAAATGCGCTATCAATTATCTCATTAATTATTATGGAACGCTTCAAATATTATTCTATTAGCTATTGGGTAATTCCTTGCCACAGAGTTATCACAATTTTCTTAGGAACGTATGTTCCTTTGAGGATATCATTTTTTTGAAAAGCTGTCTCCATATGTTTCGTTCGTTCGTAGATCCAGAGATGTATGGACATATGTAATTAGATATGTAGAATATGCCTGGATATCGGGATAGAATTATGAAATTAAGTAATTTACAGAAGTCATCCCAGGAAGATTAAGTTAGTAGAAAGTTTAAGGGAGGATTTGATTAGCAGAGCTTGGGATTCATATGCTCAGCATTTGAAATCCAAGACAAGGATGAAGTGAGGGGAAATGGGAGAGGACGGTGTCCGAGGGAATATCCTGTGATGTCCTTCCATTCAGCCCGTGTGTAGCAATGGAACTCATCCGAGCATACCTGATAACTCTCAAATTTGAATAACACGAGATACCTTTACACAGGGAGGGTTATACAATCTGTACAAACGCATGTGTGCACATGAGTGTTTATACCATTACGTTGTACAGGGCGTTGGGAAACACTTTTCTCTCATCGAGCTCATCTTGGCAAGCTTTCTCACAAGGGTTCCCTATTTTTCAAAAATATATGTTTGATGAATTTTCCAATAATAAATTGATCGGTCAGATTAACCTATGTATATAAGGTCAGAACGGTCAAATACAGATAGAAGTAAATTAGGGATTTTTCTACAAAACCTCCATTCAATATTCTTTTACTTCTAGATTAAACCTTAAACAACAAATCTTGACACTTTTTGTAATCAGTTTTATGGACTTCATTGGTGACCATAAGGTCACTGAACTGATTCTGAGACATGGGAGCATGACAGGTCAATATTTGTGGTAAGGTTTACTTCACACACATAATCCCTTTTTTCCACACATTTTGACTAGCCTGCTCAAATTTCTTCCTACCCATAGATGGTTGATTAAATTGCACTTGAATCCTACACAATTTACTGGAAACATTCAAAAAATGTATTTGTCTTTAAACTCTAGTCTGAAAATAAAAAATCTGTATTTTTAGGGTTTTAAAAATACATATATAGATCCTCATGGTGTGTTTCATTTAATTGATTGCTGTGATACAGTAAGTTGACCTGGGTCAAAGCTTCCACTTTTCCAAACCTCGTATGAAGATTCTTTATAAAACGGATGAATCCAAACATTTTTCAACTCATCAGTCCATATCTATGAGCTGGAGGGGGAAAAATGTTCATACCCAGCCTGTGCAAAGAACCAAATGAGAAAAAACTAAACCAAAGACAGTTTTTGTCTCTCTCCCTCTCGCACCGGGAAGAATGCATTCCAGCACTTGTTATTGTAGAAGTGATCCGTGTCAAACTAAATGAAATACATTTACCGTCACTATACTTTTACTCCTGGACTATTGACGACTTAATACAACTGTAATATTACAAGAAATGCTGACAGGTTGAATGCTCAAAAATTTGTAGACCGGCTGTTTCATGCTTCAACAATTACAAAAGTATTCCAACTTGTCCTTTCCCTTTAGTACACACACTTCATCCATGTTTCTTATTTTTTTTACAGTTTGCATTTTTGACTCTGAAAACCCCAACAGATAGGAATACACAGACATATGTAAGTAAACAAAATTTTTTGGGTATAGAATTTTCATTGAGAGATTCCTTGTTTCTCCACTGCTCCTATAGACTTGTCATAATCCGGATGATTTTATTAGTCAACTATGATTGTTTATAATTGCGCGTCCAGTCAGAAATGTTTCTTCGTTGGGAGAGTGTGACGACGGTTCTTGTGGCTCTCCTCCCGCTGTGCCATGTGTGTGTGTATGCAAGGGAGAGCTAAAGAACCTGAGGAGACTCAACCCGCCTTTTACATATGTACTTGATTCCTCCTAATAAACACATGTGGCTGGGCCAGGATTTCCTTAAGAAAGCTTAGCGAACATTTTCAAACTACGCATAGATACATGCATATATAATTACTCCTATGCACTAATTCCTTTGTTGCTCCTCTGTACATAATGAATATGCATCTCTACCTCTGTTTTTGCTTATATTTATGCATACCCAGTGCAGTAGCAGTTAAACTGAAAGAAATTTCCAAGATGGTAAAGAAGAGGGAACTGGTCCATAACTCAGTTGATGAGCGGATGGACGGGGATGAAACCAGAAGGACGAGCCGGGATACATATTGGAATGAAGCGATAGTAATAAATAAAAGCCCTTGTTTCCCTCGATTGTATTGTATGCAAATTTCTCATGACGAATTTAAAAACCAAAAAAGTTGTTCATCATTGTCCTAATGAGTCTCTCTCCGTATGTGACTCCAACCAATGGATCTTAAATTATCCTCCCTCTTTCCCTATCACCTTCTCTCCCTATACTCTCTTCATATAATTAGATATATGTGTAACAGAGTCACAGGGAACTCTCGCTATAAGAACAACCCCAACTGGAGCACAATTTCCCCTCATAAGAGGAACCTTCTCTTTTAAGGAGAAAAAGTTTACATCATGGGAATATGTCCTTACAAATTACCATTGTGTTAAATGGGAACGTGTCCAGATAATTTAACTCAAACATAGACGCTCTTACAGGGGAGTAGTCCCTTATAGCGAGAGTACACTGTATATGTATCCATCCCTTCATAAAATCTCCGGTATCAATTCCCTCTCTCTCTCTCTCAAGCTGTTAGTGCTCCACAAAGGGGCGCGGGGACATTTCCTATTAAACAGAGACTTCCAGTCCTATTATCTCTCAGCCCTTTGTATCCAATTTATGTATTGTCCTTGAGTTCGACTTCGACTCAAATATATTATGCGACGGAGTCCTAAAAATAATAATAATAATGATCCCAATCAAATGAGACTGGGAGCTTCAACTTTGAGCATATTGTACTTATTGAGACTTACTACTATATAAGTATAGCACTTACACAGATATCTACACACTCATATAGACTGCCGGTGAAAAAAAATTGTTTTGATTACATTGTTTGCGCCTTCCTCATCTCAATCCATGCTCCTTTTTTTCTCCCAACCCTTAATCTTCCCCAGACATCAACAATTACCTGTTATTGTAAACGCTTTAGCACTTTAGCACTCTTACATCCATCAATATTTAATTTTGTGAGCCTTCTGATTCAGCCTCTTGATGCTCCTTCAAACTACCCATTTGTTGTACTAACTAATCTGGCCAATCAGTAATGACAGGGGAGATGCATAAATCTTCATTAGTGCGCCCGCAATTTATTTTATTACATTCTTAAATTAACTTTTTCCCCCTACAAACGTACGCTCTGGAAACCATTCAATACCCTTTTTTTGCAATTGTAAACTATTGGCATTGGAATGAGGGGTTCTTCCAGAGTTGTACATAATAATATTCATGGGCTTATATGTAGTATGGATTGATGATTATAGTCAACTACCATTTGCTACCACAGTAGAACTACAAATACAATAGGAAATGAGTACACATTTTCAGAGAGGAGCATACACATTGAACCTTGGATCTAGATCCCATCCTGACTAGTAGATGAAATATAGATACTGTGATACGTACACTTTGGAACATATCTCCAAATCCGTTATCGTCTTGACCGATATTCAATTAGAGGTGAGTCAGTTGAGTGTACCTTACTCTTGGAAAAAAGGTTGATCAACTTTCCCACCACACCAGCCTGACATCCCAGGAGGAATACACAGAAGGGTCATTCCCATGTAATCATCGGAAGATGTACACTCTGAAGATCTCTGAGGAAGGTACTGTACAAATGTTGCTCATCCTATTAATTAATTAAAAGGTAACTTCTTAATCCCCTCGTTGTCAATCCATCGGGGACGGATGGGAAAAGCTAATTTTTAGTTGTTCTCTAATCTGGGAATGGAATCTTGTAATGTAATCCTTGGAGGCAATTATGTGTGAAGCAGAGGAGCTTTGACGAATCTAGTTTTAAGGCCCACTCGGCTCTGCACATACACACTGTGCACTAAAATAGCCGGGACATCAGCATGGCTCAGGTGGATAGGGAAGAGATGAAAAGCCAGGTGACTCTATGGTTTCGTCCCTACTACTCATAGTCAGTATACATACATACATACATACATGGGTATAAATACACACATAAGCACGGTTCAGTCGGTGTCCCATGACGAGACGGAGATTTTGTGCATTTATGACTTGTGATTTTGTGGCCAAGGAGGAAAATTAGTAGGTATATCATGAGCAGGAGTTTTTTGTCACAGGAATCCTAATGATTTGCCGCTTTCATGCATTACCGTCTTGTCGAGAGAGAAAACCATAAAAAAAGAGAGCCTCTTCGACATGCAGAAGAGGGAAAAGGATAAGCCTCGTGTAGATTTTTGTGACGCTTTTTATCCCTTTGCAGTGGTTCCATCGGCCTATAGAGTCATTGTGGGGAGCTGGAGATTATGGATGGATGGACTTGGGATTGGAGAATAGTATGGAGAGTAACGAGGAACAACAAACCATGATGAGGAGCAGCACAACAAAGAGCATAATATGGAGTCTTTACTTTTCTATGACTTTGAGTCTCATTACTAGGCAGGGGCCCCCGAGGCAATGATTAGTTTGATGGTTGCCTGCACCTTTAATGGTGCATGCCTTTAATACATAATGACCAGACAGGTGTGTTATTCCTCATTATAATTATATCGCTCGGCTCAAGAGCTTCATTTCTCTCCTCTATTTTTTACGGTCCAGGAAATGCCTCTGCGTACTATTCCGTAGATATCTGTAGTCTCAGCATCATTAATACTTCGCCATAAGTCAGTCTCACAATTATCTCGAACCAACTCCATGCAAAATTACATATAGACATGGTCCTCAACAAGTACAATGAACAACACATTACTACAGACGCACTTACAACAATCCACTAATTTTTAACTAAGCAAATATCCATACCAGCACATTTTTCAAAGGACGGTGTCAGTTTGGCATTTGACACTTCCTCACCTCAAACGATCCCCAATGATCCCCCATGTCCTATTATTCTACTCTAAAAGTCCCACAAACCTCTGAGGTAATTTTGTATTGAATTACAAAAATATTTGTGCCAAAAGATTGTACTCAAATTTTCCAAATTACTTTTCCCTTAGGAATTATTTGACTTATAATTTATAGTTAAAAATCTGTTAATTTACAATTTCCATGGTAAAGCTTCAATAGTATGTATTTAAAAAGTGTACGGGACTAATTTTAAGACAGGAATTTTTCAGGTTTAACATGTGCAAAAAAAAAGGTAGCCCATTCTTCCCATCATGTCAACTCCGTTTCCTCTCTTTGTGGGATTGATAATGGGAGGGGAGGACCGCCGTCAGATAAAGTTGATTATGACATCCTGACAATCCTGATGACTGGGTGATTTCATGGCAAAAGCCCAACGAGTCATTCATTCATTTGCATAAGGGTGAGAAGCCATCACGAGAGCGTGGTAGACACTTACTTGTCACAAATATTCCAATGGAAACTTCTCCACCCGTATGTATCTCCCTGTCCTCACGGGTCTACTGATAGTAATTGTGTAAAGCCGACAAAACGAGAATTTACATTTAAACGCAACCACAAATGTCCTCAAAGGCTGGAGCTTGGAGGAGATAAGAGAGTGCAAATTTAACTCAGGGAAGAGACTCTCCTGCTGTGACCATCGCTCCATCGCACAAGACAAGGAACAACCGATTAGGTAACATAATAAGCAATGGAAAGGATAGAGCGGTCCCTTGGATCCGTCAGAGATCAACTTTTTTTTTACCCAACCAACTTGTTGATATGAAACAAGACTATTAAATTCATATAAATGGTTGTATTGCTAATGTCACTGGGAAATTTTTCCACTTTTTCCTCCCCGTCTGCGGAGAGAGAGTATTGATAACAATATCATCATTTTTATTACCGATACATAAAGTATTCCGCCAAACGACTCAGCTAACTAATTGAAGCTTCACTCAACCCAAAAAAATTTTTTTATTTCTTCCAATTGATCCCACATTATTTCCGAGGGAAACAAGACAAAAACAAGAAGAAAAAAATCCACACTGACTTTTAATATTTTCATTAAATGTTAAAACATTTTTTACGAGCAATTATCCTCCATCGGTTCTCCATTCCCAATTTTTTTTACAACACAAATGTCTTTTTAATACTTCAAGCTCTGAACATCTTTGTAACTCAACTTTCCAACCACCTCTGTAATATGAGTCTTGGCGTGATCATGATCCCAGTACATTTCCTAGTATATATCTACATACCTCCATAACTCTCTTCCACTAGCATAGCTTTGGAGGGAATTCAAAAGTAAGAAACAATAGTAGTATCGTATGATTCCCAAGTCCTGTTTACTTCTTCCAAATAGCCTTATGAATTGTTAGTTGCTCATCAAAATCATCAATCCGAAACGGTCTTTCGAAGGCTGAGAGGGGAAAAATTGGAACGTTTATTTCAAGTAAATTTATGAGTTGAGATAAGGATAGCACAAAGCTTGAACACAAGGTACGTGTACTTTAATCATAATATCATGATAATAATGAATTTATTATAAGTTCTACTTCACTCTTTTTCCTTAGTTATTATTATTATTATTATTAAATTGAACCTTCTTGCCTCCCTATCTGTGACTTTCTGCCTATGATTAAAATGTCGAGTATTCAAGCAGGGAAGGACTTCGTAGGAATGTGCCAATGTGCCAAAGTATAATACATGCTCCTAGAACCATGTGTGAGGGAAGACGCTCTAAGGGGATATTGGACAGAAAAAGCAAACTGAAAGAGAGAACTCATCAAGGGAAAACGTGTGCATTATAGAGTGTCGGCGAGCTAGGGATTTCTCTTAACAGAGAGGGAGAGAGAGGGAGAGAGAGAGAGAGAGAGAGGGAGCAATTCCAATTAAAAAATCCCCAATTAAGTTAATTCGTCGAATAATGAGTCGTCCAATTAAGCTTAATTGCTTCGAGTAGAGAACACCCAACTCCACAGTTTCCACCCGTTGCGGAGGGACTTCCTCCATACACTAATTAGCAGACCGACTCCATCTGTATAGCTGGCCTCTATATCCCAACACTTGGAGATACGGCTCATCCCTATATACACACTGTACATCTCTTATGTAATATTGGATCCAGGGGACCTATGTTACGTAGTAGTAATTACGTTCGTTACATTTATACTAGGGACGGAGTACTACGAGTGTAAGCTCGTAGCCAACATAACATAGTAATATTTTATACATAGGGCATCGTTGTAGGTACATGGCATGCGAGCGTACACGTACACGGACGTCACATGTGTGTAACATACATATGTTCTCTCTACCTTGTTAAAACATAGGAATAATTATGCATGTGTATGGGCTGTGCCAGGGCTTACAGAGTGATCGTGAGATATGTAGAGTTTATTCTCATGTAATTATATATCCAGTCCTCAGTAGTAGTAGTAGTAGCCAGTAGTAGCTGTAGTGGAGCTCCACATCTATATGTATGTAATTATACCCACACACGTAATTACATATGTAAGGGATACAGTTCACATGCATGCACTCATATGTATGTATGTACACGACATTTCCACCTACTACTACGATACGATGCCTTCAACTCCAACTCCCAGCTCGCCCTCCTCATGCTCACGTTAGAATATCACACGAGGACCAGGAAAATGACTGAAAATTATATCCGAGAATGTTGTAGTACAATGGATGAATTCGAGCCACACACATACCATCCTATAGATCCTACCCCTCTGACAATAATGAGTGAGCATGCAATTATATGCATAATTATAGTCAAAGGTTTTTATTAGAGATAAATGCACATATAGATACTCACACTCATTGGTATATAAGCCCAGATGGAATCTCAAGTCTGTGCTTGAAACATGCCCTTTCCTGTAAACATACATACCTGTCGATATAATAATTATAGTTATATGGAGATATTTTTAAAGGTCTGGAAAGGATTTAACTCTTTACTGTACTCCCATCAAACTTAAGCCTATAAATGTACCATATCCTTGTGCATTTTACCAGGAATTGCTGGGACGGGGAGTATCGGGAAATTGCACGCTGGATTTTGTGCCCAGGTTGTGCGAGTGTAATTATGTATGTCTACTTATACCTTTGAACTTGGGCCTGTTACAGGGGAGAAAGATTACGATACGTATCAACTTTTGTCATAGTGGCGAAGCATAACAATCGTATATGTATCCCTTATAGTAGTTGGGTCTTCTATACGTACCTCCCCTACCGTGTAGGGTCTCCAATATATCCACTGGGCTATGCTCCTTCCTATAGGCCTTCCACACACACACACATACAGACAAAAACACACAATTTTGATAATAATTGTAAACTTAATAAGGATAACACTTTGGGTTGCATGCAATAATGAAGGGAGACTGAAAGCCACCGAGACTGTATGCAACCCACGTACAAACAGAACTTCCCTCGACTCACATCTCTTCTTCTTCTTCTCTCCATCCACTCTTTACACAAAGGATATTGTCATCATTAATCTCGGGAAAGTTGCAAAAAATCTCCACTACTCATACAATTTTTCTACCAGAGTCCAACAACTTGTGTACAATTTTATTTAGCCATGTAGCTGTAGATACTGGATCCTAAGTGTAAAGTTTTTACTTGTTTTTTTTTCACACACACACACACATATATACATATATATACATATAAGTATACGTACACAGGCAGGCATGGAAAAAAAACTTATTGTTATCGTTACCCAACTATCCATTTGTTTTCTCCCTCACTTACTTTCCGTATATATTTCAACTACTATAGGAATTCTGACTTATTAGAGTTTTCAAGGAAAACATTTCATTAGCGTAAGTACACTTTGTGTACATCGGCTCAATGTCTCTCCGTATATATACTTTGGGAGCAAGTCCCTGTGTCAATAAACTGCTGAGAAATGAACTTCAACTTGCTTGTCTCCTCTGTAATTTAACCATGTCACTCATTTATTCTCTTTGGGAAATAATTATCAATACTTGGATTTGGCTCTTTAATATGGACTTTTGAGTCGGGGGATAAGTCCTTGTAGTTTTAAATGGTTCGGAGAGGCTGTGAGACCACTCCAGCTTTAGGGAACTCCCTTTTAAGAACATTTACTCTTTAGAGGCAAAAATATTTGGACACATTATCCGTTTATCACCAGGTTAATTTCCCTCCTTTTAAGATCATAGCATGGAGAGAGCGTGCCATGAGAGTCGGATTCCTTGGTCTGGGAGAGGTGTTCTCATACACTCCAGCTAAAAAGTGTGTGCACACTTTCATTGTCATTAAATATAAGTTAGCAGAAGCTGAAGCGTTTATAGGACGGTTTCGTGCTGTGTGGCATTAGTTTTTTTTCTGGAAGGATCATAACGCTAAATTTTTTTTGCTTATATCAGTAATGAGCTGGATTAATACATTAAAACAAGAATATAGGATTTTAATAAAGTCATCAAAGGGTATAGGAAATGTACTTTAATAATATTATCAACTGGGCTTGGAAATGCTCCCTACCCTTGATTTTTTTTTCGAAATGAGTTCTTGGGAGAAAAAAAAACAAATGAAACAATATGACACTCAATTGTAGGAATGAAATTGGAGGATTTTTTTTTCAAAGGTTTGGTTTAATGTGGGAAGAATGGAAATAGGTCGATAATTGCCGGCATGAGCAGTGCCTCCTCACACACTGACGCTGTTAGTTTAAGTGTAGTGAGAGTAATTATTAGAAAATAACGAGTGATTATTTTTAATTAAGAATTTTGAATGCGGAACCTCACACCTCGGCCTTTTGGAAGTGTCTCAAGCCCGAGACTGTACACCATTAAAATAATTACTACCGACACCATCATCATAGCAACATTTCTTTTAATTACGCTAATTATAGCTTGGCAGAGAATCCTCACCTCATCTCCAACGACATACACACGGAGACGTGGGAACCTCCACGCTCGTATTTCGAAAATCCTTCCTGATGGGGGAAAGGTTGGTGGGGCCCAATGGGACGGGCTTGGTTGGAGAATAATATTAAATTAACGCCTTATGCTCAAATTACACTTAATTTATTTAATACTCATGGAAAAATCCCCCTAACATACGATTGACTGGGTCTTTGGGAAATTTACAAATCCTTCCAATGAGGGTATTATTCAAGGAATAAATAGGACCAAGTCCAGTCCAATACCCACTACTTCTATGCCATAACCGGGAATTGGGGAAGTTCCTGCGGAGAAGAATAATCTATTGGGAGTTGTTCAATAAAAATGGCGGAGGCTTGTAATGAGAGAAAGAGTATCCGTAGTTATGAGCACATGGTGATTATGGATTACGGACGGACTGGAGCAAATTAATAAAATGAGTGTGGTTCAAGAGCAGCAATGTGCGTTTAACGGGATGAAGGTATGCAGTTTTGTTGAGCAATAATTTGTACACAAAAGTCCATGGCTATGGATTCCATGGTAAAATAGGCAAAGGAGACAGAGAAAGGGAGAGGGATAGAAAGAGAGTGAGGGAGAGAGAGAGAGAGAGAGACATAGCTAACGAGCAAAGCTCATGCACTCCTCTCGTGTTACTCTCAATGGATGAATGGTTATTTGGAGCTGTCGAGAGTCAGAAAACCCAGCAAATGAGCAAGTGTTGGGGATCTGTAGGAAAAGAGGTTAGTTAGTGAGGTAATTTGCAAACGCTTTGAATTCTCAAATAATAATGATGAGAATGATGTCAAAAGTGAATTTACAATATTGTAATTTAGAACGGCTGGAAATTCTTTCCTGGCTCCAACAACCCGCACTCACTCTTTGCTCCATGGAATTTCGGGCTTTCCGGAGTAGTGCATATAGAGGTAGTATTATTTGTGTGAGCCAAAAACTCACACTCCCTCTCAGGTTCCATTGACACCCTCAGCCTCAGTCACACTCTTTATATTCATACATACATACATATATAGATACATACATATTTAAATGACATGTGTGAAGTCAGGGGAAGGATAGGACAGAGACTAGTCGGTCATTTAATTAATCACGGGAATGAAACTCCTCCCGATTCATAATAAGTAATTATATCAATTCTCTCCCAGTGTCATTTCCAAACACTCCACTGGCTCTCAAGGCGTCTCAAGTCTGACTCTGAGCCCACATTTCAAACAGAGTACTACGAGAGTGTAACAACAGTGCAAGTGGTTGCTCTACAGAGTAAAACAAGCTAAAATCAATTTTTTTAAACATTGAGACTCCAATCAATAATAAATTAAACTTAGGGAAATAAAAACAAAAATACTACATACAGTCATGGGGCAAGGGAAAAAACAAGGAACAAATCCAAATCAACACAAAAGGTAAGAGAAAAAGTAGGGGGAAGAAAATACAGAAAAAATAAATAGAAAAAAGTTGAGTTACATTTATTAAAAGGCGTACACACATCTTGTAGATACATATGTAATGACAAACATTGGAAATATTAAAGGGATATAATACCCCTTTAATAATTCCAATGAGTTTAAATTGTAAATCTCACCAGTGGTATCACTTCGAAGGATAGATACATACCTTTCATTCTGTGCAGATGCTATGTAGCCCTCGTTTGTTTACATTTTCATCCTGACGGTGTTCACATGGACGCTAGGCCTTTGAGGAGTAATTGGAGGGTGTGCATAGGTAAAACTGAGACCTGCACTGTAGGCTATCAGTTTAATGAATTAAATTGCTTTAAACTGGGATTACCACCCGAGAATGATCCTCTGGAGCCAATCCGTGCAATATTAATAGAAATGCATGGGACTCCCAATCCAAATACACTAATGAACTTCTTGGTTAATTTAAATGCGCCCGACATCCAGATGTATCATGTAACAGTCGTCTCTTGGACTTGAACTGCTCAAACCATATTCTCGGCTTCCCCTACTACAAAAACAGATGCGTGAACATGATCTCCCAAGGATTTCACACACACACACACACACACATAACCCATGCACAATACATACTTAATAATAATAAGACCTTCGGCTAAGTTAAGACTGTGAGATTGCCGAGGATACCAGATTGTATGAAAGAGTTAAAGCTCTCTTGAAGGTATGTATCTATATGAGGTTGTAGCTACAGACGTATGTATGTACAAGGGGATAGTTACATCCAAAGAATATAAGAGAGATGTGAGGCTTGAGCTCTCTTTGGTTTAGCCTTGATTAAGAAATACCGTGAAATCTGGACTTGGATTGCAATCTCAATGATTGCATTAAATAATTTATTGTATCTTCCAGTTGCTTTATTAATTTAGCATATGTACAGGACATGTACTGAGTGGAGTCAATCCTTCCTGCTCCATCTCCATAAATACAATCAAGTCGGGGACTAATTAGACAAATTGCAATGGAAAATAAAAGCATGTTAAGATCCTTTGGTTTTACCACGTCAGCCGTCATTAAATCGTATCCCGCAGCTCGTCCAAATAATTCACAAATCCTACATCTACAGTGTTTACTACATCATACATGGTGCAGGGCTCTGTCCATGTGTGTACATCCCTATCCCATATGTATATCCCCTGTCATGCAGGGAGACTCTATGATATGCTTATGCCTGGTAGTAGTACTAGTAGCCTGTACCAATCTATGTTTTGTGTATGTATTTGGTAAACGGGGGGATACCGAAGGCTTGTTATGTGTTTTGGTCCTGGATCTTTTTATTACTAACAAGGAGCTCCATATTGAGCATCTGCGTGCACACGTAATGGTGAGTTATTGTTAGTTGTCTTCATGATGAGGCCAGTAGTGGTTCGTATATTGTAATAGAGGCTTCCCATGGTAGTAGCCAGTATTACTCACCTTCCTAGTCTTTCCTCTCCGACACGTGTGTGTACACGTAATTATGTACGTTACCTTTGATGCCAATTGGTGGAACTTCATTGGAACTTGGCTGGTAACGATAAGGAACGTGTACGTACTAGAAGCTCAATTCTGAAGAACTCCTTGAAGTCTGGGGGTCTATGGGTATATATATTATTAATTCCATATTTTTATATATAATTAAAGTATTACTTGCTCTGTGGTTTTCAAGCAGAAGTTAATAGCGGGAAGTAAACACATTCAAGTTGATAATTAGCAATTAACCTTAAGGCATCTGGCATGACTGCTCCTTTTACTCTCTCTCTCTCTCTCTCTCTCTCTCACACACACACAAGCTTAGACTCTCTCCCTTTCCACCATCGTTTCCTCCTAATTAGTTTCCCTGTGTAGTTGTGAAAAGTTCAATGCTAAATTTTTTTTTCCCCAACAATCATCCATTCCCCAAATACCTTGCAAATGTGAGCTTAATTAAGCGTTTGCACAAACACCAGAAAATTAATAGAAAAGGGCGAGTCCTCTGAGCCTCCCCAAGACTTGTGGCACCCACTTGTGGCGCACGATTGTAGACTCAGAATTTTAACACGGAGTCCATCTCAATATGACTGAAATGACTCTCATTGTATGGATGGAGTAATTTATGGAAACTTCAATACACAGTAGAATGTTATATCTTGAGGGCGATGTTTTACAAATTAGAATTTGACTCTGTTGCAAGGAGGGAGGGAATCGGAAAGTAATAATGAGAATGGTACATGTGGTGAGGTTAGACTGTTAATCTATATCTATTTCTGCCCCTTCAGTATCATAGATCATGATGAGCCTTTAAATGCTTTAACCGCCGATTGCACTAAGTGATCGGCTTGCCTTCCTTAATGGTGCGGAAATTCCTCTTAGCTGTTCTTCTGGTTCCACAGTGGAGTGTGCGACAGTCACAGGGAGAGAGAGAGAGAGAGAGAGAAGTCAATGTGTTCTGTTTGGATGTAGTTACCAGTCTACCGACTCCATAGGGATGTATCGACACGTATGTATGTACCTGTGAGGGTAGCTTCTCTGTACCAGGGCCGTGACTGTAATTCACTATTGTCCCAGAGATATATAAGTATAGATATATGTATCTACCTATATAGGAGGAGGGCGTTAGCATCAGAACTTTGCTGTTTTCGTATCTCCTTGCCTTTATGCAATATCCCTCTCCTCCCTTCAAAGAACTTGCATCCACGGAGGATTCGGGGACTGAAAATTATTTATAATGACTTTTTGACGACTTTCTTCAATGCTACAGTTCACTTCATGTGTGTTCGGCTCCCCCTTTCTCTTTCCAAGCTAGGAGTCGAGGGGAACACAGATTGTTGCACATTCATGGGATATACCTTCAGATATCTATATGCACTACATTTTCATATTTACTTGTACATACTACACCCGCACATATGTATACCCACGCCACAGTACACATAGCAGTAAAAATATGTTTGGCAAAAGTAAGCCTGCCTTGTGCACTGTACATAGTCAAAAAACATAAGTGAAACATAATGACTGTATTAGTGTAGAGTCTGTAGGGCAGCCGTATAAGTAATTACATAATAGTGTAAGGGATGCAGTATCTACAGCTGTACATGTAGAAGATATGTGAGGCTGGGTCGGGCCTATCAAAAGTATGTATTTATTAGTACTACAGAAATATGTGGGTACCAAACCGTAGGACTACTGCAGGATGATATGTACACTTCAGCAGGTTGTATAGGCCAGAGGATATCTATAGATATTAGAGCTATTTAGCTATGTCTTCCCCCACTCCGTAGTATGGATTGTATGGGGGTAGATAGAGGGGGAGATGTTTTTTGTGCTAGTGGTACAATGTCAAGTGGAGTGGTTGCTGCTTTACAGCTACAGATATGCCTCGCTAGATCCTGTGAATGAATCTCCCGGGTATCACACGAATTAAGAATTACTTACTTACCCCTCCGCCCTTGACTGAGCCTGTCGCCTCCAACCCATGGACCGTACATACCAGATTCCAATGAGTCAGTATAAGAATGTTTCCAGCTCTTTCGGAAATGCTGGAAGTGGGTTCCTCAAATAGTTGCTGTACATGGGAGCCCCGTCCTTGCAATCCAGCTAAGAGATTCCTACTACCCAAAGACCAGGAACAAAATTTCTATTACAATAATGAGTTTCCACTTAACAGTTCCGACTTTATTCCGTTCCCGCCTAAATGGGGCCTTATCCCAGGTATTTACATTCCAGTACATACATTCTCTTCCCAAATTCACCAATGTATGAACCATGACTACGACCTTACCTTACCGGAGTCCTCGTCCCCCCGTAGTTTGTAATTATCTACATACAAGGACATTAAAATATTGAAACGAACTTGCTCTCTGCTTCTCCGGGACGTTGTTACTCCCTGGATTAACTCTCTGTCCTAAGCTTATTATTACTAGCATGAGGACTGGGATGTAATTACTTTAACTATTAATAATTAAAAACCTTGTATTGCAACGAGAGAGGATCTGGAAAAAGGACCATTATGATTAGTAGAATTGACGCGTGAATCTTATGAATTAGCAAAGGGGTCCATGTCATGCCAGATGCAGAATGTATCTATTATTCAGGCAGATTATGAAGCCTGCCTATGGTTGAGAGCTATATTCCTCGCATCCAGGAAGGCCCAGAAGATGCTAGTGCTCGGCGGCATTTGAAAGGTACGTACATATGTACATAGGACAGTACTGGAAGACATTTTCTATAGGAGGCCGGCGAGGAGACAAAGTGGGAAAGGAACAAGAATGGCATAAAGCAATATTTTGGATTAAAATATAATTTTGAGTAAAGCTATGAATCACCGGGTTGATTCCCTACCACGACATTTATATTTCCAGTCTTTCATCTCGATTGGGAAAAGGAAGTGCTTTTCCAATCATAAGAAATCCCACAAGTATAAAAAATTAATCTCGCTCGTCAAAGTTTTTCAATCTACTCACACTCACCTGTGAGTATCTATACTTATATTTCTGTTTTTTTTCCTCTCTCTCTCTCTCTCTCTCTCTCTTTCTCTCTCCTCCATGGGATATTGGAAGCTATAGATACATAGAATCCATTCCTTATATTCAGGATCTACACTTGTGGGATGTATGTATCTACAAGGGAAAACATACACGAGGAAAATAAAATTCAGGTGACTCTCATCGTTACATTCCAGTGCGGATGAGGAGGAAGGTGAAGGGAGGGGAAAAGTAGTGGGAAAGGGAATATTAGGAAATACTTATACTCACTAACGACTCCACGAATGACTTGATACGCAAACCTTGAATGGTTCGTCCGTGTTCAAGCATTACGGGAGAAAAAAAAAGTATCACATTGAGGAGTAGACATATGCATTCCATTAAATTTTCTAGGAGTAACTACACAATCGTATGTACACTGTATTAAATTAAAGGGAAGAGCGCTCAATGACTCTATAGTATATAGCCACAGGTAAATGTTTAATGTCATCATGGGATCAGCTCACGACTGGCAGGGAAGTCATCGTATATTGCTCCTAAATGTTCCAATAATATAATATGTACGTCCACATATTCTAGGACACGTACGCTAACAATATGCAATACTGGCTCATAGCATGTAAGATCCTATGTACATAGCTGCTATTCAAATATGCGGAGCCATGAATCCTTATAGAAATCCTAGTGTGAGTTACTTACAGTATTTTGCTAAACCTTGGGAATATTTGGCCGGCCAAGTCTTGGGATTTCCACACTTACATATTATTATCCTTACCCAAAACTGCCAGTAGTGGTGACTTTTTGTCGTCAAAAAATTTTCAACAAAGTTACGGTTCGTCAATCAAAAGAAACCTCGGATATGATCTTTCATCAGTGTGTTTTCTTGTCTTCGGGTAAATCAAGTCAGAATGATGCTATGTATGTGCATGGTAACCATGACGGGGGAGTAGTAGGACGATCTTTGGTCTCCCATATGTACAGGCATAGTCTCCGAGTATATCGATTTCATTTCGTGGGTAATCATTTGTCCTCTCCAATGCAATCATGCGGGATAGTATGTGAGAAACTTGATCGCTTCCTCCTCGTTGTTATTCCACGCTATTCCAATTTAATCCATTGAAACTTTCCGCTCTTGTCAGTCAAATTACTCTCATAAGCTTCCTTCCAGACAGTGCAGACAAAACATTGACTAGAGTTACTCTTCTTCCTCTGACTTTTTACTTTTCCCTCCTCCAATATTTTATTATGACTTGCATCTCTCTCCAACCTTATCAATATGTCTCGTAAGGCACGTCGGTCTGCTCTCTGCCCATAACTTAAACACAGAGCTTCTCCTGTATCATCAACTTGTTACCATTCATCATGTCAATGTCAGTCCTACTTGAGTATTACTTTTCCAAAAATTTACAAACCTCATTACACCAACTCTCCAACGTTGGAATTCTACATGTTTTCAAAAGTAACAACAATTTTTATCCGTTCCAATTTCCCTGTAAGCTTGTGCGACTGACTTTTTATTGAACTGGCTTTTTTGTTGATGGCTAATTCCTATTGAAATTAATGTCCCAGAGGATGTCAAACAGTAACATTAAGCTCAACTAGTACTAGCAATGGCCATGTCATCCATAAGAGCATAATTGATAGATTACCCCCTCAATTCCTACCCCATGAGTTGAAATTGTCAACGACAAGCCTTGTCATGCCTAAATTTATGTTGAATTTTTTAAAGGTCGAATCAAAATCCTGACTTGCCAAATTACTACCAAATGATCCCAATCGCCAGTGATTACTCTCGCATTCAACTCTCGTCTCTAATTTGTCACTGGCCCAAAACAAGAAAAACAAACCTGTACATAAATCCCTGCTAGGATAATCTTAGCTAGAGGAAAAACAATGCATAAGCTCATACTAAAAAGAAAACTACTCGAGCTTCTCAATTCTTTATATATTCTGTAGTAAAAAGGTTATTTTTCTATCAAAGGCTCTTTTCCACAAAACATGGAAAAGCCACTGTTTGGCCACTGTCTGACCAATTTCAGCAAATTATTTGCATGGAAATCAATTCAGGCAATTAAGCCACAGGAAAAATATTATTTAGGGATTCGAATCAATAAAACTCTGCCCAGTATCCTTGCCAAAACATATACATAATCACATATGTAAATATACTCAGGAATAACTGTGTCAACTCCAATGGTGAGTCCACCTATAGATAGATAGATACAGGAAATTGACCTTCAATGTAGAGTGTGTACAATTTGGGTGGAAATCAGGAGCAATTTAGAGCTCTAGGAAATTGTGAAATAGTTTCCTCAGGTTGAGGGCTATTACTACTAGAAATTATGGTAATACCCCTGAAATATATTTGATGACTACAAGTGGACAAAAGCCGGGAGAATTCTATGAGCCGAGAAATCATAGTAAGGCCCAGGTATTTTGTGAGACGATAATACAGGGAAGCCGCAACCAGCACCTAGAGACAGGTTCAAGAGAGAAGAATAAGTAGACAAAGGCAAATGTATCCCAAATGGCTTGTCATGGGCATGAATATGAATAAGATGAGGGAGAGTGGATGAAAGGAGAGAACATCGACAGGATGGACAAATAAAAGCCACATTTATTCTAATGGGAGATATATATATATATATATTTATATATATATATGTGTGTGTGTGTGTGTGTGTGTGTGTGTGTGTATGGGGAGGTTGTTGTGAAAGCAATGTAAATAAGTGCCCGAACCGATTATGTTCGCGACCAGTAACAGCAAACAACCAGGAAAGAGGAGACGAGAGAGAGAGAGAGTGAAAGAGAGAGAGAGACAGACAGGGAAAGAGACAAATACATAAGGAAAGGTTGAATAGAGAAACTACTAGACAAGTGACGGCATAGTTGTAAGAAAATCATTCATGATGCAAAAAGATCGCCCTTACCTTGCTCCTTACAGCTTGCCATGTCTGCATAATGCAAGAGAGCATCCATGATATGACGTACAACGGACATGTGTCTTTTAGGCTCATGAAATTTTAATGTGTCCGAAACCTAACTTGGGTCGACAAAACTCCTACCCTTATCTCTTTTTCATGCTCTTCCCTTTCAATGTCATCAAACAAATATTTCTGGAAACAATAACTTTCCGTTTCTCACACTTTCAAAAAACATTTCCCCCAAAAAAAACATCCATGTCGTAATCCGTAAAGGTATTACACTATACACACCCCTCAGAAAAGCTAGCATTGTCCAGAATGATACAGGGATAATTTCCAGGACCTTAAAACCCCTGGCTGAGAATTGTGGTTAAAAATTATTTCTGTGCAGATTATTGAGTAAATAATTATTTACTGTCCCAACCCCAGTCATGTTGGGATGTTTCCACTTCCCATAACCCTGGGATTTATCGCATTCTCAAGAATTCCCATTATATGGGGGAGAGCATTGGAATAATTACCCCCACTTATTTATCTCTTATAAGACAGGAGTCCGTATCGCTACTACTGTATGGCTGAAGCAGGAGGTTTTAAGACAAGCATTATAAATATCTTTGGAACAACTCATTTATCTCTCTTCGATGTCCAAAGGACTGGGACTCAAACACCTCTTGGGGGAAGGGTAGTGTTTATCGTGATCGTCCCGTCAAGCCTTTTACAGTTCGATCGGGCTTGACTCCCTCAATTCTGCTTGAGCAATAACATGACTCTTCCCAGGGATGTACATACTGAGGTTGACGTTTTCCCTGCCCGATTTATCCAAGCGGAGGTTTAAGAACCGAGGTGAAGTCAGACATTTCCCACAGAGTGAAACCCGAGTGTCCCGACTCCACTAACATTTATCAACTTTTTTCCTCAAACTTGGCACATTCGAGTGTACACACGCACACCCCACTATTCCCCAGTATACGGTTCCACAGTGCCTTGGTGCTTGCACATTGGACTGATTTCGTGGCAACCCTTAACATGACCTTATCTCCCGGCCGTATCTGTGAGGAAACATTTTCCCTTTGAACTTCTTCCCAACAATGAGCTTTCCCCACGTAACACGAACTGCACGACATGACACAACTGTATGGAAATACTCTTTTTTTCTAGGATTTGCAAGGATCGAATACTTTTGCAAAAAGGTCGAGCCCCTGTAATAGTGAATTGGAAAGCTGGAACGTGCAATTGCGTATGGCATGCATGTGTTTATAATTCATAAGGAAAACTTGGGGAAGTTAATTTCTTTTAGTAAATTAAATACATTATAAATACCGAGCGTGCATGTACAATGACTGGGGGCTAAAACTGAAAGCCACGTGAAGTTGATAAATAAATCCTGGAAACATTGGTACAATTATTACTGTTCACTGCTCAGTACGAACGTTTGCATCAAATGAGTTCATCCATGTATGTATGTATATTTTATTAGTGTTTCCTTCGTAAATATATTTATTAGAACAGGTTCTTTGTAAAAATTCAGTGGATTCAGAGAAAAGAAAAGTTGCACCTTACTAAATACTTGTTGATATTTTTGTTTACTCCATCCAAACACATGCACGCCTTTTCCAATTAGGTGGAACGTAGATATGTATCCAGAGCATAATATGGTAATAATGAGAAACTTAAAAATATCAGTTACACACGATAGGATGAATGAGAAATGTATTTAAGGAAATTATTCAATGCTACGATTTCTTTCAAATCCTTACATACAGTACACATACGTATAAGTTACTGACAAGCAAAGTGACTCGATGCATGTCCACTCGAGATCGGAATGAAAGTCTGTGTGCATGAGTCCAGTCCACGTATGTACATTATCGAATGTTTTAACGGACACTAAAGTTTGTGTCACCTCCCCTTGGAATGCGAGGGGAAATTTAAAATTCTCAGTCAAGTGTCAAGTTCAACGTTCAACGAAGCTCCATATGTATATCCACATCACACTTGAGTTTGAAGTTCAACGAAGCTGCATCCAGATTGCATTGGAGTTACATATCCAAATTCGAGTTCAAACTTGACTTTCAACGTTACTTCAAGCTCACACTCGAATTAAACTCGAGTTTCAGGCTCATTATCGAGTTCAAACTCCAGTGTCAGAGTTAATCTTCGTGGAGTTAATCTTCGTTAATCTCCAATGTCAGCGGCAAACTTGAAACTAAAATTTTAGAATTAGTTTAAACTTAAAAGTGAAGGTTTCCCTTCACGCCAGCTGAAAACATTACATATGAACCTAAAATGGGTCTTTGAACTTGAATCTCCACCTTTCCTGCGTAGGTCCGTTGTGCGCCATACATGGGACCTACTCACGAGTATTGAGTAATCTACTCAACTCACACTCGCACTCATACTTGTGAGTAGCGAGTAGGAGTAAGAGTAGTATTTAATATTTCGTGCTCCTCACCACGTGAGTATGAGTTGCGGGGTTTTTGGTGTACACGGTTGAGTAGGAGTGCGAGTAATAAAATCGCCTTCAATGCTACTCATTCACCACGGTTTTATCCTTGGCAGGATGACGCCAAATCGATTGGGATCAGAATGTATCAAGGCTAGTCGGCCACAATTATTAATATGTCACAACATTGCGACCCTGAAGAATGCATTTTTATGAGAATCACAATATGTACATAACCATTCACTCCAAGTATTTTGCATTAGACACCGATGTGGGAATTATTGTGGTTCAAATTTCTGGGTCAACGTCAGACCATCATGATGGTCTTAAATAAACAAAATTTAGGATATTTTGAAAGTGTTTATTCGAATAAATGAAATTGTAGTTTTTTTAATTAGTAGCAGAAATCCTCTCTTCTAAGTTGAAAGAGTTGATAGTGACCGTGATGGTAAGAATCAAATTTTCGCGCGCGCTAGATGCATCGAATGTCGACGACCATAGCGCTGTGCAGCTAGCTATTGCATACAACTATTTACTGCCTTCGCTATTTACATTTGCCTTTCTGAGGCACCAAATGCTGGCTGTGCAGTGCTCGTATTTCTTAATACACGACAGCGCGTTAGTCCCATGTATGGACTTGTGTCTAGGAATTTCTAACTTCGAAGTAATTTCCCGCGCAAATCAGAGGAGATGACACAGTGTTTGAAAACGTTTGGACATTCGACCAGGTCCATCCTGCTCACATATTTAATTTCAATCCGATTTCCGAGGGGCATAGGGATAAGTTTGCTGATGAGTTATTGTAAATAGCTCAGTATGTACGTTGAAATTAAAATGTTTCCAGACTCAATCAAGGTCACCATGAGCTTCTGAAAAAGCAAAGTGGCGACGTGGAATTGATTAAACCACACTCTGCTTTTCTCTAGTAATTAACACCATTGGAAGTAAGTCGATGTGCTGTCGGGGTCGTCAGTGATAATTAAATTGTCCACCTCCCGTGACCATTATAATATTAAAAATAATAATTAGACTCCAGACAATTCACCCCAGACCTGATCAAGTAGTAGTTTCGAGTCTGACCCGCTTCCTGTCCATTCGTCTTCTCCGTGGTTGATGTCATTTTATGTTAAACTAGGGGAAACTCCTTGACCAAATTTTATAAGGAAAATTGACTCACTACCACTTTATAAACGTACTGTAGAGTGTAGAGACACAATATGGCATACAGTAAATTCGTTTAGCAAATAAGTTATATCAGAGAAACGCTAAACTTCCCCATCCGAAATACCTGAGAATTACAAGCAACAAATAATTCAACTGCAGAGTAGCAATCGCGTATTGTCCCACAATTCTAAAAATCTCTACAGAACAATTACTTCGACGGCAGTAAAAATACGTGTGAATTTGGGCAAAATACACCTTTGCATCAAAGGTGCACCTGGTTGTGCGACTTTGAAGATATTGATCTGACATTTCTCTTAACTTTAACCTTTGACATCTATAATTTTACCGATGAATGACCCTTGTGTGGAAATTAATTATGAAATACAAGGATTTCGAAAAAACGGACTTATTTCATTTTGCACCTACACTCTTCTGATGTGCGTACATTTGACTATTTAAAAATAAGAGCTGAGGTCTTACCTCTCGTAAATAGTACTTCCGTGTAATTTTCTGCCCGACTCCAAAACTTTTTCTTGACACTTTATTTCTACTTAGTACCTTTGCCCGTGCCTTAATTATTATTATAGAATTGACATTGTCAAACCTTGAGCGATTAAAGAACCCTGATAGAGCGTGTAGTGGCGGGTACACTGAGATTAGAACTTTCAATTAGAACCCCTATGTTTTCATATTTTGGATATAGGGTAAGTTTGGTGGAAATGAGGTTGGGGACCTGGAACCTAAATTAAATTCATATTTGTATTGTACCTGTAGAAAACGATGGAAAAATTAGATTGCGTGAGTATAAAATTACGAGGTGTTAATAATGCAAAAGCTCATGTAAGGTACATGATATATACATAGATTGGAAGTTCACTTTATGAAGATGGATTTGGGCAAAACTTCCAACAATTTCCCCGTGTAGGGCTCATTTATAAATAATCTCACTCCCTCCAGTTAAAATACATGTTCAAATAATTGCAGACACACGGACATTTGAAAAGTTCTCCTTCGGTTCGTGATGATGATTGCAGAGAATAAGTGTGTAATTTGACTTGATTAAAATTTCATGATATTCACCTAAATCACTAGTTTCAAGTTCCTCTGGGTAAGTTGGCTGCATTTTAAAACAGGCTTCATCTCACTTTTTTCCCAAATAAGCCCCCTTGTCAATAAGGCTGACTGTACTTCCACGGACAAGTAAACTGTGATGACAAACATGGGAATATTTCCCATTCTTTGGTACACCTTAAACAAATCCTTGGTTTAGTTACGAATCGATTCACACGAAAGTTTTACGTAGGCTGGACAATACCAACTTTCCTAGTTGCCCAAGTTTGGCTGTACTTTACCATATGCGAATATACACTTTTTATGACTAGTATTTAGCAAAATAATATTAATTATATTCTACTCACAGGGGAAAAATGGACCGCCCAAAAAAATCTTTGGAAAAGTTGTACTGATTATCAGATAGAATGGAGATTTTTTTAACCAGGAAACGGGAATATCTCATAACCCCAGTGCTGTAATTCAGACGATGAGGTAATCTCTTGTTAAAATTGTATCTACATTTATTCTAATTTTATCCCTATTTAATTGTGTGTCTTACCCAATAGCACACAGGTACATGACTTCCCATTGAAAAAGTTGTTAACAAAGCTGACTCCCTGCGAAAATAATGGCTGACAAGGAAAGGCTACAAAACTGGTTCCAGTAGTGGCTGCTAAAATTGGAGGTGAAGAGTTTATTTAAAGGTTGACTTGCATTTAATTATCAGAATGATTCATGACGACTTCACTTCCATAGATTTTTAAATGTCAACAGAGCTGACTGTCAGGCACGGCGGAATGTTCCTACGTAATGTACAAAACCAGAAAACACTCGATTTTGGGAGTTAGCATCTGTACAAAGCATGTGCATAGTGCATGAATGAAATGTAAACAATCTGTCCAGGGCATAAAGTACATGGAAATGCCTGCAGGAAAAGTGTAATAAAGTTAAAGGGAATCTCGTCATAAAATCCAATTATTTCCAGCAAATGATAGATCAAGGACGGACCACATCAATTAGTTTTTCCCCCATTAAAATCCCACATTTCATATCATTCATAAACTCGACAAGGTGTGCAACCTGAAGTGGGTTTCCAGCTTATCGGGACATCTTCTCATATGTTCCCTGCGTCCGCAGTCCATAACAATTAGTATTATGAAATCTAGGTAATTCCAAGTGTTCAAATCCTCATTAATTCCAATAACTACATATCACATGTACATTCTCTCATGTATTTAAAACGTTCCTGAGACCAGACCTTTGAAATCCCCCATTACAAAACTCCTACAGTGGGTTAAATGAAGGTTATTCCCAAAAAGTGAATATTAAAATTATTATGGAAGTTTAAATATGTGAAGTGACTCACTGCGCCGGGAACTGGTCAAAACAAAAACAAATTGCTGAAATCAGTTATATCTCTTGACTTCGACCATGGGAATTTGAGGGAATGAAATGAATAAATCCTAGTCCGACGAGCTTCTAATGAGCTTCGTGTTGTGTGAAAATGGAAAGAATGATGGAATATGGAATGTGGCAATAAAGTTTAATACACAAAATAAAATGAACAGGTTACTTATATGTTTCTTATGTGGAGGGATTACTAATAATAAGGAGAAGTAGTGTTCATTGTGCCCTCCTTGATTTTCAAATATATGAAGTTTACATTTTAGGGGATACTACTCATCCTGTATGTAATTTCATGCTTGTGTAGCCAATAGACCTTTGATATGGTAGAAATGTCATACATAATAAGTACATACATGCATACATACAGTGCATAAAAATATGTAGAGATGAAAGCTTGCTATTGTAAGACCCTATTGTAGTTTTGAAGGGAGCCAGAACCAAGAAAAGACTTTCTGGTTCTTGAGCTAATTTTTCATAATTCAAGGCCACGGGAGAAAAACCATCTGTGTGTGGCCAATTAAGGGAAAGATCATCTAATCTAATTGGAGGAACGTTCGGCCGTCGGGATCTCAAAGTGAGTTTGTTCTTTATGATAATTATAATTAGGCTGTATTATTATTGCATCTCATTTAGGAAATTAAAACGTTCCGTCCGGCCACCATTTACATCTATTATTTACCACCTTCATTATCTTACCTGCTTTGTACACCGTAGGTCTCCAGCTGGAGTCAGTCCTAATCACGGTCCCATGTTCTATCCCCCCGACCAAACACTCAAGCTCAACCCTCCTTTAAACTCCATATATGTATAATTACACAGAGTTATACCCCTCCAATGTACATACATACATACACTCATGCCTTAAACACTCTCGCCTCAACCTTAATTCTGCCAAGTGTGTAAAGAACTTTAGACTTAACTTCATACATTTGAGACAATAGTCCTATACCATCCATGCGGGGATAATTACTAATACATACATATGTATGTAATCAGGCAATTACTGTAGTTTAGCCACATGAGAGAGAGAGAGAGAGAAAGAGAGAGAGAGAGAGAGAGAGAGTGGAGTTGAGGGGGGGGGGGGGTTCTATACAGGCTTTTGAAACCTTGTCTTAACTTGAACTCTGTCTCTCTACATTCAAGAATAATTACAATTCCCATGCATTCATTGCAGACATTTCTTGGTAAATAACACTTGCATTCTTTAATAACCTTAAGTGTTCCTTTTTCCTCGAGTGTTTGAGGGGAACAGGTCTGTCCCTGGACGGGAGTTTAATATTTTAGTTATAATTACTTCTCGACATATGATATCCCTTCCACCCGCTCTCTAGTAGTATCCCCCACACTTGGACCAGGTGCAGGGAGTTTTAATTCCTCCTCATTTAAAATAAACAGTTATTTTAGCATCACAGGACCACTTAAGTTATTATGAAACTCTATGGGGCTCAAGTAGCAAAGGGAAGTGACTCATTGTCAGTGCATTTTCAAATTACACAGATCCGGTATCCTTGCAGTTTAATCATCTTTTTCTTATACTCAAGCCGCTCCATGTCTGAAGGCCCAGTCCACGTCCAGAGTACACGGGGCACATGCTCTATATATAAGATATAGATTTTTTTAAAGTAGCATCTCTCTTAACCCAGAACTTGTAGACAGACAGTTCACTCCTAGATAATTATATATATATATATAGATTATATATGTACATGCAAAAAGCTAGCTGAAATGATTGGCTTTTATCTAGAAAATGTTTCTCTCCGTGCAATAAAGTGCATTCAATTACACTCATTTTTAAAGATGCCTCACCATTAATCGTTGAAATTATTTTGCGGAATAAAAAACTGTCTGCCTCTTGTTATCATCATCCGTGTCGCTAAAATGTGCATATCTACTGGAGGGGGGGGGGGTCCTACATATCAACGGCTCCTGCCCAACTCTAGTATTAACATGCGCTTCGATGACGGAGATTAGATCTCAAAGCAATTTTTACTTTTAACGACGCTTTTACACTACTGGCCTTATGCACGTCCACAATCCCCTTACTGCTCCGGACTGTTCCTGGGTTTTTAGGACGGAATAAAAATCAGGGTTTAAAAATCCAGACAACATGAGATTATGATTTTATGGTGGGTATAAGTATATGAATTCATATCTAGATCCTGTCTCCAAGCCAGTCACTGAGCAAATGTAGGGATCCAGCTGTACAGTATATAGTTCCATGGACGGAGGAGTTGTCGTGAATGCATAAGTTGATGAGTTTTAATACTGGCACTGGAGAGTTTCTGAAAGGAACAGGGAAGTTTGTGTGCCATGCTGACTGCACGGAGATGTTTGCTCGTGGCATTTCACCCACAACAGCTGAAAACAGTACTTAAACCAATTAGGCCGCACATAAAGTGATGTGGTGACGCCAGGCAGCAAGAAATTTTAATTAATTTTTCTCACAGTACAATTCTTCTGTAACAACCATCATCGTCGTAATTGGGCTCCCTTCTCCTTTCAAGTATACAGTATAGTCTCAGAGAAGTGCTCAGACTTTTCTGACTCTGTAGTGTGTACAGTATAGAGTGAGTGAGAGAGAGAGAGACAGAGAGAGAGAGGAGAGTAAAAATCTACTACTTATGGTCAGTCCTCATGACTTTTCCTATAGTATGTCTCCCCCTTCCATCAAATCTTCCGTCAAGAATTTCTCTTCTGCTGTTTTTTATATTCTTGGAACATTAAAGTTAAAACAACGAAAAGCTTTTTATTTATTTAATTTAAATATCCCATAGAGTCTCCTACACTTCCATGTACATGCTCACCATTACCCACATACCACATTCCATAGTCTCATAAATTAGTGTGAAAGCCTGTCTCAGCCTGCCTCTCATCCATTCGAGAGTAAGAGCAGCCCCACAACTTTTGTGCTCATTATTTGGAAACTGTATCGCTTTTAATGAGATATTAGCATTAGATAATGAGCCAGCAAGGAAACAAGTGGAAGCTTTAGGTCAGGGGAGGGATACATAAATGTAATTATTATTGGTAATTAATTATTGTTTTTATGTGAAATAACTCTTAAGCATGAAATACTCAGGATTTGATATGTTCCTGCTCTCTGCTCACCCAGGCCATACCCAACACATACACACTCTTCACACACTGGATATATACTAGATACTGTGTATACTGTAGAAGGAGGAAAAGTCACTAATTAGCTTTCCTAAACCTAAACAATACTAATGGTCATTAAAAATATAAATCTAATTTATTTATTGCTTTCATTCCGATTACTATCCTTCAGGTAAAAAATAAAAAAGGGTTCTGCGAAGCTCTTGCTCTGCAATCAGTATTTGCCAGATGCTCTGTGCAGTCGTATGTTTTAAAAGGGAACCCACATCTCTTTGTATACTAAAGGTACATTAGCATGCACGGGGCTTACGTTTCAATGGGAGAATTTAGAATTATTATTTTTTATGTATAAGGATAAAAAAAACGAGTGCAATAATAACTCGTAAAGAAAATTCTCTGTGCTCATAAATTGCAAAATGATATCTTTCCCTAATTGCTTGAACACCCTTGATGTAGGTATCTAGGATTTGAAACAGAATTTGCTAGAAATGATTGTATGCCTGTATTTGTTGTTGGGATATATATATATGTACCTATGTATGTAGACGCAGGAGCACACGCAGTCCTTACTTTCAATTAGGGCTAAGAGCACTCGTGTAGGAGAACTAATTAATTAGCCTCAGAACTTGTTTTGTTATTAATACTTGCCATAAAATGGTACGCGCGTGGAGTATCCACAGAGCAGAGTGAAAGAGACTTTTTATTTTTATCATTACTATATATGCTGATGCTCCTCATTGGATAGGGATAGCGCTGAATATTCCGAGTTATTTTTTTTTACGACTTAGGATTTTGTCTCCGGGGCAAACTATGGCCAGGATTTTTGAAATAATTAGTGAGGAAATGTCTAATATCGTTCAGTTTCATTCATTTCCAGGCTTCCAAAGGTTACGTAATTACCTACAATAGACTCCGCACAATATATAGTAGACCCAAGGAGAGAGCGTGCAGGATTTGATTTACTATTTTTATAATTATGACTAACCTCCCGTCCAATGCTAAAATTATCTACATGTTCTAATTTTTGCATTTATTAACATCTTGTTACAAGTCTTCCTTGGGAAATTCTAGTGTAAATGAGTTCTTCGGAATTGTCTCCATATGAATAGACGGGGGTATTTAAATATGGGACTATATTAATTGACGGACCGTAACTAGATACAAAAATAGACAGGGCAGTTGATGCACGTACAGCAATATGCTTTATTGATTAGCAGAAGACAAGGAGATATGAATCAGGACGGGACTTGATGAGGGAGTGTAAATATACTGTAGGATATGTCTGGGAACTAATGAATAACCATTAGTTTTTAATGGCAATCAAAATCAGGGAACTGAACTCATTTTAAATTAGGAAACAAATACTTTGGCCGTGCCATGATGGACACCTTGCCAGGGGCTCCTTTTGTGTACTGACAAGGCACAAAAGCCTCAGTCATGTAATATGTACTCCGTAGTGTGTGATGTACCAAATTACATAAACATTCTCAGGGCATACAGACAAATCTACAATTCATGCGAGGACTATCGGAACCACTGTGGGGATTAAAGCATACAATTGATGTATTGGTTTGTGTACACTGTGCTATACCTACATAATTATGTATACAGGAGTGCATGGAGGAGTACAACACGTCGGGCCTAATCCACTATGTGGATATATGCAGATAGGAGGTCTCCGTACTCAAAATAATGGAAATAACGTGGTTCAGTCTGACAGAGAGCTCCCATCTAACAATACAAATTTACGCACTTGCCTCTATAACTGATACTATTTGCCCTTTTATTAGCACTGTACGCCAACATTTAATGAAATAACATTGCCAAACATTGCTCTTCTCTAACCTGGCATTCACCCTATATAAGGGACTCAGGGAGTAAATTGCAGGAAACATAAAATGCATACTTTCTGTTGATATAGCAATGCATCTCTGGCCCTGTCAAGATAAAAGATAGTAGGTATCTCATTCACGGTCTCCGGGCATAAAATTAATGATTACTAACTTCGTTTAAGCATTGTTGTATAACTTCTAAATTAGCCTATATATACTGCACAACACACCGCCTCATTCTCTATACAGTACCTATATGTCACATTACTACAGAGTTCCCAGAACCCTCTGTAGAGAATAGAAATTTAGTCATAGAATTATCCACTGGACTCAGCACTCAGAAAGGATTTCAAGTCCAATGTATCCCCGTTGTGGTCTTCCCTCCCAAAATATATGGCAAATATATACCCATCCACTTGTTTCCCTACAGTCTACAGTCCCTTAAGAAGGAAATGGGGGTATTTGGGAACCTCTGATTAAACAAAAGCAAGTGTGTTTCAAAAGCTATACTAGAGACATTCCAACGTGTAAGTGAGTTATGAGTATGCTCTACTCGGTCAAAGTAATGTATAATTATATATCAATGCTGTTCTATGAATTTGAGTCTTCAAGGAATCGCACATACACAAGTGTGTTGCACAAATATCTATAATTATATGTAGGTATGTTATTTTGCTTTTAAATACCTGTGTGAATGTGTGTGTAGATGTATGTACATACATATATAGAACAAACTCATGGAGTAAATAAAATATAAATAATTAGGAGTAATGAAGGAGATGTACCGGGTTGCAGTTGAGAGGGAAATTGGTACTACGAAGGGGGTTCGTCATAAGAATGTATAGGGTATAGACCTGAGAATTATGTAATGCATTTATGCCTGTAGAATTCATGTGCTTAAATTATGTTTGGGATAAAAGCTCCTTGCATGTGGGTGTGTGTATAACCATATTGATAAAACTAGTACAGGGCTGTTGTGAGTTGTGAGCTGAATGCGACAAGTAGTTCCTCGTATGTGCATGGATAGCTACTTTAGTAAATGGAATTTGGTGGAGGGCTGGTGAGTAGACATATATGTACATATGTGGATATATAAATAAATGTATGTGTAGATATAGATATTGTGAGGGAAATTATAGGAGGGAAGAGAGATGTGATGTTAGTGTTGATTAGGATGGGGGCCCTTTTAATCAGTTAATTGAGCAAATTGGTAGGAGAGAATAGGTGGAGAAGAGGAGTAAAGCAAAGGCTGACACTTTGTCTAATTAGAAAAGCAAATGAATCGATCCGACGTTACTCATTATTATCATCCTCATAATCAGCCTTAATGAATGACAACCATATTCATGGAAAAGCCCAACCATAGTTTTCCCATTCCCATACAAAATTACCCCTGGCTTTCCATACAGCTCTCAAGAGTTATATATTGTACACAGACGGAGCAGCTACCCTAGAATGTTATCAGCAAGTGTCAGAACCAGCTTCAGTTCAGGAATAGCTAGTGTGTGCTCAGTCATGGCTCAATAATAAAATAGTCTGAAAAAAAAATCTCCAATACAGACTCTCCTATAGAGTCTACTCCTCCTCATACATACTTTTTTTCCAGGCTGTTTTCTCTACGAGCCTTCTCCAACAACTTGATACAGCCTAGTTCCCAACCTCCAATATTTTTCCTCATAATTAAAAGCCTGATTTGTCCTGATTTTCTATGCCCCAATTTTCGAAGGGATTTCGCATCTCTCTCTCTCTCTCAACAACTCCCCCGAGTACGCTTTCAAACCCATTTCAATCCCAATAACAACGCACACAATGAGCACAATTTACATATCTCCATTTCTAAGGAGTCAAGTATCACAAATTAATTGGTATTTATTTGAGATCCTTAAATTTTTAAATGTGAATGTACCTAAAAGAGTAGTCACTCCAATACATTCGTATCTAATTGTAAGTAAAGTCATATCTAAAAATATATCATTTTAAATAATTATAATTCTTGGAATCAGACACTTTTGACTTGAGACGTGATCAGAATGAAGAGTGAGATTTTGAGCAAGTCTTATTTTTGAGAATAAGAATGAACCAACTGCTACAAGTAGATACGTTAGTTATTGGTTTGGTGCGTACTGAATTAAAGGGACAGTTGGAGTTTGTAAGGAAGGAGCATCATTGAATATATGTATCTATGTAGCAGTAATTTTTATTATTTTCTTCGAGGTTCCCTATGCATGGACTTTTAATCAATGGATGGTGATAAACATTAATTTAATACAATAGACAATCACCTACTTTCCTTGAATAAAGAGTATTGATGGGTTGGACAGAGTTGCTTGGTTAAGCCCCTCTGTACTCATCATACATCAAGTATTGATTACTGGAGCAATTCACTTTTTGATCACAGTTGGAGTAAGTACCACAGGTTTTAATATCCCTCTCGGTACTAAATCTCAAGTCTAATTAACCAAATTCAATCAGCTCAATGGGACAGGATGCAGTGTATGATTGATCTGAATAATTAACTACATATGTATGTAGGTCTCCGAACGGGATTAAACATTTCCAGGAAAATAAAAACTCAAAATTGGAGTCAGAGAGAGAGAGAGTACAAAAAAGGTAGGAGACCGTCAAAAGCAGGCAGTATGGCGAAATCAAGGACAGGAGTATATTCTAGGGAGTGTTTGTTCCTCAGCCTACACTATTATTGGGAAATGGATACCTTTGAATAATTGCTTTTGATCACTAATGCACTAATGAAATTAACTTTTAATTCTGGCCAAATGGTCCTTTTTAGAGCTATTAACGATTTTCCTGGTCTAGATTTCCCATGTCGCTCCTTCTATAAAACTTTACATTTGTCCCGCACTTTCTGCCGTTGACACTCCTGTTGTAACATTCCGACGGGGAAAGGTAGGAAAAATCAGATTTTTAAGAGAGGGCTTCTTTCGTATGTAATGTAAATTCCATGCACAGGGATGTATGTACATATGTACACTAGGATTTGAACTCTATATATTTTTGAGGACTCAAGAACAGTCCTACTGATTAATATATTTTAAAGAAGCGTGGGTTCAAACGTTGTTGGAAACTTTTTAGGAAATGGGAAAGGCAGTTGGATTCGTCAAAGCTGATGAATTAGGAGGAAGAATTGGATCAAAGAGGACCTCCTCATCACTTAGAGTAAAAACGTTACAAGTCCGTACAATAGAATCAAGTTGTTAATTAACCACATTTCACTTTGAATAAAGATTAAAAAGGAGATTTGAGTCAGCGTCCCGATCAGAAGAGCTCTGGATATACATGATGGGGTGTTGTGTGTATGTGTGTGCGAAAGGAAAACAGGATATAAGGGATTATAGGGAGATAAAGTTGTGGATGAGACTCTAATAGTATGTGGTACATGTTACTTGAAACTGGTTGTAGGTCTCAATGGGATGATTTTAATTAAAATATTTAAATTTCGGGAACAAACGATTTCGTTCTTTGAAAATTACGAGGTAAATGACCAGTCGATTAGCAAACGGAACTAATTATTCTTGCATTTCAATTAGGTTAAATTAATTTCTACATTGAGTACACATCTGCTTCCTCGACAATGGACCACTCCAGTTTACAAAAACTCCAACTCGCAAAATTAATACTTACGAGTGAGGGCAAAGAGAGAAAGAGAGAAAGAGAGAGAGAGAGAGAGAGAGAGAGAGAGAGAGAGAGAGAGAAATTATACTGAATTATAATCCAGAAATCGAACAAAACCTACAACTACTTGTATATTATGATGCCCTTAATCACGGTTTTAATTTCCTCCTTTAAAACCGACCACTTATGTGCCGACTGTGGCTATAGCCCGTAATGGTTGTGCATATGTTTTGATTGTATAGAAATTAAACCTCCATGACAATCCCGTGGCTCTAAATGCTAAAATGTATTTATACACTGTCTATAGATATAGATACGTACATGAGCCGCGTATGCACGGGCCAAGCGTAATGCGCACAAAAGCTAAACCTTAATTTCCGTAAAGCCTCCCACACTTGCAGAGAATTTCCATTTAATTTTAATTGCTCCTATTCTCTGAACTGAAGAAGCTACACAACTTTTGTCTGAACTTTCCTCCTAGTTTACACTCCACTATAGTATATACATACATAAGGGACACGAGGAGCCAACAACAAAAGCTACTTGTGTAGACTCAACCTAACATAGCTTACAGATATGTACAATGACACGGATATAGATACTAAAAAGAGCTCTGGGTTTCCACAATTACAAATTGTATTTAATATAAGTCCTACCACCAACGTACACGTTCAGGTTCCCCTCCGCTCGGAGCGGATGTGAAAGAGAGTATCTGTAATGACAGTATAATTAAACAAAATATCACTGGATTCTTGGGACTTGAGCATTCAAGTAGATTTGGAAGTATCAAGTGTACACAGTTATTATAAGTTTCCATGTAATGTGTACTTCTCCTATCTCTACAACAGGGGTTGCAAATCCTTGAATTCTTTGTACTTGCTAATTAGCAAACTAATTGCCCTGGGTTATTAATGATTTAAAGCAAGGATTTCCCTCTCGTTTTTACAACCTGAGTTTTTTTCCCCAGCTATCCATGAAATACCAATTGTATCATGATTCCTGAGTGGGAAGCTACATCATCCTATTTTGAAGGTATTAAATTTAATTGAAAAGTATAAAAATTATTCTCAATGGTAAAATTTTAAATCCCATGTTTATTCCTACAATCATTTTTTTTTATAGTATTCACTCAAATTCCTATAATTACTCCAAATTTACAGGAAACCCTCCTGAGAGAAACATGGTTGAGCCCCCCCCCCCTTCCCCACTGGTAAAAAGAAATAAGGGGTGTAAATACTGAAGTAAATAAACAGGAGGAGGTTATAGTGTTTGTGGGGGGGGGGTGAAGAAAAGGAAAAATTGAGGATTGAGAAAAATTGTGTGCACGGGAATAAATTAGAGGATTCCATGTTGAACTTGTTAAATGAAATCATGGGACAACCCAACTTGTTTTCACATGTAGTACCTTACAGAATAATGTAAATTCCGTAAAGTACAATTAGTGTGGTCCTCTTCCACTGGCATTCAAGTATGCATGCAGTGTAGGAGTGCGTAGTAGTGTGCACGTAGTAAAGGGAGGACAAGCCAGGGAAACCGGGAATTCAGAGAAGCAGAAGATTATAATGTAATTCCCTCGAAGAAACACCAACTTATAGGACGCTAGAATTTACAACTTACAGACTGCTTGTACATCCAGCCCCGAAGTACTCAACATGCCTACATACATCCATGTGCACCATTGACGTGAGATACTGTACAAGTCCCTATACATCAGGACATGCAGAACAACCCGTGGTTTTGGTGGTATCCTTATAAGTAAGCTATGAGCAGCACTGGAGTTTTATAGCATTGATCTGTTTTGCAACAGCCGCGTGATCTACAAGCGCATAGCTTCCTATATATAAAAAGGTCCCGTGGATCCGTCTCTGTAGTGGCTTACGGATGCACTTGTGAAGAAGCACGGGACAATCTAGGAATGTAAGCTGGAACTATAGGAGGAAATGTAACTATAGGGTATTACTGCATCTCCACGGATTTTCTCATAAGGCAAACGAGAGAGAGAGAGAGAGAGAGAGAGAGAGAGAGTGCAGAGTGTTTCCGTCGTTGAGTTGGAGACTCGAACACTCTGAGCTAAATTTCACACAGGTCGTTAGTAAATAATAAAGCGGGTGATTTTTTGTGTGGAGACCTCGTTAGTAGTCGTAGTAGTAGAGAGAGGAGAGAGAGAGAGAGAGAGAATGTAAGAGTCCTTTAGTTAGTCGACTCGCTCTCATCCTCATGATGATCGTCCGAACCAAACCAAACGAATGGATTGCTTAATTAATGAGATAATGACTCTCAGCCTCACCCGACCCCTAGGCCTTCTTTCTCCCATTTTACTAATCCAGGAATAAACCATATAAAAACATAACCATAATCATCATCTACTCACAGTCAGCTGAAGAGAGAGAGAGAGGGAGAGAGAGAGAGAGAGGAAGAGAGAAAGGATTCGGAGCACAAATTCCGTTTAACTTTATTCTCTAGTCATCACACTTGAAACTTATACACGATAACGTACTAATTGTAAACTCCTGCTCCTCTCCACATCTCCAACTCTCCAGTCCAACTAGAACTACACATGTACATGTGTACTTATGTGTGTGAGGCACGTACTTAGCATCAACCCTTCCAACTTCCGAGTACATCACAAGCACAAATTCACACATCCCACATCAACTTTACAATGGGTCACTCGGAAAAGCCTACTTTCATATTTACTATCCACACTACAAGCATTCCAAAATCTACGTAAGAAAAATTAATCCCTTTAAAAATATTCATTAAATTTCTACCTAAGCAGAATCTACGAGGATGTAGAGAAAGACCCCTGAAACTATCTACAGATATCTATAATAATTCTGACCATGCACCTAGAGTCTGCTTTGGGAAATTTCCCGAACGAAGGAGGGTATCTAGGGGATATATCAAGGGTGTATAGGGGAATTACATAGCTGAAATAAGATACCCTCGAACAATAATTCTCATTAAGGATTGTCAACAATACCACAATCCGACGCATTCGGAACCGATAGAGATCCATACTTCCGCCCTTTAATGAAACCCTTTTTTTCATCTCATTCACATTTCCTCGGAAGAGAGCTGACTCTCGGTATTAAGAGTACTCAACGAGCAGAGCTCTGACTTTGTGCGAGCTGGTGATGCTCTGCCCATTCTTGTCAATCTTATTTGCCTGGTGGCGTAATTGCTCATTACCTTCCAAATCGGATCAGAATCCAGCAAATTTTTGTGTGTGTGTGCAAATGTGATATCAGGAAACAGTTCCAGTCTACAGTAATCAGATGAACATCTACTAACCAATACAAGTACAGAGCACAATTCTCATGGCGGGATTCAACAAGGCTATAATTTTAATTTCACACAAATCATCCCATTTTTTCTCACTACCTTGAAAGCGGCTTTTCCTTTTTAATTGGTAATGTCTCCATAATTTAGTTTTTGCCATGTAGTAAGTACGAACAAATAAATCTTGTAAATTCGTCATTGACTGACTAGTAGCAATTAACCTTTGCTTTAGTTCTTGTACTATTTCGTACTGTGTGTGAAAATTATTAGAAGAATTCAGTCCCTTTATCGGGACACGTGTGTATGTGTGTGTTTGTGTGTGTGTGTGTGTGTGAGTACAATTGTTTATTTTAAGATCACGGAACAATTTTTGTGGAAGTAAATGTAAACAATGCTGTAATTACGTTTGTGCGTCTTTGAGACAGAGAGCATTGGCTTTGGAGACAACACATGCAGATACATATGATAGCCATAGGACGAAGTACAGTTTTAGAAAGAAATAATAAGGAGGACTAATGGTGGGGAGGACAGAGAGATTGTGGGTCGGAGCCAGTTGGGATATGTCAAAGTTTGAATAATAACAAGGACCGGGGTTGCATATATGTATCTACATATATATATCTATATATCCTCGGGTATATGGACTCCGTAACATGATAAATTCAGTTGGTGTGACTCTATGTGTATGTGTGTGACAATGTTACTCGGGCCAGAGACTCTGTATGTTCCCGGTCAGATCTATTTGATGACATAGTGGGGTGCAAGTAGATTGGCTCAATTACACTCATTCCACACTTGAGCTGCGTTACTCCCCTCCCCCTTGGTTTCCCCCTTGAAGACGAGCTCTGTCAAGAGTCACTCCAAATCTTATGATGACTACTTCCAATTATTTTCATTCCTCCTCAAATTTTACCGAGAAAAATCCGACCTACCGATCATTCCAACAAGGGCATGCTTCCCTATAGGACCCTTTGTCAACGTCTTCCACCTTCTTATTAGTATTCCCCTACTTTCCATTCATAACTGCACCATCAAATTATAGTTAGACAGACCTAACCCTTCCCAACTCCCCACCGCCAGCTCTACTCACATTTCCCCTGGCACAAATACCTATCCCTATTGGAGGAAAGTCAAATGAAAATCAAACTCATTCCAATCTATTAGTATTTATCTAAAATCAATTCCAATGGATTCCTTTAACCGCAATTAGTAGCATGTAGATATCCCGGGACTCAAGTGGTCTTGACACAGCTAGATATGTTACCTCCAGTCAGGGGAACATTTTCCCACTTTTGGATTTCTAGAGCAGGGAAGGAAACACGTGAGTTGTTTCATGTCAGCAAAAATTTTGAGACCCAAGGTGTGGGCACTATTAGCATTACATGAGCATAAGCAATGAATAAATTAGTTCTTTGATCACCATAAAGTGATTGTGAGAGTAGTGTAACTTGACTTATTAAGATGATTATGTTACCATTCTGCCTTTTTAGGAACGGTAACTCCGAGCTGTCACTCGATATGCCTGTACTTGAAGAGATTGGCACGCAACATCCCAAAACATGGTTGATGGTGACTGGTATCATAAAAATCCTTTGCATTACAACATTCCTTCAGTAAACCGCATGGTGTGTTTCCAACTTGTCCACCAAAAGTAAAGCTCACATTTGGTGACCGTAAAAAAAAATGTCACAGTCCATATGCATAACAGCCTTGCCTGGTCCCATCCAGCCCACCTTATCTCTGGGAAATAAAATGCAATGGTTTTATTCCCAAGGGGTAGTAGTCTCTACACCAGAGTCCAAAACTCTGAAAAGTATGACGCTCAATCTGTCCAACCCCAGAGAGGAGCATCTCAAGTATCAGAGAGTCTAATTCCATGCAAGAAATTAGTGGTTGAAGGGATGGGAGAGGAGTGAGTATATGCGGAAAAATCTTGTCCAAACGTCCGATCCAGTTTCATCAGAATTCCATTCCCACAAGCCAACCGTGAGGGAGACACCTGACAATGGAAGGCAGTGTGTGAAGCTTATTTAATTTGGCTTGGCCCAAGTTTTAACTCACCTTTAAGTCCATGTAATTGCAGTCAAAGTGGGATTATAATGAAGGTATGAGGTTCGTTCCGTGTGTGTGTGTGTGTGGACAAGAGCTCACCAACTGCATTGTGTCAGATACAAGGGAAACTTGATTTGTCAAAGTTTATAGTATTGTCTCAAGTTGTTTCTACCTCGTCTCCTCCAATTATGAAGCATCGGACACAGCGTCAACTATACATCCAAAAGGTTACGACAACCACAAAAGCTACCATGACATGTGGCTTGTCTCAGCGTCTCTCTCTTCCTCTCTCTCTCTCTCTCTCACATCTCCCTCTCAAGACAGTCTCCATGCCCATGCTCTCTGAGAAACCAGTTCATTATTATAAAAATTAGTCATGAAATGTGTCTGAACAATTTTTTTTCTCTCGAATAATTGAAACAAGGTAAATTGAAACTCATTTTATTAAGCACCACACAGTACTCCATACACTTACAGTCGAGATACGGATTCCGAGGGGTCTAATTGTACGTGAGTACATAAGTACATGAGTGAGACCAGGGAGAAAAAAACAAATGGAAGTAGAAACTAGCAAGTTCATATTATGATTATATTCAAATTAGTATTTATTCGCACTCTCAAACAAAACCAATTTATTAGCTCACCCTTTTTATCTCGTATGCAAGCCACGATTCCCCACAAATTCCCCTTCAATTCATCGAATCAAAAAACAATCAAACTTTTTTTTTCCACCTCCCTCGACACAACAACTAACAGCACAACTACAAAAAAAAAACACTTACCCACGTCAGTCAGAGCGCCGACGTATTACTCCGATATTAGAATTAAATTAATTAAACCTTACTGGACATGTTTCAATAAAATTGTTTTCGTGAATGTACTTATCAGTACAGTATTTGTACTCAACTTGAAAATATAATTATTACTCATTTCAATTATTACAGTCTCTGTATAAATTCCAGTCTATTCTTTAAAGATGTTTCTTCATGATACAGGACGGGTGTGCATACGTCTAAGAGGGTCTGTAAGCCGAGTGCTGAATATAAGTATATATTAGTTTTAAGATCCTCAGCGGACTCTTACCACCTGCAAGGTTAACAATCTGAGAGGGGATGTGTAAGTCTGGGAGTAGCTAACAATTCCGAATATATAGGTAATCATTAGTAAGGGGATAATGGAAGGTTGATTTGAAAAATCTCTGAAAGTTGCTTCACCAAGATTTTCCATTTGATTACAATTTCAATAAGACACTTCTAACTCTTAATTAACTGGTAGTATTGTTAAACCTGAAGGATTTTAGAAGAAGATGAAGACAAGAACGTGCAGTCTATTGTGAGGAGCAGGTTATTTGCTTTTTTGTCTACTTAAGGGAGTATTCGCTGAGGATTGTATGTACGCTTGTAGAAAAAATTGCTGAAAAGTTGCTAATTATTTAGTAGGGTGCTGTGTATACACACACAAGTGGTTACCGTAATTGAATATCATGAGAAGTTGAACAACCCGATCAGATAACCCCATATCGCTCCGCATTCACGTTCCAACAACAACCAGTACAATGTGAGTTGCAGTAATAATAATCGTTTGCTGATGTACATGGCAGGATTGACTCTGCATGGTGAGGGATTGACTCTCTGTGTTTGTACTGGCTTGTAGTATCTACTCCTTATATACTATAGGTACAGAGTACGGTGGAGGATCGGAAAGTAAAAAGGATCTCTACCTATGACTTGTGGCCACATCCTTATGTACCTCTGCACACACACACACACACACAGAGTACCAATTACCTTAACCAACAAAATGCTCACCTCAGCGAAAAAATTCGAGCAAGGAATAATTGGATCATTAAATTAAATATGCTCGTACATACACATACATACACACACACACACAGGAATTAAAATGTTTTGAGGAAGAAAAACCTGCATTTCAATTTATTTCGATGGGCAGGCCATGATAAGACCTTCCTCCCAATCCCATTAAAATAAAAATAGCAGTAATACCAGATTTAAATGTGACACAACAACTCATATTCTGTGGATATGTAGTTACTATAAGCAGACTCAATCATGTCCTACATCTCATTGGGAGTTTACTCTTACCCTGTGTGTAACAGAGTCGTCAATCCATAATCCATAGGTTGGGGCTTCTATATATAAAGATGGGTGAACAGAGGTGAGGATTCCCTACATAAGTATAGGACGTTTCTATGGTAATAATATGTACCGTCTGTAACTGTCACTTGTAACAATACTCCTCTCTCAACTCTAATTTGAGTGTAAATAGCTACATATACATAAATGTGGTTTATTAACAACATCTCAATCTAAATATGTGCATCAGCCCCGGAGCCCACAAACTACAAGTATCCTCAGAAAAAAAAAATTCCCATCGATACGACTGGCATGTGGTTTTCCAAGATGTCTCATTAGAAGAAATTTCTTGAGGAAGAGAACATCAAGTTTAAGCGATGATAATAATGTCCTCAAACTTATTATCTCCAATTTTGTTCCGTAAACATGTCCACATTTTCCTAATAGGTATTTATGGAGTTATTTGACAAAACCTTCCACTCAGGCTGTTCTACAGGGCTCTTGTATAATTACAAGTATGTACATAGTGGAGGAAAACTAACAACGACCTCAACGAGCTACTGGGGGACTTTGAGTATTCATCGTATTAATTGTAGTAGTAGTAGTAGAAGTAGTAGTAGTAGTAGCCCATAAGATTGTACGGTAGTTGAAAAAAGTACACAACAATATTTTCTCTTGTAATAAAATATTCAAGCGTCGGCATCGACAATCCTTCACAAGCCGACAATCTTAAACTGTAATTGCTATGAGAGTTAACAATTTAATCTCAGTAAATAAAGGGTAGAATAAATACAGGAAAATTATTATTACTACGGATAATTGAGGCAATACTTGTGTGAGGATCTCTTGGAACAACATTATTTCTCTCTCTCTCTCTCTCTATTTATTTCATTTCTGCTAATCATAAATAGTACCTATTTATTATTGGCTCGGGTGGAGGGGGGATGCATAGAAAGAACTTTGCAACAGGAGGACTATAGCAGTGCTATGGACTCATACACCTGTAGTGAGCATTGTCTTTCTCCTTGGTTAGGATGTCTGGTTTATTATGTTTTTTTTTATATTAAATAGTATCTACCTACTATCTGTATATGAAGTGGGGCTGGAGGAAGGGGAAAAGTTGGAGGATTGTTAATAGGAAGATATAGTAGTGACAGCATGTGTGATTGTGGACGTATGTATGGAGCTATTAGATGATTACGTCCAACTATATAAGTTACATCTAGTCAAGCAATTCAAGTTGGGCTGGAGCTGTTTGAAATGGTATGGGTTTCTTGGCCATTATTTTGTATTTGTAGGGAGGATGGAGGCTTCCATAATGATTTTTAAACAAAAGGAGTGTCGTGTCACGATGACTTTGGATGGGAAGACTATTCTGAAGTTCGGAGGTCTCCACTAATCATACCTAAATATTGACCAATTACACTAACGAGCTGCCACATTCCTAACGTCTTCACTTATAACTCCAAGCCAGCCAGTGAGCCAAAGAGCCCGAAGAAGAAGAGCTCAACGTTCAACACACTCCTACATACATATCAAAAGTATAAGTAGAGAGAGAGAGAGAGAGAGAGAGAGAGAGAGAGAGAGAGAGAGAGAGAGATACCGGCAACCTTTTCCCTCTTTGTGTCTATTCCCTCATTGCATTTACTCCCACTCCTTTTACTTTTAGTACTCACTCCTCCGAAAGAGTAGCTCCTTTAAATCTTCACACACATTCTTTTTCTTCCTTCTTTTGGTCCTATTAAGTAAATGGATGAAACCTCCGGTACACTTGCTATTTCCAGCTAGCCAAATGATACTCCGAGACTTGACAAAGCCTCCGTGCATACACTCACCCAAGGAACTACAAGCCAGAGATGTGTGGCAATCATAACAAAGTGTTAAGAGAATTGAACAGCTTGTGTGAGTTTACTTATTATTAACTGTCTTATCCCCGCTATTGTGTCCCAGACCCGGTACTCTCTAGTTCCACTATCGTGGAAGAGAAAAAGGCAAGAGCTATTACTTGACGCATATTTGTCATAGCGTGTGTCTATATGTACATATTTACGCATCATAACTCTACCCCTTTTCTGAGGGACTGCTAATAGGAGAAGCGAGGAAGAGCTCAAGAGTCAGACTGCCACGGCGGTTTCAAACTTTAAATTATCTTTCTTCAGCGACTGTAAGCCTCCTCTTCGGGGTGACCCCAGCAAATACGACTTCTTGGCCCGAGTTTAATTGCTCCATATATAAATATAGCAAACTTATACTTTTGAGTCTGGGATGACGAACGCTTGCCTCTCCCTTTTTCTGATTCACAAAATTGTCACTTAGCCCCTTCCTCGGTCTCTTCCCCTTTTCCTCCTATCTATCTATGTATATGCCCGTACTCACACCAGTTTATACTTTATCCTCCAGGATTTATTTTAAACCTGGGCTATGACTATTCTTGTACATATGTATATTATTTATGTACTATATACTGTGGAGTTTGAGCAATCAGTCCTGGCAACATACTCAAGTATAACAATGTATGTATTATCCCTTTTAGTCTATACTCCATCTAATGATAACTCTGAGGATTTGTTTGTTGTATCTTGGGCTTCTGCTCCTACTGTGCATACCACCGACGAGAGTAATTTAAGGATAAGGCTAGCCATGGAATTATTATAATTAGGAGGGTCAATTGGATTTGCCAAAATAGAGAATGTAATAATTTCACGGTAATTTTAATAATTATCCAGTTGTGAAATTCATTGTAGTTCTAATCACTTGTTTTTCCATTGAAATCTGTAATTTGGAATTATTTAAATGTACGGAGTGGAACTAATTATAACTATTATTAACTAACTAATTATAATACTGTGGAGGTTGGGTTTATAGGAAGTAGATATACATACATTCAAAAATCAAATTATTATCGACCCATTGTGAAATTACGTCAATGGCTTTGATCCTAATCAAATTGTAATTAATATTTTTATGAATTTGTGGAAACGACGTGTGATTGCATTCGTTCAAAAGCATTTTATACAAATTCCAATTACTACTACTACTACCACTACTACACAAAACTACGATAACAAAATAGTAGATTAAGTACAATATTAGTAGTAAATCGTGTCATAATCAATATGTAGAAATGGATAGATAGCTGCTAATTTAGAATTGTGCTGGGGCTTCATCTTCCACATCCGCTTCTGAACTTGTTCGCTTCCATACGTATTACAGTATCTATGCCTGCCGCCACACATTCTCTTATCACACAGGATATTTGTATTTACTATTGCAAGAAAATTAATTGCTCATTAGAGGAAATTATCAACTAAATGGTCTAGTCAAGGGGGTCTGCCTTCTCAAGTAGGACAATTAAAATTCTGGGTTAAGTCACTCAGTCTAATGTGAGGGATATTGTAGTGTCTGGTTTTGATAATTTTAAATAATTGTAGAAACTACGTATCTGTTGTTTCTGAGAACGCTATCATGCTCCAGGTTTATCCTTATTTTAATGAGGAAAGTTCCGAGACCAATAGACTGTCATATTCCATATATCATCCTATGCATTGACTCTCCAAGTTATGTCATTTAAATTTAGAGTGAATAAAATTCCTTGGAATGGTAGGTAGAATGGGATATGTAGATAATTTTAATTATAATAGAGTACCTCGAGTAGTCTGAAAGTCATTCGGGTATTAAAGTTAATATTCTTTTGATTCCGACCAAATTGGGATATTGTAAGTCACAGAAGTGAAGCAAAACGAAGGCGTGAACAAGGCCGTTTCTCATATTGACGCCCGGAATGAAATTGGAAGTGACAAGGAGAAGTTGTCGGGTGTAACCTGGGGCAACATAAGAGGGGTTTCCTGCCGTCAGATGTTCCTGACGGAGTCGGAAAAGCCCCAGTACATTTCCAAGTGACCAAAGGATAAAAAGGAGACGGAGAGAAAGAATTTTATTCAATTTCTCTTTTTGTGACACACGGTCAAAAGGAATTTTATCCCCCACTAGCTTTCAGATGAGTAAATATCCATAAAATATGCATCAAATTTTTTAAGGAAATAAAAGGTAAAAACTTGTCATTTCCATTGATGGAGCAATTGGCATAGTGGGATGAGATGGACGGGAGTTCAGTGGGGAAGTTTTGGACTCAAGAGCTCACCGGCATTGCTAATATAGCTCCATGACATGGCACATGTGGATACACAGACCTTTTGGGAACGAGCACCTCCAACTCTTGGGAAGGGAAGAGAGAGAAACGTCGTGACATCCATGAAGTTCAGTCCAGTAGTCAAAAGGGTGTCCACTTTTCAGCCCTTCTCATCTGTCACTCGCGGCAGGGAACCACTTTCCTCCGTTTTGTACATTCACCTGAATCTGACACCCATGTATCCTGATCGTGAGTGCTTGAAGGAATTGCTAAGGAGCTGAAGGAAACCATGTGGATCCAGCTTGACCAACTCAGACATATTCACGATTGCCTGCATCTCCTTCAAGACTTACCCCGTACCTCCTACGCTACACAATTACAGTCTGCCTGTATAGTCTTATTAAATTGCAACAACTTATACACACAAGAGTAAGTCCTTGTAAATGATTTTATGCTTGGAAGGTCCTCACTCTTCCATCAAATCAACGATGGTACTTACTTCAACAAGGGAATGAGCTCCTGAAATCACCATTTCACAAAACAACCATAGGAATTAAATGAAAGCAGTAGGGTGTTTTTCCCTCTAAAAGCATATGATAGACAAATGATACCTCTCCCTATAGTAGCTTTTATCACAAAATTCTTCCGTGGGAAAACATTTTTTTTCCAACTTCGTAGCTCCGAAGCCTCTTCAGCCCTGAGAGTCTCTAATAGGCTCCGTAATGATTTTTCTGGACAATGTTTCTCTCGTGAAATCATTTAGCATTATATTTTGGTTGTTTCGAGCAACACAGGGAAGACATGACGGAAAAACTTATCTTTGGAACATCTGACGCTTGAGTATTACGTAATTATAGGGGCAGGTGTTGCTCCTGTTGTAAATTAATTTCCTTTGAGTTTTAATTACTCTCAAATGCACCTTGAACGGACGTAAAACTCCTCTAATTGCATCATGACTTTAAATGTAATAACCTCCTTTGCCGTATTGTTGATTCATTCCTACTTTGTTTCTCCGAAAAAACAAATACTCAGTTCTCCTTTCAACTTATCTCCAAGTCCGGAATAATTAAACTCTCTTATTCCTAAGTGGCTGATAGTATAATTCCTATGAAATATATCTAACTATTGGTATATATCTACATATATACAATATCCTATATATACATAAGTTCATACGTACTTGCACACATGTAAATGGGATGCATACAGATAATGATATATATTTGTTCATATAATAATTACAAAACAGGTCCATTTGTAGAGACGCATTACGTAGGGAGTACATCCATTTACCCCGTATGATTATATACAGATAGTAGTATGTAATTATATAAGGAGACACAGCACACATACATACATATGTATGTACATATGTGCAACACTATCCTAAGTCCTACAAATGATATACATCCGCTCAAGCATTATATTATTTGTACATTCCATTAAACCACAAGTGCTGAAGTTCCACTACATCCCATCCATATTGTATGTAGATTACTTGAAATTACATGCACAAGTATGTATTTCTGTAGTTCACAATACAAATTAATTGCATTAATAGGGACACGGTGCAATTACACACAATCATATATCCACAAGGAGATAATACAAGAAAACATTAGGTGAGTGTTTAATTAGTGAGCACATTCAGAGATGGTCCCTTTCACTTACATTTACAATAATTAGTAGCTTCTGCGTACATATCCATAATTAGGATGGGTTAGTTGGTGTACACAAATGTATTTTGTTGTTTTGATGGTTGGGTGTGATTTTGACGGGGATATGACATAAACCAGGGTAATAGCATAGCATGTGGGACACGCTTGAGCCGAAAACTCTGACGGACAAATGAGAGGGGAAAAAGAAGAAGACAGACAGGAAGGAGTGGAATGATTTGCATGAATTATTACCGATCTGCATTGGGCTGGGTCAATTGACTCAGAGTCACAACAAGGATGTGGAGTGAAAAAACGGGAATCAATTCCTTCCGGACTGATTGAATGAATAATAAAACACTGAGTGTCCTAGGTTATTCCCTCTTCCATTCAATTCCCCAGCAAGGAGGGATTCTAGCCAACGTCGGGAAATCTATCCAGTATAAATACTCTATTATTCGTCCTTCCAGTTTTCCAGCGACGACGGAGGGTATAGACATGTTCGGAAAACGGTGTAATCTTCCCGCTCCCTCACTCTCCAGCTTCATCTCCGAATTACACGTCAAATCAAAAAGCTTTGTAAACTGAATTACTTTTTTTTGTTCGGTCATATGTATGTATGTATATGGGGCCGGAGTCCCTTATTATATGGGGTTGTACTAGCTGAAGAGTTCTTAGATTTATATTTGCTCAATTGTTGGTTCCTTTACCTTGGATTGGCTACAAACGATATCCCCCCTGTTCCACTCAGCTATTCAATTTATCTGGTTGATGTTGTTTTGGCAGTTTATCTGCTTCCGCTATAACAACTTCTCATTCCATTTTGTATCATTAGGTCCTCGAAGAGGAGGACGACCCCGTTCCTCCAACACATAAACATCCCCAAACTTAAGACAGGAGCAAATGGAAATAATGAAAAAGTCAATCATGCAGCAGCACTTGAATTGCTTTTCAATACATATGGAGCCGTCCGGTTCGTGCTCTGTGTGGAGTGTGTGGCTCCCTTATAAGACCTAGTTAGAAAGTTATAACACTTTGTCACAGAGTATAATACTTTTTTAGGTTTAAGTACAGGTTGTCGAAGGTAAGGCGGACTCTTTGTTAATATATTAATATTTATAATGAAATCACATGAGAACTCCCATCTCCCGCATGCACAGTAACAATATAGTTACTTGTGTATTAGGGAATGAAAGTTACATATATACTTGGGCAGAACCATTGGCTTATTCATGAGCTCTTTTAATTCAACTTCCAAAATTAATGAAAGGCCAAGGATTGAGCTTGTGTTTTCTTCTGCTTGCCCGCATACAATTTGATATGGAGTTGTGACAGTGGAGCTTAAAATTTTTCCTACGGTCAATTGAATCCGAGGCAGGAGATTAAATCGAGGTATATGAATTAAAATATTAATTATGCACAAGTTGGGGAACACTGGAGTGGCGTAAGTAACTTCGTGACATTAAATTATGCATTTAATTAAAACGAGTATTAGCACTTATCTAATTACTTTGGTTTAATCTTGACGGCTCATTGGCTAATCGATTATGGGAACCAGAACTTATGGTACAAAGTGTTGAGCAGGTTGCTCAACAAAGCTTGGAGGAGTAGTGGTCTTCCAATAAGTCTGCAACATACGAGGTAAAATCCAATTAGTAATTTTATTACGGTCACATTTGAGATTGCTACGGTGTTTTATTATTATTATAAACGAGCACGCCTACATATACACAGGGCTAATGGTGTAGTGCTTTACAGGAGTAAATACGACCGCTCTGCTACATACATATGCCCAAGCTGGTGTATGGTCATCTGTGCCAAGTACATATGTATGTATGTAGGTGTTCCACGCAGGTACATAAGTAGAATGCGGAAGATTCGGTCCCCCAACCTGAAACGCAATACAGAACAATATAATCATTTCAACTCCATATGTTATACATAATTATTTACATATAATAATAGACTAGCTTTGAAACTATAAAAAATCAATTTTCTTATACTTCACAGCCCAATGTGAAAACATGTAAACCAGTGGTTGTAATTTGTCGAGTTCACAAGTATGTAGATAATAGTATCTACCTATAGATGTGGTCACATGTACAGGATAAATAGACATGCATATATGTGTACATTACGCTATATACTGGTTTGAGAAAATTCTCGTTGATTGCTGTTCGTAAATAGGATCATATGGGAAATTTTCTGAAGTAATGCCAGGTAAGATTGGGGGAACCCTTGTAGGGCGGGTGTGCTTACATACATATGTACATATGTACGAGCATAATATGCTTAATGACAGAAAGTCCTTCTGGCTCCTGGCATATGGGAAGCTTGTTGACGAGGTTACCAATTTTAGCATACAAACTTCAATGGAGGGCAAACTGAATGAAGTGTGGATTTGATCAAGTCGAGGTGGTTGTTAATATTGAAGGGCTCCTTGTTTGTACTTTGGATAAAGTGGGGAGCACTAAAACAAAGATGGCAAATAGCTCCGGGTGAAAATCGAAGGTTTTCATTCGATTGTGTGTTTGACATCCAATCATCCAATTTTCCATTTAGCCAATCAGTCTTGATCAGATTTAACTCCATGCTGGAAGCAGGATTGGGGTGCATCAAGTTTCGGGATCCAAATCACATTTTCTGGACTTTATAAGTTACCTCCAGAATAGAATCTACCGCTCCCGCACCCGACTTTTCATCTGGCCACATTAAAGCTATCCCTGTCTACCATTAGCCAAATGAGAGGTATTACATGATCCACTGGAGGAAAAATCTTGGGAAAGACAACTTAAATCAAATTGATGGAAAGGAAATGCGTCAGTAGTGGAGGCTATAGTCCTGGTTTCGATGAGTAAAAAATACTCAGAGGTCGGCTCAAGGAAATAAAAAATAGTTCAGATTAGGATATAATTACTTAAATATGTCAGAGTACGTGTTAACTCTGGAGCTCGACCTTGAATTTTCGTACAAAGTCCGAGATCTTGATTGACAGTTAAATTTGGGATGCTATATATACTACTCGATAGGAACTTGTCTTTAAAAATCTGTCGCTACTACGACGATCGTATACCATATGTTGTTTAATAGAATGGGCAAAGACTTGTTGGCAGTAGGATCTTCCGACGCTGAGATTTTGCTAGCCACAGAGATTCAGGGAAAATGGGATTCTGATTGAACTTTGGTTTCCCTTCATCATCCATAAATCAGTACATCACTGGTGGGAAAAGCTCAATTGTCACTTGTGGGAAGTTTTTTCTATTCCTCGCGCTCCGATTGATTGAGCGTACATGTCTTCTCCCTGATAAAATTTTACAAGGCTTTTATGGGGTGCTCTATCTCATTTTCACGCCTTTTTCAAATCAGGCTAGATTTCCACATACGCTGACTCGTACGAAGATCGTTTTACAGGGAAGTGAATTGATAGGCACTATGCTCAATGGGATGAAAAATATTTGGTTCAAATCCCTATACGGTAAAGTCAGAGCTGGTATGTACATATGCATATAGTTGCTCAGCTACGTACATACGTCATCTCCTACATGGATAATAGGGAAGTAACCAATACAATGACCAGGTTTTAATCATTTCAACATATATACATACATACATATATGCTTCTTTTTAGTACTACTTCATTTATTGTATACTTACAATTATTTAGATATTTCTTACTGCTACAAAAAATTTCATACTATAGGTCTGGAACCAACAAGTTTGCTCTGAGAGAGATTAACTTAGAGCAGATGAGTTGGGTGACAGAGGTTCGTGGAGAAAAATTAAATTTAAAAAGTTTCATTATAAAGACACTTACCTGTTCGGACTGCCCTCTAATTGTTCTCATTATCCTCCACACGTGGTTGGGGATTTTCAACGTTTTCCTTGACTTCGTCTTGTGGCAGGTCTTATGCCCTTTCAGGTTCTTCTTCGAAAACATGCCCATTCACTCACGCTGGAGCATCGTTCATTTCTTCAATTGTTTGGACTTCCTTAAGTTAAGTTCAGAATAGATAATTTTAGGTAATGACATTACTCACTTAGGGATAGGTGCACAATTGTTATGAAGAATTATCTGTGTACACATATGCAGTAAGGAAATCATTTTTAAATACTTATACCTCTAGCACATCCAGAGAATTGACATGTGTGTCTCTGTCAACAATCGTAACATGCACATGTCATGAGGTAGTCTCTAGTTTGTGTAGTCTCGGGTTAACACTGCCGTCATGGAGATGTAAATACAAAGATGTTTTACACAATTCTTAATAATAATGTTACACTATTGTACATTGCATAAACGTATACAAACTTCAATACCTGCCTACTTATTAATAAAGTAAAGATATGACTGAGTCATATTTATTCATAGTTTAAAACCAATGAGGAATTGGTGTGAGGCATTCAGTTCATTAGAATTGGGTGACACAACCAAATAATGCACAGTCAAATTTCAATATCACGTTTGCTTTTGTGACGGCCAATTTTTATACGCTAGATTTTCCCATTATACTTGGGGTGTTTACTATAAATTTGACCGTGCTTGAACTATTATTTCGAAGAGGTAAAACAGGGAAAACAATTTGTTCACATTTTTATCGTGTTAATCGTTTTATGTGAAAACGGAGTTTCCCTTTTAGGAAAAACGGTCTGTGGATATTTTTCTGGGAACGTCCTTTTACACTCCTCGTTCAAATTTTTCAGAAGCCTTTTGCATTTTAACCCCTTTGACACAAACATTTTGTGCTGTAGTATCCGAAACGTATAAAATTTAAGGAATACAGCATTAGGTGACGTAGGCTATGTGATTTGAGGATTTTAGTTACCCCGATGTCCTGTTACAATTCCCGGGGATAATTCACTGTGAACCGGGTAGTACAGGAAATGTAGGATAACATCAAGGTTTCCTAAAAATACATGTAATAGACGTTAGTCTCAATTTAAGGCTTTCAAATGTCCATAACAAGATAGTGTATAGTCATTTTTACCTTAAGAGGGATAATTATTACGGAAACAAACACCAGGGCTAATATTAGCGCCGACCCCCCTTATGCTGCCACAAACTTGTCTCTGGCCTTGACCAATGGACATTGGAATAATTATTTTCATATAAACCAAAGATCCTGCACTGTCAATTAAAATCTTGTATCCAGACGAATATCTCTTACAATTTTACCTCAAACTGGGACAAAATATCAGTAAAGGATTGCTCGTAGCGCTTACGGGAATTTGTATTCCGGTTCCTGTTTGGTCCCCTTTATTTGGGAATACAACGGATCTAATGCAAATATTTATGCAGGATTTGATTTTCTTATCCTCATCAATGTATGCACTATCTTTGCCATCGGTAATTTGTTCACATACTTGTCACCGGTAGCCTGATTTTGATTGTTTCTGAAGTTACCCGGATTTATTAAGAAAACGTAAATGTCGGTTTTCGGTCGTGGTCTGTCGTGACCTTCGGTTTCCAGGAGTTTCTTTTTTAAGATAAATACTAATATGTATTCCGTGTCCGGAAATGTAAACATATTATGCACACCTATTCACTTGAATTTTTGACACGGGTTTGTAACTTTGGAAATCCCTTATATACGGGTAACAAATTTGGTAGTTTTTTTTTTCGTGCCAACTTGAATAAGGAAAAATTTGAAACTGGGCACATCTATTAACGATACTCCAAACTAACGATGACGAAAACATCAGGCCTTAGTCATTTCGCGCCTTATTCATAATTCCCGGGGGAAATACGGTAAAAGTTAAGTAAACACTGCATAGCTGCACATACACATGCACTAGTCTAGTCAAGTCTAATATTTGTTGGTTGTGATATTGACTAGTCTAGTCTAGTCAATTCACAATGGTTTCTAAGACATCCTAGTCAAGTCAAGTCAAAGTCAGTTTTTAAGCCGAAAATCCTAGTCAAGTCATTCTAGTCTCCTAGTCACTTGCATTTTATTATCGCAGCTGTAGGTGCCGTTTTATTATTTGTCTTATTATTTATTTATTAGCTAAATCAATTAATCACCAAACCCTGAAAAGAATATCAAAGTAGTTCTTATTTTAACAGTTTTAACTGCAAGTATGTATGAAGGGAATGTTCCATTTAATTGGAGGAATGAAATAATCATCTAGCATGAATAAAGAATTGAAACAAATTGTGAAATATTTTGATAATCGGTTGAACTGAACAAGTTGATGAACGGTTAAACCCCAGGAAACTAACGGATTATTTTTGTATGAAATTGTTACTGGATTAGCTTCGGCCTCAATCATTTGGGATATTTACTATATAAATCTGTATGTCTGGTGAGATTTTACATATTTTCGACTACACCGTGGGCGATTCATGATTTAATACTTTAATATAAATGAGTGTTTTTATTAAATTACTTTAGACATACATGACGTATAGAGTACTGTTGCTGCCTATATTGTGCAATGAATTAACAGCTTGAATAATTCAGTTATACACTGTATTTTTCCAAACTCAATTTATTAATCGTTAAAGGACCCAGTTACAAGTCCTAATATGGGAATTTTTTTATGGCTTGGAGACTTTGTTATTGTTAGTAGTGGTCGGATCGATTCAATTTGATTCAAATTTTTCAATTTGATTCAATTTGAAGCTTGAATTGAATCGAAAAACCGATTTTCGATTCAATTTGCCCCAAAGCAATTTTATTCAATTCGATTCAATTCACTCAGTGAATCGAATTGAATCGTAAATCGAACGATTCAAGTGGGAAAATACAAAATTTTCCTTATGTTACTGGAGTGTCGTATACATATTATAAAGGGAAAATATAGTTTATATAGTAAAAGCTATGCTAAAATAACAACTGTTGTGGTATACGTAGCATTTGGACTAATATGCGAAAAAAAAGTACCCGTGCACAGCCGAAGCGGTTTTGATGAACTGTTTGAATTGCAATTCACATGATATGATTCCATTCAGTTCAATACCCAAATCGAATCATTCGATTTGGCTTTGCTGCAAATCGAATCGAAATACTACTTAATCGAATTGAATGGTATCGAATCGAAAATTTCCAATTCTGAATTGAATTGGTCCGACCACTAATTGTTAGAAGTTTCCTCCTAAAACTGCTTCATTGAATGATTTAGGCATCATTTGAAGACATTCACAAATTGACTAGACTAGTTCATGCACATTGTTCTCCTAGTCAAGTCAAGTCAATCATTATAATTTCTAATGCAAGCCTAGTCTAGTCAAGTCAATTCTTCACGGTATTAGGTGCTTGCTAGTCAAGTCAAACTAGTCAAATTTACGAAAATCCTTAGCTAGTCTAGTCAAGTCTCCCATTTCCTAGTCAAGTCTGACTAGACTAGTGCAGCAGTGAAACACTGCATACGCCTTGAGCATTATACTAAGGGACTTTGGATGTAGATATTGTACGTGTAACTACGTCATACATATATACGTTATAAATATTTGTTATATAACCATTCGTTATACAAAGATTCAACTTTACAAGTCAATTTAAAGGATTAATCCAACAGGCATCCATTTATTTATTTTGGCTAACCCATTAATTTAGACGAGAATAAACATAAGTCCCACTAATAGGAGTCCAGCAAGCCAACCCATGTAGAATTCCGTCATTTTTGGTATCATAGAGTTGTTTGTTAACGTTGTGTTGCACGTATTGTTATTGCGTATTTTAAACATCTTGCAACGTCACTGCAAATCTACTTTCGACTACCGAAAACAACCACAAAGATCCGGTATGTATGTGATATCGATGTTCATAAAAATGTCTTGAAACAATTTGTTATCAGTTTTTTGTCTTTCCTAGAATACATTGTCACATGTCCCTAAAGAAACAATTGTCAGGATGACCAGGTAATTACAGAGCAAGGTTTGAGGGAGCGTTTCAAACGTGTGGGAACCGTCCATGTCTTCCTTGTTTATTCCAGCACTGTTAACAAATAATGACATTAAGCAAACAACACTAAAACCACATGTAAATAAGGTTTTTTCCACGGTTACTCAATGCCTAGGAATTACTTTCTAAATACATTTTTTCTATTAATTTATATATGCTGTAATAATAAGTATACTCTATGAACTTCTGCAGGGGTGCACACCAATTGTATACACGATCTTGAAAGCTGGAATTTAAGGAGGTAACAAAATTGGAAAATTGGTTAGGTTATTTGAAAATCAACTACAATATGTTTGCAACTTAGTTCAGGTTTCATTTTTTTTTAAATCCTTAAAAACTTAATTTTTTAAACCACTCACCAGAAGTAATGAATTAAGCCAATCAAAACTATTTTAGAAAATCAAAAATAAATGTTCTTAAACTGAATGGGTTTGATGATGACATGACACACTTCCTTGTGTACTCTACAGGAGGAGAAATGGTCACAGTGTACAAAGTTGTTTCTGTAAAAATGCCCAAATGTGCCCAAAGTGCCTGGCATTTTCAGGGCATTTTCAGGTGGGCAGGTATAAAACCCACGATATTTTCATTTGTACAACCCTGGTTGAGACAGAAAGTGACTCACGGTAAAGACGTTCACCTGGTTTCGTTTGTTTACTGATCGTGAGAAATGTGAACGAATGAAACACACTCCATTGGGGAAACTTTAAGACCAATCGTCGTCGAAGACTAGTAACAATTCTTTGAGGTCCCAAGGTTTTGAAAAAATGTCTAAAAACTGTCATAAAGTTCATCCAAAAATCATCAAATGAGTTTTGTCAGAAGTGCATTCGTAACACATTCCTAGCATAAGTATTTACTCATTCAAAAAGTTGTAGGAACAAATTACGTCAGTTAGCTATTTTTAATACTTATGCGTATTTGTAATGACAAAAAAATTCTAGTAAAGGACACCTCTTGGAGTATTTTAACTTTTGACACCCTAATCACAAGTAAATTTGATTACGTCTGGCAAAACGTTTTTTCGCCAGAGAGACTTTAATGCTTTCGTGCAGGACACGGACAATAACGACTAGTTCAATTATCTATTTATATGTTGTAGAAGCCTTCAAATTGACAAGCATTCATCGGATTCATCCCATTAGCCCTACGTAGTCCTTCATTGGCGTAAAATATTTCCCAACATTTTCAACAAAAGTCTAAACTGGTACTCTCAACCTCAACTATAAAATATTGGAACCAGCCACAACGAAACATCTACGCAGTGCCCGCCATCTAACAATCATTTTGTAAGTATGCCTCGTAAACTCCCTTTGGTTTCCGGCAAGGTCTACAGAGTGCGGCGCCTTCGCATTCCATAACCTGGTGGTGGATTGTGGTTGAAGCAGACTGATTGTGAGCCCGATTTGAGAAGATAATGGGATGCAAAACGTTTGCTGGCAGAGCAAAAATCTGTTAGTTAATTAAGCATGACCTTTCATCCATTTATCCGGAATCAATTTGAGACTAGTTATCAAACAATTTTTACGAAAGTTTTTTTAATGAAAATTTGTAAGTGACTTCCTGGGAAATATTGTCGTAAAATATTTCATACTCGATTGCATTATACTAGTAGTATGAAATATGTAGTACGAAGTCCTCAGTGACATAAATAATTATTACTGAAAGCTCAAGTATTAATCTAAAGAAGAAAATTATCCCTTGCAATAAATATGTATATGAGTATGAAGGAAGGGGATATAGAGACATGTCACAATTTACTCCAGCTAACATAGTAGTATCAGCAACAAGGAACAATGACAAGTTCTGACCAAATGGTGTGGTTGTTTCAGTGTCACAGCGGGATATCTTTATCCCTGATTTTTGAATGAAACAACCCCCTCCCTCAGTTCTTCCTAATGCTCTCATGCGTTTAGCTCTACTGATTTTTCAGCTTTCTCTATTCCTCCTAAAATCCAGGATAGATGATTCCTACCCGTAGGACTCTTTATTCCAAAAGTCATTTAGCTAAAATGTAAGCCTATACGAATTAATGTACATACACTCATGGGCAAAATCAGTCCCATCTCTGGACTCATACTCGAGTTGATAACATTTTAGAATTATTTTATATCTACTAATAGGAAGGAGTAAAAAGTAAGAACTGTCATCCATCCTTAATTATTTTAATCTGTCGTCATTAATACAGACTGCGCCGGTACACAAATTTATTATTTTTAAGTCAATTTATCCCCTAGGGGAAAGAACTTGTTGTGCCTATTAAATAAAAACAAATCAATTGTTATGACAGGCCGAGAATATTTAAATCAACACGAAAGAGTCCCTCGCATGTCAGGAAATCCGTCATGGGGTAACGTCTTAGCCTCCCGACATATGTAGATATTTGAGACATGCACAGACAGGAGAGAGCACCCTCAAAGTATTAAAGATCAACTGACAATCCAGAAATGTAAAAGTGGGACCATCTAAATAAACCCAATGTAAGTCTAGAATAACGACAAGTCATGCCAGAGTTGAGTTGAGCTAAAATATCAACTTGTATGTAAAGTTCGGGCTGACTGGAAGGCTCTTCTTATATGGGCATAATAATATTCACGGGCCTTCGTACATCCCTCCGGCTTTTACATTCATACATTTCCATGACTATATATACACTATCCTCATCATATATGAGGAAACATATCACTCTTTGTACACTTACATGACTTTCCTTGCTGGCACTCAGCTCTTTTTCCACGGTTGTGTAAGTACACAGACAGAGACTCACACACACATACACATAAAGAGTGAAGGACGACATAAAGAAGAGCATATGCTCGACCACTTTGCATTAATCAGTTGGAAAATGAAGTCCCAGAGGAAAGACTGTAGAGTGGAGCTTTGGGCGTTGCGTGCATGCAAAACCCCGTCTCGGTGGTAGCGAGGACGTAAAAGTTATGGCAGTCAAAGCCAACAACTACAGAGAGAAGCAGACAAGTTCTGGATTTCCTATTTTCTCCGTCAAGGATCAGCCTTACTCAGCCAAAGGAAAGAAATCTCCACTCGCTCAATATAGACAACTATATGCACACTTGACTGCTTCCACATCTTCTCTCCTCCCGTCTACACCAACCACACAAACACACACACACGGAGTGGATGACTCTCAAATCCTCCTCATATGTTATGTCTTGAACAAACTCGTTCCAACCAGAAGCAGGGAGAAATTTTATCATCTCACCCATGTGTGTGTGTGTAAATACTTACATTTACTGGTACTCTCCCAACTTCTCCACTCCACGTCGCCCGATACTTTTCTCCTCTGTATCGGAGAAATTCTTATTGTAAAAGCAGTCAGCATTCTCATCTCTCCGGAAACAAAAGGCAAGAGTATAGGTATGCCCCAGTGGAGGTAGATATACAGAACTGGATACAACTCATGGAGACAAAAACACGGAGACAAACCAGGACGTTTGGACGTCCTCAAAGGAAAACACGCCAGAATAGTGTGCATCTCCATACAAAATATATGAGTAATATACATACATATATGTACATACAATCATAGATATGCCCACAAGGGTTCTCCCAATAAGGTGTCTACAAAATATAGGATGCCTAAGAGGAAATTTCCATATTACCTTATACACACTCCACCTCTCTCCTTTACATTCCTGACTTCACTCATGCAGAAACATTCCCTACTTAAGATTACACATTAGCCTTGAATGATGAGGATATTAGCATATGTGTGTAGTATGCAGAGAAGGAGGAAACCCGTGGCTTTGCATTATATAAGGAAATAACAAAGGTGACTCAATAGTGAAAGATACAAAGGATTTGCTTCCCGGAACTCGTCACAAGTACGGGAATAAGTAGTTAAGCATAAAAATGAATGAGATAGAATATCCCCCGGCTTTGAAACCCAAGGAGTACAAGGGAGGAAAAGGAGCTTATGGAAAGTCTTCCGTAAGACAAAAGCCCCCCACGTCGTACATACGAGTAATTCATGGTAGGGGAGAATAAAACAGGAGATCGATACCATCTTAAGATTTCACCCAGCCTGGAATTCTCCAGCCTATAGATAGATGAATGTATGTATGTCCCTTGGTTTAAAAAAATGGCTACCCCCACCGTAAATGATACTTATAGGTAGGAAGATAATATCCAGCCCGAGATGAATATAAGGAGGGTCGTTACTGCAGGATTTTATTTCGTCCGTAACGATAATAGTCTTATCTATGGAAAAATCTCTTTGAATTTTTTTTTCGTTTTGTGTAATAATTTTAAAATAAAATGCTCTAGAGCTTCTCAGAAGGAAAAAAAATTCCTTCCCATATGAAAAAAAAAGGAATTCCCTAGAGGATAATTTCTGGAGGGAAAAATCATAAGCTATTTTTAAGACTCTTAGTACTTTCCTTTTGTTATGTATTCTACTTTCCTTTTGTGATACTATTTTCATAAGATTAGTGTTTGGGTATTAATTTTTCCTGCTCCATGAGGGAGAAAAAAAAGTTTTGTAAAAGTAGCTCAAATGCCTCATGTGTATACCTTGCTCATTTGAGGAACGTCTGTTGTAGTACATTAGTTGAAGGAAAAATAGCCTAATTTTATTATTCATGCTATTATTTCCCGGAAGATAAAAAAGAGGGAGAAAAAAGGTGCGGAAAAATGAATGGTTGAGAGGCAGATTTATTTTTCACATGAGCCAATTTGCATTTTTTATGCCATTTCCATACAACATGAATCCTCATGTCGGCAGAAGGGAAGCTTCGTCGAAGAACATCCGAGACACGTCTCATTTTTCCAACTCACTTATGATGAATGGCCAAGTAATTTGCCAAGTGTGACTACGACAGCCTCCAATGGCTCCTCTTTTGTCATCCTAAATTTCCCGTCAACGAAAAGTAGTTCTGAGATGATTTGACGCAAGATGACGATTTGAAAAAGTCTCGAGGAAGCTCCAAAGACCAAAGAGAAAGGATGCTAAACAGAAGGAAAAAAAGGATCAAAACCTTTTAAAAGTACTCCAGACTGTGCCACCTTATGTACACACCAGGTGCTCATACATAGTATCCATATGTACGAAATTGTCAATACCTATCTATATTTACTCGAAAACCTGGAAAACGTTCCAGTTCCAGTATAGTAGTGCACAATATTTGGACGGAGGATATTATTCTCCCCTCTCATAAATTCTACATAAATAATTGTACACTTCCATCAGGTATTTGTTTTATATGAGAAATAAATTGATTCCATCAAATCAACATCAAATGTAATTTGCACAAGGACCCGCATAGATCCTCTTCCCGAAAGGGAAACCATCTCCAATGCTAGAGCTTGGGGTGAAGAGAGCTTTAATACTAATAATGGATTTTAGAATGCATCCTGAGTGAAATGAAATAGGATGCTGACCTGGAACTGAAACCGATTTCATGCTTCTAGCCCCGACTCAACTTGGAAGGTGCTACAGTAACGATGGTTTCATTCCCTAAGAGATTCCTGTCTGCACCGCACTAAAACATAGGTATACACAAACACTTACCGTCTCCAGAGCACTTACCCAGACCTCCGAAAGCCCAAAGCATACAAAGAGATCCCTTTACCCAGGCATATATTTAGCGTCCGTACAACTGCTTATGAATTCCGCCTGCATGATCTTGATACTTTAACATTGAGGGAGAACAACCACATACAGGTATGGGGCTCCACTCCCGGAGTAGTAAGTGCATTAGGAAATACCAAAGCGCTAAAACATTTTGACAACATTACAAGGAACAGATTGAACTCCGTGTGTACGGACCGCTCCCTGGAAAGGTCCAGGACAGGTAAGAGCCTCCCTATACATATGAGGAGCAATTGGATAGCATTCCGGACTTGCTATGTTACTCAAGCTTTCAACAAGATCCTACATGAGAATTCATGGTAACTTCAAAATCACATCTTCTTTCCTCCTCTCCGATAAGACTGTCAAAGTAAGTACTAGCACATACATACATAGATATGTGGACGGGAAATGAAATGAAAAAAACGAGCTGATCCGATATCAACTAACCCTTTGCCTTTAGTGAATGGTAGGGAATAATTGAAGACACGGAGAAAGCACGAGATGGATCAAGAGTCTGCATGGGTCTCTCTCCTTGTACAGCAAGTCTTCCAAGCCCTACTTTGAAAGCAAGGAGTCTTGTCATAGTAGGAAAGGATACAGAAAGTCCTGCTATTTAGGATACAGAAAGCCCCACTATTTGGGATACAGAAAGCCCCACTATTTTAGATACAGAAAGTGCCACTACTATCTGGGATGCAGAGAGCCCTCCTATTCGGGAACTATAGTGAGCACTCCACTACTTGGGATGAAGTAAGTACGGTACTAGTAGTAGGGAGACTGTAAATAGTGGGATACTAGGGAAAGAGAAAAGTTGAAGTGGAAGAGAGGACCGGGGCTGCACATGAGCGAGGCGGAGTCTGGAGCTGTCGGCCAAGTCGTTATTGGTCTCGGAAGGGAATCCAATTTCCCAAATGGACCAGCGCATGTGACCCCGACCACCAGTCACATGCGATCAGAAAAATTTTGCAAATGTGGCGAGACGTCCCTTTCATGTCACAGGGCTCGGGCTACCCGTTTGCGGGATTTATACCGCACAATACACCAACTATAGAATCTCGACGATTGCCAAACTGCCAACGCCTAGTGAGTGAGAGAGACACTGGAGTAAGGGGGAAAAAAATCGAGGAGAGAAAGCAACAAGAGTGTGTGTGCTACTCCTGTCAGGCGAGAGTTTACATGGTGAATGAGACCGAGAAACAAGTAAAACTTTGGACAGTGTGGAGCTTGAACTAACTCATGCCTCAGCTTCAGCCCACAACGCCATACACTTCCATCATCACAGTCCTATCTGAACTTTCTTAATTGAAAGGAGTCAAATTTCCAAGTATTCAAGTCCTGTCGGAACGGATGGTCAACGTGGTGACTCCTTGTCTGTGGAACTTGTGAGGAGGCACTCTTAACTACACTCTCACACCAGTGACATTGACCATGTGTGCAGCTCTGGTCAGCCCTACTGACTCTGGCATGGGCTCACCCTCTTCTAATCATCCTCATCCTGTTTCTGCCTTCGGTGTCGGAGTTGTTGGGCTCAGAAGTAATCCAAATCTGGGGAATATCCCGCCGCCAATGCCACCAAATGGAACCAATCTGCCTGATTTAACCCGTAACGACCCGCCGCAGGATGTCTTACTTGCTCTGCTATCAAGAAACAGAGCACTCGAAGGTCAGCATTTTTCCCATTTTTTTCCCAAAATTGATCAGTCCATTTTTTTTAAACTACAGTAAGTAAGACCAGTTATGAATAAATACTCTCAGTTGCATCTATCCACACACTTCCATTTTAGTACTCACTATATTAACCTCACTCAGATATGGTTATGTTCAGGCCGCAGTACGAACTCACACTTCACAGTGAGGTTTGTGCATAGAAATGGGGTCAATATCAATGTTTACACTCGTCGCTATATTAACTCCTCAATAATTTAAGTCGCTTTGAATATTAATCTTGAGTAGAACAACAAGCCTCAGCGACAGTGTGACTCCAGCCAGTGTGGTACTCAAACTCATCAGCCTTACATACAGTCCACATATGTATGTACATCCCGTCGGATATCTTTTTGATCAGGGAGCCTTTATACACACATACATACGTAACCATACCGCCTGAGACAATCTGAAAAGTAAATCAGTCACACAGTTAAACTGAACATGTACGCTGAACGCCAACGAAATGAAAGGATTGACGATGTCATACGGAAATTGTGTGGGACTGGATATTTCCGTACTTCATATTTCTTATGTATTTTTGGGGTACTGCTCCTATGACAGACTAAAATATTTTGGTAGCCACATTTAAAAATTATTGGGCGGGAATCAAGTGTAACTTTTCATAGTCCGCCGACAATGAGCGATGGAGTTGTAAGACGGAAGGAATGGTGCTTATGTTTTTAGGCTCTCCCAGAAAATATGTACATAACGGGTTTTGGTGGAAAAGAAGTTCCTCACATGGAGGACTCGGAAGTCGAAAGTTGGTTTTCATTAATAATTTAGGAGCCCTTTATGAATTACAAAGTCCAAACCCACCAACCGCCCTGTTTCAAGTCATCAGAATGGAGTGATTATTAAATTGTAGCCCAGTTGAGTCCTCATGTTCTCAAACGAGTTATTTTTTAAAGCTTATGTATTTACAGCCCTCTCTCTCACTCCTGTGTTGTTTTGGAGGACTGGGAATGGAGTCAAAGTGATAGTGACAGTTTGAACTGAAGGTTGACTCAAAGAGAGAGAGAGAAAAAAGGCGGCATGGCGTATGAGTGACTAACTGAACTCGGCAGACTAGGAGATAAGAAGAAGGTAGGGTAGAATCACTAACACACATTAACTGCTTACGCGCTAGAGTAGTAAATCAAATTATAATACAATTACGTCTGAATTATAACCCTTGACCCCGTAAGCCACCCGTATCCTCATGAAACATTAACGCCGGCACCCCACTTTTTTCCTCCATGGTGCAGGCAGATAGTAGCTACGTGTATCTATCCATAGGAGATCCCACGTATGTAGCTTCTGGTGCTCAACTTGGGCCCTATGTAGTAGTTCACTACTTGAAAAGAATACCCCCAACCTTGTTGCCTGGTACGTCGAGCCTCTGAGGCGAACGTAATGCAACAACAAATAGGAAATCACACACTTGTGTATTATACACAGCCAACGTGGTAGCCAACTCACCAACATAAATTTACTTCCCGTTGCAAAAATCCATCTATCTCAGGGAAAAGTTTTCCCCACAGCCGATATCTTCCATCCTCGACTTTAATGCTAATCCACTGTGGGAGTTCCCAAACAAAATAAATGAGAAAAGGGTCATAATTAAGTTTCACACTTTGGGATTCAGCCCCAAAAAAAAATTATGGAGAGACCCAACCCTCAAGGATGAGACGGAGCACTCCAGCAGTGTCTGCATTTCATCTCATCGTTAGTCATCTATTAGGAACAGAGTAAGCACTTTGTAATACACATACACACTGGGATATGCTTAATAGATAATTACATGCACGTTGATCCTCCAAAATTAACGAATCACAAGCTTACCACACATTGTAAAATTTAGCATCTTACTTGTTAGGATGCTAAATTTTACAATGCGTGGTTTCAATTCTGTTTAGAACTATAGGGATCCCTATGGATTATAAGGACTAGGGTATACATATTTAGGTGTCTGTAATTTGGAACAAAAAATCTATTGAGTTGAAAAAAAATCCCACCTGAACTAAAAAAAAATATGAAGCAGAACTTTTTACTTCTGATGGAGCAATGCTCAAAAATAGTCAACAAACGGTTGAGGAACCCAAACCAGAAAGACCAGGAACTCGGAAACCACAGTCTGTAAACTCGATAGAATTATTATTAGCAGGGAGGATTTGGCCGCGTGTCCGGCGTGTGTCTACTTTGTCGGGGATAAGTACCCACTTCCCTTATTTATGCCGATGTCACAACAGAGAATAAGCGTACAACTCAAAAGGAGTCTCCACACTACACACTCCCATTATCAAATTCATTCGATGGAGATGGTGAGATAAAAGGGAGAACTGTGATAATGTACAACTACATTAGTTGTAAATGAATGAAACCTTGTAGCAGAATGCTTCCATGAAAGGAGGAAACAATCAAAGTGTGCCTTTTGCATCATTTCCTCATTCCTATTATACTACCGTTGGAGAGGTTGTCAATTGACAGAACTAATCTGTTCTCATGAACAACCCTCACTGTGGATAATCATAAGTACTTCCAAATCACACATCCTCCTCACAACAAAACCATTCACCGCTGCACTTGCACCTTGATTGGAGGACCCTGAACCATCTACTCCAACGGCTGTTCACACTTTCCTTCCCATTTGAAATGCGTCAGTGCCAGTATACGCAAATACAGAGTTATGTCTCCACCTCAATCCTTTGATGCTGAATCAATCCCCGTAGTTCGGGATTCCGGAAGTTTTCACTCCTATTGTGGGGCGGACGTGACCATGGCAAAATATATGCATGATGAGGTTAGAGGGCAACAGGTGATAAGGATTAACACAGTCGAGTCCCAAACTCCTAAAATATTACAGTCCTGTAGTCTGAGCTCCACGTGTTTCAAATGTCAGCCTAGTCAAGGAGCATTGTATTTAAATAGAATATACAGTACAGTACACTATACTAATGAATATAGTAGCTACGGGCTAAATCCCCGCGAAAGCTGAGTATGTCTGATTGTGGAAGCTTTAACTCCTGGAGATACATAATTACTTAAAGCGGATTCTTGCGGAAAAACTTAATAGTCTTAGTGCGTCTATATGTAGTTGTGTTCTCATGAGGCTTGGTCTCTTAAACATAGGCCGGCCGAAAGAAAAGTGAAACCTTAGAAATCAGGGATGCTGCTTTTGTACAAACAAGTCTAGATTTATGGGGAAGTTGTGAAAGCATTCCATTGGGCATTTCCAAGAAAAGCTCATTTATTTCTGGAAATTGTAAACATGAGAGAGTTGGGTCCGTCTGAGCGATTTGACAGGCGGCTAGTGACTTTCAAAAGGTTTCATCCCATCAAAGTTCCTCCACATTTTGTCAACCAATGCATTTCTCCGGCTTCCGACAAGTCTCACAATCAGTCCTGGAGTAATGCAAGTAGTCAGTCCTTCATTCTCCAAATACTTTCAAAGTTGTTCCATCCCAAGTGGAAGGAAAGGAAATTAGAGCATAGATTTTATCTGTGAGATTCTTTTTCTGCCCTTGCTTCGACTCGCACTTCACATACATAGCTTTGGTTTACAAAAATTGAGCAAGCGTTACATTTTGTAAAAATGGGATCGGGCTCTGCATGCATGTCTAAATGTTAGGGAAGGCAGAGAAATGCGGAAACGCCTTCTACAGGAACATTCGTCATTGAGGAGCAGGTTTACACAGACTGTAGGGAATGATTCCAGCGTCCAAATACCACACTGAGGAAAAACAATAACAATAGTTGATATCATTTTTTCCTGCCCATCACTCACAGGACTGCGTGCTGTGGGGTATTTCTAAGTATCTCCCGTTTTTGGATGTGGTCCTTGCCGGGGAGTAATTTATATATACATATGTATACAAGTGTGCTCACTTCAGGACTAGTAACAGCCCTGGAGTGTATGTACAGGAGCTGTTCCTGGGTGTGTGTGTGTGTGTATACAGCCGAGTGTGTACAATATTCCGGGCTTTCATATGCTGGTCCTGTCCATGGACAGGAGATGTGAGCTCCATGAATGTATGAGTTATGTTGAGGGGTAGACTAATAATTATTCATAAAGGGCATATGGGCTATGTATAAGCATTGTGTGCATGTCCACAGAATGTATGGGCTCTGTCTACGCTCCTGTTTTATAGATGTTTCTCCAGGAGCCCATGGGGAACATAATTTTTTACAGGTCTGCTCGCACTTCTCTCTTTCTCTCTCTCTCTCTCTCTCTCTCTCTCTCTCTCACTTTCGTCTATTCATGTACACCAAAAGGAAACTTACTTTCAGCTCTCAGTGCTCTCTCCAACCTCACATTTCCCAACTTCCATCTCCAACTTTCTCTCCACTTCTTGAAATGCAACCCCACTTTCTAAATACTATTGTACGTCTGGACTTCTTCCTCGACTTTATTTATGCATACCAATGTAAATGCCAAATGCATGACTGCCACTGTTGTAGGTATCTATCTATACTCCAGCTATGGGTCCCTCCACTCCTGAATATTTTTCCTATTGGAGTATTCTTCTCTATCTTAATGCCTTATCTGAACCCATGCTCTCAACTTGGAGATCAAACTTGTTCCCTCCAGCTCCTACAAGTCTCCTAAACTTACTTCCAGCATAAGCTTTTCCTCCCTTGGAAAACTTGTACATCGAAAGTTATGACAAGTGTGTAGCCTTGTACTGTTGTACTAGGAACCATCTTCAAAGGAAGTCGCTCCTTGGAAATGGAAGTAAAATTCCGAGGAACAATATTACAGATGGCTATTGTATCTGTATCCTTAGAAACTATCTGCAGTCTAGGGTAATTCTTGAGGGTGGAATTTATTTCTGTGGTTACTATTCTCTAACGGTAGGAATTTTGCAAGCTTTATGTACAGTGCAATTTCTACAAAATGTTTGCTTCTGTACATGTATACAGTTGAGTTGGAGTCAAAGTGCAGACATTATGAATACAGTTGGAGCACTGAGCGTTTCCCCAAGTCTTGCTTAAGTATTTCACTATTTTTCCCACTCGAGCGGACCTAAGCAAATAAGAATTGGTAATCAGAGAGAGAGAGTATTGTCTTTAATTCGGTAAGTAACATTATACAAGGTAAACAGGGACATAAATATGCAGTAATGTTACGCCTATAGTAGGAAGAGTTATCTTTTATGCACAAGAATTACTTCCCCGGAACCTTGGTTATGATAAAGTTGGTGAATCCAGACTGGTCGCTCCGCTCACCACATGTCAAAACTCCTGTTTATAGATGTACACTTATGATTTATGGTTTCGGGGAGAGAGAGGAGAGATAGTGGGAGAGTTGGACGGTGGTTGAGTGAAGAAACGCAAATATCCGAAGGGACAGTCCGAAAGGGTTTACACTTTTTATGACTTTCCCATAATACATGCAGTAATATGCCATTCTCTTATTCCTATTATTCCGGAAGATAGGAGAGGAGTTGCCCGGCTTTTGTTTGACGGGTGGTCCAATAGAAAATTCAGTCCTTGGAGCATTCCCTCCTTGATATTTGTACTGTAAAATTCACATCCACTTCAGTTTACTTACAGTAATATGGAACGCCCTACAAAGAAATTTAATTTATTTCCCCCGTACTTCCCCAGATAACATTCCCAGATATGAGAGCATTAGAGGGACGAATATTTAAATTGTCAATTGACTTTTATTCCTGTTACATTGAAATTACTCCATTTGATTTGAGGCCAATAGCTATCAACGGATGTCTTCAATGGGATGCTCACAATCAGTACGAATATTTGGGTTGGATTGTCACAGAGCGGGGCTCTGAATTTCTCAGTGCTTTCTAGTACTTGAGTAAACTATATATGAGACCTGAAAAGCTTCAGGATTGAGTATTGTACAGGGAAATTGTGTAGGGAAGATTAGAATTTTCATTGTATATGCTGAATTACAAGTCTTTTCTTGTACTATTGAAAATCCCACACAATAGGATATTTCATTTGGGAGGGAAATGATTAGAAAGCAACAATTTAGCTTGTACAATCCCCCACCTGCTATTTGCTTCTATTGAACAGATTCACGCATCCTTTCTAAATAGAATGTGTGGGAGAGTCCTTCCCAGAGGACCCCACAACAACACTACCATTAGTACGGAGACACAAACAAGTTTGAATTTTTAATCTTCACCCAGGACAGGATATTAGTACAATTTTAAACAGTCCATTAATGACGGTCGTCCGTCCTCTTTAATTTTTGTGTAGGGAGAGCGAAGTGACGGTGACACGTGTGAGTTCCTTATTTGGGTGTCACTGACGTGTGCCTTCATTTTTTTTTCTCCTGGTAGTATTTGTAATTATTGAAGGAAGGACAAAAAAAATCGTGCTGTCCGTCCATTACCCGAAGGTGATGAGAGTAGTGAGAAGTTGTTCCTTTTTTTTATTCCGACATGATTTTCACCCGTCATTAATGATACCTGCAAAAAATAGGAGTTGCTGGAGCTATGGGAAAACACGGAAAAGTTGGAGTTGGGCGTGTGACGATGGCTTGGCTATACCATTTTATTATGCTTGATTACGGGACTGTGACTGTCATAATTATCTGTTGGGAAGCTCAAGTCGTACACTTGTACCTTTTCCCTGCGCTCCAGTTTAAAGGTTTTGTCTTTCCTTCTGTCATGCCCCTACTCTTCCTAAGTACTTTTCAAGTATAACCGAAAGTACGAGGTTTGTTTTTTTGCTAATAGTATTTATTCTCTTCTGCAAAAATAAACATGTGGGAACAAATAAATGAGTAGTCAATGTAAATAATCTCCTTACGGGCTCACAGTATGAATGCAATTGTGTTCCGAGGCCTCAGTCCTTATAAATACATAATTGTTATTTTGTAATGATTCTAATGCAAATAACGCCAAATATTACATAGTCAAGGTTTTCATGGAATTTCTTGGGACTTATAGAAATGTCAAGAGACTTACTCCGGGCTGAGTACCGATAACTTTGGAATGCTCATCGTTCCGAGCACTTCATAAGAACTGTCACATTAAACTTGCAAACAATCGAAACAAATGGGAATTAAATATCGACGTTTTGTCATCGGGTCTTTGCCGTCCCGGGATTTATATGCTCAAACGGACTTTTGTATGTTCCAATTTTTAGCGGGTAAAATTCCCATTTACAAATAGTAATGGGGGACTGTACCTTCCATACATGAGGTTACCATTGGGCTTAATATCCCTAATGTAATAAATTGAGGATGATAAAATAAATATGAATTAATGCTATACTTCCCAAGCCATAAACAAGTAATAACTCCATTAATCTATTAAGGCAAATGGGTGCAATTCCGTATTGGTCCTGGCCCCGTGGGCGATAAAAATTACTCCACGTACTTACTTGGATTGTAAATTGTCCGAAAGACGGTACTAAAAGTGGAGATGACAAAGGCGAGGTAAATGTGGTAGAAAATGCTCATTGTGTATTCTTTTTTTGTTACTGTATCTAAATGTTTCATACTTTTACCGGACGATTGAGCAAATAATGTGATTGGAAGGGTATTGTATTTCCATGGAAAGTGTCCGTACCATTTGGTATTATCATAATTATAAATATGCCCTTGTCTATGTCCCGACTCCCGACCAACCAAGTTGATACAGTGGGTAATGCCAAGCAATTCATAATCTAATGGGACATGTAATAATGAAGTAGCTCCTTCTAAACTTGAAAGTATTTGCTGCCCCTTTCTATTATTTCTTGTGAACTCGAGTATTTTTTGTGTAGGGCCCCCCTCTCAGGCTTATTTGTCTGCGCAAGCCTAACTTGAGCATTGTAAAATTTTAGTACTTGTGCTGACATTCTTATTAATGGAATAACTATACAGAATCGCTTCTTGGAGCTTTGAAGCTGGAAAGCTTTTAGGAGATAGTCAAAAGTGCTTATTCAAATGTGTGCAATTACGACGAGCGATATGTGAAAGGATCTTTTTTAATTGTAATAAGTGTTTAGCTCAGACTCTTAACTTGAGAGCTGGAGATGGAATGGGGATAGAATAGTGAGAGATACTCAGGCGCTTGTATTGAGGCAAAGATGAAAACGAGCATTAAGCTAGGATTTTGATGACAGGTGGTTCAGTGCGTGACAATTGAGGAAGATCTGGGTGCGGGTAAACCCTTATAATGTCAGAGGGGGATCCTTGACTATGGTGAAAATGTTTTCATGCAGTCCTGATCTTCTCTCATCCAGTCATTATTATCTCCCTCACTCGGGCGTCTGTTCCATGGAAGAGTTCCCCGGTAAACTTTATGGCTTTGTACCCCCAATATTCATTGCTCGTCCTGGTTCCTATTTGACTTCCAAATGAATTCATGAGGGATACAACACTCAGGGCTCGACCATTAGCCAAAATATTGCCTTCTTTACTTAGCGTCAATTTGCCACCAATTTTTAGCCCTCAATTCCATCCAAGCACTTGTTAACATATGCAACATAAATGCCTTGCATGCCCGGACCATATAGTCATTCATTCTCAATGCTCCCATTAGCTCGATCTGTAGTGAAGCATCATGCTTTAAAATGCATAATTTATTCACTGCCCTTCCAAAATTGTCAATGCTACTTCCAAATGGGTTTGAATTTGATTAAATTGCGGAATTGAGGAATCCAACTCTAGCACCTTCCAGCCGGTAGTACATCTGTAGTGAACAGGTTGCGGTGATGTATTGAGTGATGTAAAATATGACCGCACATGCATATACGTTCAGTCACTCATAGCATCGGAGCAGGTAGTAGTAGTGCTGGAATAATAAATGTAATTTAAGGTTTGCCTTTGAGTATGAGCAATGATACGTATTTTGTGTAATTCCCTATCAGATTATCCAACTGTGTAAATAAGGTATGGTTACAATTTACCAGAAGATACTTGTATGACTTCTATGTCCACCACTTTGGTTACACTTTGGTACAATCGCACCCCACCATATGTATGTGTTTCGTCGTTCCGATGAGCCTAATGGTCATATGATACATTCATGCTGCATAGAGCTTCATTCACCGAGAGATCCGGGCTTACCAAAATCCTACTATCCATTAAATTTACAATGTAAAGCCCTCAGTCCAATAAATTATTCAACATTATATTGGTTTCTCACGTCCGATTATCCTTCATTGTTATTGAGATGAGTTTAAGCACTAAAATATCCTATGACTCTTCCTTCCTACAAGTCACAGGTGATTTATTTCAATACCATTAGCCATAGATGATTAATTCTCCGCCACCACTATGTAACTTGACATTACTCCAATGTGCAATTTACACTCTTTACTCTCACCAACGTACATATACAAAAACTTACCCGGAAAAAATTCCTCATCATATACTGGTTTCCGTATGATGAATTTCCAGATCAATCTGCATTTGTAACAAATTAAGTTACACAAGTTAAACTCCCAGTTGAATAAGTTTTCAAGTTAAACTCCAAGTTAAACTCCAAGTTAACAAAGTTTCCAATTTAAACTCCAAGTTAAACTCCAAGTTAAACTCCAAGTTAACTAAGTTTTTAAGTTAAACTCCAAGTTAAACTCCAAGTTAAACTCCAAGTTAACTAAGTTTCCAAGTTAAACTCCAAGTTAAACTCCAAGTTAGCTAAGTTTCCAATTTAAACTCCAAGTTAAACTCCGAGTTAACTAAGTTTTTAAGTTAAAATCCAAGTTAACTAAGTTTCCAAGTTAAACTCCAAGTTAAACTAAACGCATTTGAAAGGAAATCAGTAGTTAGCCAAGACTTTGAACAGAGGTCCTAATTTTGCAGTTTATTTTTCTCGAGTATTTTTACTCCAAAAAAGCTTACGGAGCCTGCGAGGCATGTAAAAGATTCTAAGAAATAAAAATCTGTGATAACTGCTCCAATGTATTCCACATATCAAAGTATGTAGACGACTCTGAGCATGAGACAAGAGTTATTGCGAAATCTGTATTCCACGTTGGGTTACCAGAAACTTTGTGACGTAATGCGCTTTTTCTTCTGGAATGTAAACATGTGAACACCCTGCTCCATATACTTACTATGTATACCAATAAGTTTCACATACGTGAACGAACAACTTTGTGCTCAAACTGTTCTTCCTGTAAAGATTATTTTTTTCTGACTGGAGAAAGTTATACACGTGCGTACATGAAAAGTTAAAGGAAATAATTACGCACCCGGAGGAATCCCGAGTGTAGGAATTTAAAAAGGTACATAGACTCCAAAAGGTTATTGATGTGAGGGAGAATTGGAATGAAAGCCGGTGATTATTTTGAAAATTTGAAAAATGACAGTACAAGTTTACTCGGGCAAAAGCTCATGTGAGTAATATTTTCCGCGGGTGTCCGGAGTTCCCGAGATGATCCGAAGTAGGGCTATACCCATAGATGCATACTATTTATGGGTACATCCCTATGTGTCCGGGATTGTTTCCATATGACTATATCTATAGAGGGACGTCAGAGGAGGAAACTGCACATAGATTGTCTTGTTGCTTGGAAAAGAGAAAAGACTTGCAATAGAAACATTCTGTAGATACATATGTACATCGAATGTGGAAGGCCTGTATGTAAACTACCGTGCGTGGTAGCTTTTTCCTAGCTCACCCCCACCCAGTGCAATCTTCTTGATTAGAAACAGTGGGGAAGCCAGGAGAGAGAAAATCGACCCGAACTCACAACTCTCCCGCTTCTCCTTCTCCACAACTATAGTAACTATACAAACAGAGGCTCAGACACACACGCTATTCCTATAGCTTCTTCATCGTCTCTAGACTTATGTGGGGAATCCTGTGCAGTAGTCAAGTTTTTCCCAAAACTAAACAACATACTCTTGTGTGATAGTATACTTCTAGTCTTTTATAGTATTCTTTCTCTTGTCCCTTTCCTCAATTCCCCCATGAGTCGTACATACGTCTGGATGCTTCCTTCAAGAGATACATACGTGAGACACACTCTTCCACACACTTCTCTCCAAGCAATGCTCCAACAAGCCCCCCAACATTGTTCTTTCTTGTGTGGGACATGGAAATAGTAGCAGCTTTTATTTTAATTCCAACTTTTCTTCAACTATTTGCATTAGTATTCTTCCCGCTAAAAACTTTTCTCATTGTCAAACTTCCATGCAAATTCTGTCCCGGGCTTTCCTCCCGAGCAGTTCATTAAATTCTTTTTTATTGTACTGACCCTATTTTTTCCAGTTGATTTGATTACTTGAGCCATTTTCCCGATTTTAACTTAAACTTTGAACTTAAACTTTTTTTAAGAGTTACTGTGCCAGGCCCTGTCACAATGAGCACAATCGTCCATGCACAAAGTCTCCAGAAGACCTCATAGTTAACTATATATATATAGTCCGTCATTTAGTATTACACCGATGAGGTTACATAGTCAGCTCCAGAGTGCTTATTTAAGGGATCTAAATTAAATTATTCGTTTTTATATGAAAATCCTGAAACCCTGTCTCTTTAATTTCTTTTTGAGCATTTCAAATATAATGTGTGAAGATACTTTTTTGAAACTTTTATTTTCCATGACTTGTTAGGAAAAGTTGTGGACGCTTTTATTCAACAACTTTATTTTTGCTTCAGACATTTTTTTTTAATGCAAAAACTTGAAACCATTTAATCATACATATATATGATCCGGTGGAGCTGGAACCAATGGCGTGTATGAATGTGATTTGAAGCTAGCTTTGATCAACGTTTGGTTTTGATACATACTTTCCTTTTAAAATGTACATTTTTGGAATCCCTCTTGCTCAAAGGTGAATTTTAAAAGCTACCTCTTGGAGCAATACTTTAGAGTTGATGTGAAACTATCTTTGTTTCTGGAACTTGTCTCGATGTTCCTTCCTGAGAGGCTCAAACAGTAGTTCAGGGTTGGAGTGAATTGGTACGTTGGAAAATATGACGGTGACTTTCGGATTTGAAATTCATTAGTCTAATGAAAGGGATGTCGGGGGTTGAGTATATTTATAGAAAATCTACAAAGCAGTGTAAGTTCCATTGTGTCCCGCACTCTTTTGTACCATATAATAATCCTCAATCTGACTGAACGCACGGAATGGGTCCTGACTATCCTCCAACACTACTACCCGGGCTGGGCTCCTATCTGTACTATGGAAGGGGTAGGTATAAACCTAGCTACGTACACCCGCTCAGTGATAGTGTATGATTCGAGGCAGAAGGGAAACATGGTATTTAAAAATCGATTTGATTCCAATGTATTTTTCGAATGGGCAGATCGGACTCATCATTATAAACAAAACGGCTGTCTCCTCACAAAGCTTTTACTTATATTTTGACTCCAGTTGTTGTTCCCAGTCATGACAGGGAGGTAATTTACTAACCATGCTGTTCATGAAGCATGATCCTTCTCCAAGCCTCTCATCACATATGTGTTGATTTCCAAGTATTTTACGATTATCAAAATAACTGCTTTGTGAGTCATTAGATCGTGCAATGATTACAGGTATTACGAGGGCTGCATTGCTTTTTGGAGCGGGCTTATTACAGGTAAGAAGTGCCCATATGGCCTAGTCCAGGGCTAGGTAGGGACGTACAATGCAATGCCTCAATTCAGCTACCTTCGTTTTAGGGTGCGGCCCTTTGCGGCCCATTATCTGATTCCATGACACCTGTTCAAAGGAGGGATAGCTCGTACTAAGGATCAATCGGTCATCCCTTAAACTGTATTGTCTAAAATTCAATGCACATGCCTAGAGCTTAGCTGTTTTTGAATGTAAATTGTTTGCTTCTACCTGTAATTTCCTTCACTGACAATATTATTGGATATTTTTTTACACATGTTCTAGTAAAATGTGTATCGAAAAAGTGTCCCTTCACAATCCTTTAAAAAATCAATTATTATAACATTTTTTTTTGCGATGGACGCTCAATCATTAGCTACATCTAAAATTAGATAGGATCTCTTAAAGTTGTCCTGTACTTAAAGATCTGGAATCTATTTAATTTGCATGTGAGTGTTTAAAGAATGAAATTGGAGAGCTGAAGTTGGTTGACATTCAAAGGAGGAAGGAATCCCCTTTGGGGACAGGCAGGCACACTAGGCCGAGGCACAGTTGGAGGTAAATAAAAAAGGACAAATTTAAGTCATTGGAACCGTAACGATAAAATAAATTTCCGCTGTGGGAGAGCACGGTAAAAAGAGGAAAGCTATGGAGAGAAAAAGGTTTGCACAAAGTTCCATGATATTATCGTCATTTCCCTGATGAGCCATTGAGACTGGTGCAAACATTTAGGAAGCTGAAGGGTCCTCCAAGTGATGAAAGGGAAACTGGAGTGGTACTTGAAATGTGGAGGCTACTAAAAAACATATACACATGGAGCTCCCTGACTATAATGTCATACTCATGTCATTCGACTCATCAGTGGATAAAATCTAGATAGCATTGAGCTTCAGTCCCAGAGTTAATGATTTTTATCAATCCATCATCATCTTGGACGCTGAGTTTAATGTGTACTAAACAGCCAGTGCTAGTGCAAAAGGAAGACGGATAAAGTAAGTACATAAATAAAGGTACCCTTCTCATGCTCTACTTCTCGAACTTACGTAATTATGTAGATGTTAGGTTCCGAAGCTAGTCTACCAATAATCCTCAATGTTTACATTCCTTTTTTCCTGGCTGGTGCTGTTGTTGACTGATGACTCTCTCCTGTATGGAAGGGAAAGCATTTTTACCAGTCCAAATGGAACAAATGACTTTGCTGACAAGCGTCACAATACCCACACAGTGTATAAATGTACCTTACATTAGTAATGGGACTACCCGAGTGAAAAATTGTCCTCACGTCGTCTCCTTCCCTCAACTTTGACTATCATGTGTAGTGTTTGAATATGAAATAAAATAAAATACATTTTTTATCAACATCAAATTTCATTTTGTATACACGGGGCTAGTGGAAAGAATAGCTCTTTGTAGTGTTCCAAGGCTTAATGGACCTGGTTGTCTATGCCCTCCAGTTTTCTCCATGGTATTGAAGGATTCAAGTTAGAAATTATTTCCATGAAAGGGTTCCTCTCCGCTCACACTTTTCACATTGGGATGAGCAACGTGGAGGAAGTCACGGCACGTGGTGGGCACGCGACAGGAGGAAATCTCTTGTAGGCGGTTGTTCTCCTATATTAACAGTTAGCTTCCGTCCGTGTGTCTACATATTGAGTAGGATTATCTAAATATTTAGTTACAATTAGCAGCGGTAGACCTAATTTTCACATGAGTTTCCCCGGAAATTCCATTCATGCTCTTACATATTAGGATTGGGTGCATCATCCCAGCCCACATATTTAACCACCATTCCATCTCTCCCCATTAAGTTTAAAGAGCGGACTTCCACAAAAATCCACTATGTAATTATTGATCCGAACTCCATTCAGGTATAGTCGACTCTGAAAATATTAAATGCACAATTGGGAATTTGATGTGTAGAAAAAATACAATAGCAAAATTACTTGGACTGTCTATTTTCATGCAAATCTGCTTCAATAGTTATGTACAAACCCTTGCGACATTTTTCAAATAAATCTGTGCAATATTTTTAGAGACAGATTTACAAAGCATTTTTAATTATTCTAGATACAGTGAAAGACCCAGTAAACATTTCCACTTGGATTTCATATTGGATCATATTTCAGATTAGAGTACAAAATGTACGAAGCTATTTAATTTTTTTCAAAAATCATAAATTATTCTTGAAAATTTTAAGGTAATTATAATTAATTACATTTATATAAAGTAAGGTAGATAGATGAATATTTTAAATCGTGTTTTTGTATAGTGCATATACTAGTGGAGAAAAATTCCAAGGTTATGCTTGAGCAGGGTTGACTAGACTAAAAGAATGGGCCCCTTAATTGTAAATGGAGTATATGACTACCTCCCACCCACCACTATAAAGTTGGGACAGGGAAAGAACGAATTTTTACGACGCTCGCAGATAAAAAATGTACAAGTTTCTACGGGCAGAACGAAGAAATACGGCTGACGTGTAAAATAAATTGGGGGAATTAATTTGAGTAGGCTTGTATAAAAAGGCGACAGGGAGGACAGACATGAAAAGCGCAAAAATAAAATCTATTGCAAATATGTACTTTTAGCTTTTAGCATGGATAGAATATGAAATTAGGAGGAATCTCCTGTGCCGAGAGGTAACTACAAACACTCCGGTCTCTTTTTACGTAGGAATCCTTGGGAGAGAAAAAAAAATAGAGAAATATTGAGAGTGAGAGAGAAGGAGAGCACCCGAGAAAAGGAGTAAAGAACGAGTTGAAGAAGGATGTAGACTGGAATTCCACAGAGAGATGTAAAAATTGAGAGCAAACAGTAAAAATCTGACAGGCTGGTTCCGGATTTATTTCACGAGTACCGACGGTTTTCCTAATACACGAAACTAATGAAATTAGTTTCGATTTCATTCGTGAAATATGCTCACACATATAAGCACAACAACACACATGGACTATTTTCCTGGATGGGTGTACATAGGCTGGATACAGTGCGAGGAGTCGAGAGTAGGAAACAAGTTCGACAGGCACGTACATACCAAGTCAGTCAGTCGGATAAACAAGAGGGAATATTTTCCTATGGGGTGCATCCAGCTTGCTAAATGAAGAGATATAGATCTCATCCCGGCTGCTCACTCTCTACAATTCTCTCTCTCTCTCTCTCTCTCTCTCTCTCCTTTTTCCTAGGTAAATATATCCGATCAGTCCTTTTTGTACTCCGATGACTTTCCACGACGATTTATGCACACAAAACTACACGCTTTCAACTTTCTCAAATGCACGGAACACATAGGCAAAATATACAGTGCCTAAATGAACCTCGAACCTAGGTGCACATAAAGTAAGCATGAGTACAATACATATACGCATTATATGGTACGAAGAATAAGGTCCGTGTGTGTATACAGGGTACAATCATACATACATATGTACACTAAGCATATGCATGTAATATGCACCCGCTTGGAAAGTACACATCCAGATTTAGCTACTAAAAACATGCCCGTCAGTATCCCCGCTGATATTCTAATGCCAAGTGTTCCTCCATTGTGCCCCAACAATAAGTATGTATGGAAGCTATTCATCTCATGAAAGGGTCCTTCCTATGCATCCCCGTTATGAACTATGTACATATCATGTATCCTTCCTCCCGCAATGGGCTTCAACGGGTGTGGTGCGTGAAAGTTAAGTGTGGCTTCGTATGTAGAGCTTTACATTGCTCCAATTTCACTGTATTTATTTCATTACAATCCTCCTCCGGCCAATATTTGGATGCATTCAAAGTGCTCCCAAATAACCGGGTGATATTGGTTGGAAGGAAGACTGACGGAACAAAGTCAAGTCCGAAGCAGGTAAATTGTCGGAGGGAAACCTTTATGGGTTTCCCATATGGACTATTTTAGGCACTCTGTCAACATCTTCAAGGGGCATTGTCGGACTGGATCCTGTTTACAACTAAAAGCTACACCGTACAGAACAACGATTCCGTACGATTACACAGTAGGGCCCAGTACTCTCCACTGACATGACTTGTCCCAGAGAGGTAGCCTTCATTCAATATAGAAATTTTTGATTTCGGAAAATTTGAGGAAAAAATTCGGACTTTGAAATCCAGCAAGTGTTGTGAGCGTCAGTGATGATCAACGAACTCAAGCTGGAGATTAGATTTCCGGCGTCAATCTTTGGTGAATATTTTATCATAACTAATAATTTTTGTACTGGTAAATGTACATACAAATGTACATAGTAAATATCAATATAATAATTAATGATTTAGAAATTTAGTTTCTAAACTAAACCAGCTCTAAATATTTAAGATCCCCTGGGTAATCGCAAAAGGACATTTCGGCTGGAACTATTATTAGCATTCAATTTTAAATTTTGGTGATAAAATGTAGGTATATAGACAGTCTGTACTACAGTGGAATTGTGTGGGAATGAAGGGTAACTGAATTTGGTAGGGCCAAAAAGGAATTAATTTGCGTCTGTAATTTCTGTATCTACTTCAAGTTATTTTTAACTGGGAATGATGTAATGTTTGAATTGATTGCAGCGACCATCCCACGTTGTGCAGGTTGTGAAGGAATGATCCTGGACCGGTTCATTCTGAAAGTAGTGGACCGAACGTGGCATTCTCGATGCCTGAAATGTGTTGAATGCGAAGCCACATTGGCTGACAAGTGCTTTCTGAAAAATGGACAACTTTTCTGCAAAGAAGACTTTTTCAAGTATGCCATTCCTCACAGTTCGAAGTAAATTTTTGGTCGTTTTCACAAAAACTTTCATAACTTTACTCTCGTATTAAATTTATTTTTAGTACAGTATGGCAGAGTGAGACTCCTTAGCTCGTAATCCCTAGTTTATAGACACTTGTGCTTTTTAATGTCTCACATTCACTTCTTTCTCTTCTCTCTCTCTCTCTCTCTTTCGTCTTTCCTCCCGGCTCTTCACAGGGGAATCCTTTTCGAGTATAACTCGAGGATGTGGCAGTAGTCAAGTAGTTTAGAACAACGACCAAGCAACGACAAAGAGCTCTCTCCGACATGTCTGTAGCTTTTTAATGGTCACGGAAAAACTTTCCCTCTCTACTCCATACCTCTATAACTGTGATGCTCCAGCTTTTAACTTTAAGTATCACCAATCTTAACGCTCATTCCCTGCCACCATAACCAACTGCGCCAACTTTTACCTTCGAACCCATTCCCTCTCTTTGAATTCCTTTTATCTCCCTCTCATTCCTTCACTCTTTTCCCGTCTCTCCTCCCATGTAACAGTCCCATATTATATAAAAGAGTACAGGAGCATCGATTTGAACCAACCATGACCATTATTAGGATATTAGCGCATAAATTCTTACAACTAAACTCCCTGGATCTGGCACGTGGTTACCATCCCATAGAGTCACGGTCCCATAGGCTTTTCCCTCTCCTTTTAGCAAGTACTCACACAAGAGATGTACACATTTTTGTGAAAGATTCATAAAATAATCATGGGCATTTGTTTGAATGGGGATTTTTCAGACGGTTCGGAACCCGTTGTGCGGTATGTGAACAAGGGATACCTCCAACCCAAGTGGTGCGTCGAGCTCAAGACAATGTTTATCATTTACAATGCTTTGTGTGCATCCTTTGTAGTCGACAACTGAACACTGGTGACGAGTTCTATTTAATGGAAGATCGTAAACTGGTGTGTAAGTCCGACTACGATGCGGCCAAAAGCAAAGGTCAGCTCATGTTAGGTTAGGAATATTTTTTGTCTCTCTTCTCTTACTGCCTATCTCAATCGCTTACTGTAATAACATGCTGAGTGCTGCCTGACATATGTAATTACAAATCTATGGAGACTCAATGTCACTCATCGTCAGTACTCTCACCAAAGAAATATGTACAATTCTTCCTGACACATGTTAATTACTTCTGTATCACAGTAATTAATGTCATGTACCAAAAATAAAGAATTTTTATGTTATTTGTCCAAGATATCATGTAAGTACATATTTACAGAGTCCTGTCGTTCATAACGATCCTTTTGAGAAAAATATTTGTTTGGCAATGACAATAATACTTTCGATACTTGTCAATTATTCCAATATCCATTTGCTCTTTGTAGGAGTTCACTGTATGGACTCTGCATATGTATCTGGACATGATGTCGATGAAAAGTTATTTGTGAGTGGAAGATGTTCACATATGGTTGGAGTATCTATCATATGAAATGTATTTGATTGAAAAAGTAGACGGAACGGGCTTATCGGATTCGGGTGGGGATGCTCCTAACAAAAGGCCACGGACGACGATAACAGCGAAGCAATTAGAAACCTTGAAAAATGCCTACAATGCCAGTCCCAAACCTGCCCGCCACGTTCGAGAACAACTGTCTCAAGATACGGGTCTTGACATGCGGGTCGTGCAAGTTTGGTTTCAAAATCGGTAAGACTGAAACTTTACTTTCCCTCTGTCTAAATTTCTCCTCTCACTTGCTCTTTCTCTCTCTGTACAAGATGCACTGAGAGTTTCTTACTCGGATGTAGATCTCTCCGGTTTTGATAGATATACATCTACGTATGTGTGTATAGACATAATGACATATGTACATGTGCTCCTCAGAACTGGAGACAAACGGAGAATCATAAAACATTTATGACATAACCTGTCCCAAGTCTCCGTCCGCAGTCCGCACCATGACAGACTACACGGAGAATACGTAACTTATGTGAGCAAATTAAACAACTCCACAGAGACTTTCCCCCTTTGCCCGACGTTTACCAAACAATGAGCGGGTAGACGAGTAGGAGTATCTCTGTGTATTTTGTATGTGTACCGTCAAGTTATATTGTATCTATGTATGTACTACTTACTTCACAAGATGCTCAATATATGTGGCGGAAAAGGTTGTGGTACTTGGGTTGAGTATGTCACCATCGTCTTTGGAGATAAGCCTTCGGCATAAGTTTCACTTACTCATTCCTGCTCCTCTTTAATGGTGTAATTAATCACGGGAATAATGATACCCGCTGTTATTGCAACAGCTCTCATGGATCCAGTCAGTGTGTAAATACGGTACCTCTAGCACACCAGAAAGCCTGTTGACTGGGACTTGATGGTTTTATTTGATAAACACCAAACACTAGAATGCTAAGCGGAGAGTGACCCAAAGCACCAATCTTCCAACAATTGGTACGTGACGAACAATAGGCATGATCTGGTAATAAAATAAATAACTACATATGTAGATATAGATTACCCACTACTCTACAGTTGTTAGACATTACTATGCGCATATGTACAACCCTCTTCAACATTTGTATCTCCATTTGCTTAGTTTAAAATGTGACATCGTCATGTGCATTCATGGCCACTATGTGTGCCTATAGTGTTCCATTAGACAGGAGCATTTTGCACATCCTATCCGAGCTGGACTCTTAAGTGAGACTAATTAAGTGAATAAAATTAGATTTAATGGGTGTTTAATTTTAATCCGTGACCAAAGTACAATTGGCGAACCCTGGAAATATTGAGACGACAGACATATCGAGGGTCCTTGGAAGCTTCGGATCTGTGGCCTTTTTTCTTGGTTTCCCGTCTTGATGAACCCAGTGCAGTTAGTTGGAAGGGAGTAGATTAAGCAAATAGATGGCTAGTTGGTTGATTACATATACAGAGAGGATATAGTGGAGAGGAGCAGAGTAAGAGATATTAGAAGGAAAAGAGGGTGAGCTGAGGGAAAGGCCATGTACCGCTTCGGGTTGCCAAGTAACAGTAGATTCATCTTGTTCTCGAAACCATAAAGTTTCTTCACCAATCCGCCTTCTAAAGGATTCCCTTTTTCTCCGAATCCGAGATATTTTTTTACTAGGGGCCAAAGTGTATATCCTCACGACTCTCACTACTATATCTATGTACATAACTTGGAAACTCGACACAGTCATTTCCGAAACGACCATGCAGCTTATGAAAAGCTGGTTTTTTTTTCTTGTTCCTTCTTCCTCTTTCTCTCTCTCTCTCTCTCTATCTTTCTCTCTCTCTCTCTGTACACATGAAAAAAGGCATGCACTCTCTTTACTTGTCTTGTCTATGTTTTCTCTTCGACGCATTTGTGAGTATGTACGTAAGGTGTATCTATGTACTTTTACATGATTTTTTCCCTAGCTTATCTGACTCCTCGAGTATCTGTGTCTGGGATAGTGGGTATAAATACTTGCTTTCTATTGCTACAAATAATGCTCTATCCTGAGAATGCTCACAATTCCATCGTCTAAAGAGAGCTCTCCATCTTAAAATCTTTTATCGACTTTCTTTTCCTTGAAATTTCAGGCTTTGTACTTTACACAAGATTCTTATTCTATTTACTTACGACGGACGAGCTTCCAAGATATTAATACAATATGCTACACAGTAAAGCTACATAAACCATTTTTGCATTTGGAGTGCCTGTATAAGCAAATACCATAGTCATACATTGGGATAAAATGTGTACGGAAATGTATCTACATTTAAATTCTCCATTGCTCTCCTTTAGTAAGGAGGATGGATCTCAACAGATAAAAATTTCAAAAGCTCACAAAGAGTCATTATATGAAACTCCCAAGCAATATTTTGGATCTTCGTCATTTCTAGCCAGAGATTAGCCTGGATCCGGGGGTTATTGCTATCTGAGCAGGCTAATTTGGTCATAGACAAAAGCACTCGGAACTGGTAGTATTGATAATTGAGACACGACACAGTGAGCCCATTGTTTTGGTTTATTCTCAAAGAACCCAATCCTCTGACTTGTCTTTGTTGATGACACGTCACTTATTGGAAATCCAGAAGAAACTTACGTATTTTAGATCAGGCCCCAGTACCGCTGATGATTAAAAACCAGGTGTGCATCTCCCGACACTATATTTCTCTGAAGATAGGGGTAATCAGAAGAAACAAAGGAGACAATTTAGATTTTTTCTGTTTCTGTTGTAAATAGTGGGAGGACTTAAAGCTTATTCTTGTTGTATTAAAAATATTCTTGTAGAAAATAGAGAGCTAATCCGAGGCTCCTTTGTTGTTTTCAGGAGGGCTAAGGAAAAAAGGTTGAAAAAGGACGCCGGGCGGACAAGATGGGGTCAATATTTCCGTGGACTCAAATCCTCAGGAAAATCCGACGGACGTTCCGATATCATGAAGGACGGAGGAGATAAGAGTGATTCCGAATCAGGTTTTAATCATAGTAAGTCAACATATTTTTTGCTCTATTTATTACATTGTTAGTGTCCAAAAAAGTTGTATTTATAAGTTTAACTCCAGTACTATCGAGGGTCTAAAAAGCTACGGAAGTACTACAATGTCAAGGGCGGCTGAGTAGGTGGTTGTTACAGTTCAAAAATGTTGAGAGCTGGTATCAGACGAGATTATTGAACTGTGAGTGGCCTTTGAGAAGGACGTTCTTTTTAATAGTCTTTGTAGTAGTAAAATTTTTGGATTGTAGCAGAAATGAGCCGGAGCTTGAGTGAAGTCCAGAGAGTCACAACAACCAGGTTCATGTGAGTAAAAGTTTCAATTGTGTCCTTATGGCACATGTACAGGAAGTACCCTAAGGTACAGAAAGGATACATTTGTATTCATGAGATGAGTTCTGTATTTAATACTACGGAATGGATACTTAAGCTGAGAGAGGAGATCAGCTGGAAGTCTAATGGAAACTGTGGAGACTGCCAGACTACTTAGGTCTTCTACTGGTACATGTGTGAGTGGTGGAGGACAGGGCTGAAAGACATAAAAGGAGGAAGTCCGTCGTGTGAAAGCGGGTATTAGCGAGGGGGACACTGGCAATTTCCACATCTCCATAAGAATAATCAGGATGGTATAAGAGTCAATTTGTTAATAGATTTTCCCGATTATCCTTTCCTCCTCCAACCACTTTTTCCCCGCTCATTCATCATGTCTGTAACTCAGCATGTGCAGCTCGTACATGTGCATACTCACATTTACCCACCAAGCTTTTACTGCTTTCCCCATTGAAATTCCAGCCTTCCACGTCCCTTCCCAATGAATGTTAGTCCCTTCATTGAATTTCGTCCAAGGAAGTTTCCTTTAGAATATTCTTATTTTTCACGTTCCCGTAGTTAGAATGAGGCTCAACTCCTAAAAGACGGACAGAAAACTGTTCGGATACAGTATTTACAATTTAAATACATACATACGTCGTTCTAATTTATTTTTAATAAAGTAATTTGTAATGTAGTAATTTGTCCTGGGCTACTGACACTGTGAATTATTGTAAATTAGAGAATTTATCCTAATAAAATAATCAGAGAACATCGGCAGGTGGGAGTAAAAATAAGCCTCTATTGACAAATCATGAGGTGGAATAGTTTGAAAAAAAACGACAACAAGTTTGGTGAAGAACATGAGCCTTGAGAATGGGCGGAATATTTATGTGGAGGGTAGAGGACATATTTCAAATAAAAATCCCGTAATGGAACATAGTGGGACATGAAATGTGGCGGCTATGAGTGAATAAGATGAATATTTGATGAGAATTTCGTCTCATGAGTGTGTATCTTTTTTCATAGGTGATTTAAGTAGCAACGACGGTTTTGTGGATATGCCTGAAATGGCTGCTCCCCAAACACCGAGTCAACATGGCACCTATGTGGGCAGCACATCCCCGTACAACATTGGTCATGACTCCGCCGGCTCTATCCATCATTTCCCCCATTTCACACCTGATGGTATACCTGTCTATCCCCCTCTTGGTAAGAAAATGACCTCATCTTAGGAAAATTTTCAAACACTAAACCCATCGCTAAATTGTCGATGTAAGTCCGTCCTGTCACTGTCTTCGTCTTCCTTTTCTGCATTACCTTGTCTTTTCAATCATGTCTTGCATTCTTTTTCTTGTGTCGTCCCCCCCCCCTCAGAAAACGTAGATCTTATGCTCCGACTGCAACTTTTTTATTTAGTTTTTTGAGTCCCGTATTGACTATCAATTGATTATATACATTATGATAACTCACTATCCGCTTTTTGCAAAAAAATGTCGACACTGAATTTGTCAAACTCAATTTTCATTTCCTATGGGGTTGCTTCAGATCCAATCAAATATAAGGAACTAATTAAAATTATTTTACTATTGGAATAATTCCTATAATTCCAATAGTAAAATAATTTCAATAATAATTATTATGGCTTCAACCATTTCCTTTCACTATCACCTTAAACTAACAATACGTGTAAATATGAGTGCTTCTCATAAATCATCTATGATTGTGGGAGTAAATGTAGTAAATCACCACAGTCGGTGTGGAGTTATTGTGAAGTTTTTAAAATGGGATTTATGATTGTTGATTTTGGAAAACAGGTGTCAATGGGGGAGGTAATCCAGTGTTATCATCGTCGCCTGTCGGAGCAGGTGGTGACATAGGACCAGTGCCTAATGGTCCACATCCGTCGTATCAAGACTACCCTCCTTCACCTGCATCATGGCTTAGCGACGTTGACTCCAATCCAAATCAACAATATTGAGACTGCCAAAAATGTTTTGAAATGCTAACAACTCAATTACTGATGTTGGTTGTTTCCAAATCGAGACATATTGTACACTTCTACTTTTATAAAACAAAAGTAGCTTTTACTCACTCTTCATTCACATGAGTTCTGAATCGTAGTCACAACGAAGGATATTTTTGCGCATACTTTTCATTTAAAGGATTCAATTCCGTTACCGCAGGAACCCATATACTTGCTTAGCTTTATACTTTATAAGGTTGAATTTTGTAAATAATATATTTCTTTCCATAAATAGAGGAACAAAAAGCTTTGACTATTTTAAAGTATAGTCTGCAAATTTACAATGAAACCTGGATGGTTTGGTTTATCCTGTCAAAAAAAAATCATTTGATAAAGATTAGTTTTTAAAGTTACCGAAGCGAAACTTGAAGTACCAAAAAATATTAGGGAGTTCTTGTACTTAAACAATGTAAATACAATATACAAAAGTAATGTGAAAGAGTGGATTTGACGTGAGAATAATGCAAACAGTAAATGTATCTGGAAGTTATATGATCTTTGTAAAAGGTATCTAAGGTAGATATGTATCCATGATGATATCGTCATTATGACTTACTATATGTAGGCATATGCATAACATAATAAATAGGTTTTCACAGTTCCATGAACAACCACACCACACTGCAATGTATCTACATACTTATTTACAACATATTATTATTCTAGTATCTGTAGGAAATCAAGGGATGAGGATTGGATTTATGGATATGTATTTAATGTAGTTATGTGTTTGTTAGCGAAGTGATTACTCTATAGAATCCTGTTAATCTTATTTACAATGGACTATATACACCAATAATACCTGTCTGAGGAAAGGTTTGATTTGAACAACAATACAAATTAAGTCTCTGTTCCGAAAACCTGAGTTCACATCTCCCGGATCCTCGTATAGTAATTTACAGCATGTTTTTATTCAGTCATCAGCACCTATACACACACGAACACATTAGCTTCTTTTTAAAAATTATTGAATGTGAAGACCAAAAGGAGAGAAACAAGTGCATTACTACATGTTTACAAATTTTTAAGCTTATTGTCAAATACTGGCTTCTGGATTTAAACGATTCTTACAGTATGAGTGCTTTACATTCCGTGTTTTACTTAAGTATGAGGAAGGATTTTTTTTAATGCATCGCTATAGCCCTAATTTTAAAAGCGTAATAATTTTCTAAAATTTTGAGTTTAATTTAAGGTATGTAGGAAAGATTGGAAACTTATGGAATATTTTTGGTTCGTAAAAGGGAAAAAAGTAGTTTTTAGAAAAAAGCATCTCGCGTGTAATTAGGAAGTGGAAGCAATTATTACTACACAATAGCCCTGAAGTAAAGAATAGAATTTCCAGCTGGAGTTATACACAGCTGGCAATCACATATCCAAGTATTTGTACATTTATTTTCCCTAGCAATATCTAAAAGAAAAACAGGACACAGTTTTCAAGGTAAATAATACAGCTAGATACTGTGGATTCTTCTTTTCTACATTCGAATCACCATCGTACATGTAGCTGTGGTAGATGTAAAAAATGCAAATTCAGGTACGAAAACCGTGGAAATCTAGAGATACTTTTCCTGTAACCAACGAAATGGCTTTCTGGTTTATGGCTAAATAATCTACATCATTAGATATGTTTACAAAATAATCAAGTCTTATTGGTTTTCTAAGCTTATTTATTTATTTGATGCTAAGTTTATTTGTATTGTTATAAACAAATATTGTCAAATTGTTTGAATCCTGCAGGATGCCTTTTTTAAAGTTCAATTTAGAATCTAGTACAAACGACACATTAAAGGGATTGCAATGGATGGGAAAATATTGATAGCCAAGAATACGAAGTCCTTTACCTTAGCCCTCGTATTTTAATAATTGGTAATGATAAATTATTATTCAATAAGGGTATACGTATGTTTTGCTGTCGGTGACAATAACAGCTATGCATGATGATGAAGTGAATTGTTTAAGATGTGCTACGTCAAAGTTCGCACACAGAGTTTTCTCTTAAAACTGTATGATTTACTTTAAGAAATTAATTGAACATTTAATTTTAAAAGGCTCAATGTTAATGGGAATTCAAGAAATTCTGCAAATCCTGGACTGTAAATTTTAAGCTGTTAATTTATGTCTTATATATTGGAACTTGAGCAAGGTTACGCAATGGTAAAAAACCATAATTACTACAGTATAAATAATAACTTGGGCTTTATGAAGGTTATATGTATACGGAAAAAGCTTTCCTTCATTGGCTGTCCTGTGTAGTAGCAAAATTAAAGAGTGTATGTTAAATTCCGTCTTATGTAAACAACAAAATTTTCAATGTATGATTGTATTGTGAGTACTATCCTCATTGTCAGTCCATTTAGTTTTGTAATTTGTTTTTGCAACAACAAAAAATGGATTGAGTTAAGAATCCGCTTTTGTGACATTATAGCAAATGTATTTATGATTTGTTCCAATAGAGAACACCAAAAATGTTGCCAAGATGGCGTAAAATCAAACAACTCTGTGGAAAATTAAAGCATTGTAAATGTAAGTCTTATCATTTGTCAAATACAGACATGAGAAAAAATATTATGATACCAGCCGTGAAGGGTGAGGATAGCCCTCGGAGTTTTAATACATTGTTTTAATTTAGCTGATATATGCCAAAAAATCCATCCGATATATCAACAAAAGTGAATATCGTATCGTAAGATTGTTGTAAGAGTAAGTTGCATAAATCAATGCCACAGAGTATTAAGAGTCAAAAATAAAATGCGTGCAATTCGTGTTAAACAGTATTCACACATCTTCAAACTTATTTATCATTTGTGGACTATCAAGATGTAGATGTAAGGTTCATACAATTAATGCACCACGATAACGGTTTAAAAAACCTAGTCAAATACAAGCAACAAATCCTTGGAAAAACGGAAATTATTCCAGTAATTATACATATCTTGCTTTTGACTGCAAGCTTACACAGCAGCCAAAATCTCAGCAAAACTTGCTCAACCATTCATGATTACTAAAAATTCAATCAAAGATAAAGTTAAAACTACATACATACTTCCCAAACGCACATCTAGGCTTTTGTAGTAAAATTTCTTCAGAGTAAATCCTGAGCTCATCCCAGTGCTCTTAGTTTACTCAAAGCAAGGATTTTACAAATTATAACTATCAAAATATTAAACATTTCCGGAGATAATTTTTAGAGGTTTTGCGGAATACTAGCTGATACTTGATTTCAGGTTCTAATTAGAAAATTATTTTTTCAATTTTGAAATAAATTATGTTTAGTTTTTTTCGTTCAATAATGTGTAATTATGTAATTGGGCTTTTCAGCTTCAAACAGAATCGTTGACCCATCGAGATAATGAGAAACCAATGAACTTGTATTGGTTCTCTTAACTTGTATACATAAAAGCATTGTGTATCTTGTAAAGATAATCTGTTTTAGCTTTTGTAGCATTTAGACAAGCAAAAAATAAGGTTGGACTGTCTATAGAAACAGTTCATATGAGGCAAGTGTCATTTTCAATCCTTTTTGTTCATATACATACTTACTTAACCTTCCAAAACTCAAGTGTCAAGAAATGTTCCTTCTCATTTTGCTTTTTAAAATCACTGGCCTTTCAATACTAATCAATAGTTTTTTGTTATTTGACATCGTCCTATTGACAAGCTTTCCTGAATTTTGGAGACCCGAAACACAGATCGTTTAAAAACCCTCAGCTCCTATATGTATATTGTGACCTAGTTTTATAAGAGAGCATCCCTAAAGGTTTCAGAATAGGGCTTCTACCGGGGACGGGACACTTATTCTGTTCCAGAGAAGATCCTGTCCCGTCCTGAAATACCTAGGTACAGCAAAAATATTTGTCTTGATTCCCTCCCGAAGTAACACTGGGAAATCATTTACGCCTCAAAATTGTCCCTATCCCTTGAGCCTCTACACGTTCCATTCCGATCTGATGCTCGGTCTCGACACCAAAAGATGTCCACCTATCCTCTTTATAGACCAATTCATAGGACAAAATAGACAGGAATAAAAATCCAGGAAATTATAGGGGATTAAATAGGATACAATAATAATTATTACCGTCAAAATAAATCCTACAAAATATATAAGAGCTCAAAGAACTCTCTTTTAATAGTGGACAATGTAGGCGCTTTTGATGGAAAAAATAGGCAATTATGCAGGGGATGTTAATTACATGATATTACAGCCTACATTATGACTAATATCCCTCTAAAAGTGGAAAACGAAACTCAAACAAGCATGATTAAGTTTGCCAGCAAACTGCACTTCTTTTGCTAATCATCTCCAACAGGAACTAGTTGTGGTTTATGGTCATGTCATCTCACTCTCCAACCTCCCTTGTCGCATGCAAACCAGCTGCCAAAACCTTTGGTAGAACTTTGCTTTACTACTTTTATAGAGTTTAATGAAAATAGACACTGCGTCAGTTTGTTGAGCCGAGTCAGAATTTGACAGATCTTTCAGGGAAACCTATAGTCTTAAAGATAGGAGAGGTCAAAGGTTAAGATCGCCTATAATTTTTCATTTGTGCCTTTTACTCACTATACGACTACACTGCTTCCTCGTTTTGGTTAGGCTCGAGGTTTAGCTTGGCACTATATATTTTAATTATATCCACAACTTGTCATTGTCTGTTTCATCATTACAAAACTTTGACATTTAATTCTTTTGGTTAGGCTAGGTCAGGCTAAGTATTATTAGGTAATATTGTGTTTATGAAGCCAAGAATTTTTACTCCACTGCGCCACATCTGCCTTGCTTTAACTTCCGTACCCGTGACATTTTATTCCTATATTTCGGAAACTTGAAGCGTCCGCTAAAACATTCTTTCAAATTCTGAAAACAAAATGCAGAAATAATAAAAACAACAACATGCCAGTAAAAAATACAAAAATAAACATTGTGGACAACGGGGGACTGGGAATGTGTGCCGGGTCAAAGTTATGCTTCAAAAATGACGAAAATTAAAATTAGGGGTGCATTGAATAAATTAGAGTTAAATACTTAACTTTTGTCGTTGAAATAAGTAATTACATAACTGGATTAAGTCTAATGCTGTTTGTATCCTTTCCTTGCTCTGGCCATTTTGTCGTTGTTGACAATTGAATAAATATTGCTATCTTAGCGCCATCTAAAGGAGACAATGAATGTTATCCTTGTTGGAAATTCGCACCAAAGTGGAACCGCGGGCGTTCAAAATCAGGAGTAGAATTTGTATTGAAGTTTAGGAAACTGACTGAGTTCATGAATTTGTGTGTAATCAGAAGTTCAGAATTTATCGAAAGGAAATTAAATTGTCCGATTGCTTGAAATTTGTAGTGGGGAGTGAAGTTCAGAGAAACATGCAAACTAAAAAATCAGTGAGACTGTGAAGATTTCAGTGGAACCTGAAGGTAAAGGATTGAAGGACTCCAAAAGTGAACTATGAGTGTGAAACTGTCGCCCACAAATGGTACGGACGGAGATGGAATCGACACTGCCTTACTGGAGAAGAGATTGGAGGGACTTCGGGACACTCAGGAGAGTGTCCAAGGACTGTCGTTGTGGTGTCAAGCGAACAAGAGACACTCACAAGCAATTGTGGACACTTGGCTCAGGATTCTGAGGAAGAGTGAGTGATTTCACATTTTGTTTTTGTTTACTTACTCACGTGGACGAATGCGTCCTGTACTTACAGAAATGATCCTTGTAAGATTGGTTCGGGAAATGTGAACACAATCTATTAGCTATTTTATTATTATTATTATTGTAATATTAGAGAATTTATATTGTCAACGGTCGTGAATTGCAGTGAGTATTTTGTAATAATTGTCTAGGTCCAGTAGAGAAACGACTGACGATGTTTTACCTCGCAAACGATATCGTTCAGCACGCCAAAAGAAAATCTGATGTCACTATTGTCAATCAGTGGGCCTTTGCTGTTCAGAAAGCAACGCCTCATGTACGATCTCCATCCTCCGTGTCCAATGCTATCGGTAGGATATTTAAAATTTGGGAAGAGCGTGGGATCTACTCGAAGGATGCCGTTGCTGACCTGCTGTCTTTATTAAGTGAGTTACAGTCCTGCATTGTGGCATTTGATGGGGGCGGGGAGAGTTGGAGGTTGAATTTGACAAGGGTATTGGGGAATTCATGATTTTATTTTGTGTAGATAACGTATCTTCCAAAGAAAAGGTTGAGAAGAAAAAACCCGAAACATACACTGCAAATGCGGAGAAAGTGGCTGCTTTCCAACCCCCTAAGCTGATCTCGAAAATTAAGTTAGCCTACCATTTGAAGTCCCATTTAGGAACCACTTTTCGAACCAAGTCGTATTGTCAGATGGATATGGAGACGTAAGCGGTATTTCATTATTTTGGAGAGTGGGGAGGGATATATTAGTTAATATTGGTAGTAGTGTTAGTACAGTCAGTTTATTTCGTAGAGGTGTTGATAATTTTTAATCCTCTACTGCTCAGAGTCAGGTTACGTCGCTGCTTGTATTAACCAAATAGGCATGCAAATACTTTTGACGGGTTCAGTCATGTCAGCTCTGCGGGTTGCATGTGTTTCACTTTTTTCAGATTAAAAAATTCCATTAAAGATAGGCAACACGGACAGGATGTAATTCAAGAGATGGGGACTCTAGTGGAACAATTACGAACGTCTGAAATGAAGCTCCAGGCAGAGGTTGAGGAGCGAAGGAAAATTGTAGAAACAGGAGAAACTGCGATCGTTTTTTACGAGAACGTAAGAAGCGAGTCAAAAATTGTCAACGCGGCGTACAAAAATTTTACAAATCGTGTTATTAAAGCTCATGATGCAGTGGACAATAAACTACAGAGTTTTGAAGGTAATTTGTAAAGATGAGCATATACAAACCAAAATGGTTGTTTCCTGTTATTATAATTTTATCTTAATTTGCTAAATTTCAGAAATGGAAAAAGAACCCAGTCCATGTCCATCACCCCCAGCTGCAGCACCGTCACCTACTGACGACGATGACATTGTTCTTGAATCTAGACATATGATTCCTTACGAGACCAACAATCCTATTGAGGTTGTAAAATCTTCCACTCAAATCGAACCACCCCAAGAAATATCTCAGTTAAATTCAGTAACATCTCATAGCGAAGTCAACTCATTCTTGGCTCCTGCTACTCCTACAGCCCCTTCACATTCGCAAATCCAGCATCCAGTCATGCCGAACATGTCTATGCAAATGCCGTACAATCCTCAACAACCAATTGCTGGTGGGTTTGATCCCATGAGTCTGGATTTTCAGCAGCTTCAGAATTGGTCTGCAGTCAGTGAAAATTTTGCTGCTGCAATGATGAACTTCTCACATCCAAACATGACAGGACAGGCATCACAGCAGAACTTCGCTCTAACTCCTGCTATGCAGCTTCAAATGCAGATGCAGCAGCAGAGTTTGCAAGCGTACGGCTTTCCCGGCAAATATGACCAACCTGATGTGAGTAGTATTCCTTTACCACCGTCTAATCCCCCAATATCTAATCCGCCATTGCCCCCTCCGGAATCAATGCCACAATATCCTCCCTTGCCCCCTCAACCACATAATCCTCCATTACCTGATATGACGATATATCAACAACAGCCTAACTCTCAGCAAATAGAAAATGTACCACCATACTCATCTGATAATGCAAAGTCAATGAATAATATGTTTCCTCCTCCCGGAAATAAATACCAAGATAGCATGTACCAATCTCAAAACATTCAAGATTCAGATACAGAATATATTCCCACAAATATATCCTCGGAAAATATTTTTTCACAACAAAATATTCAACCCATTGAAGAATCTTACCAAAGCAAAATGCAGTCACCACAGTACCAGCCCCATAGCTCTCAACAAATTGATGATCAGTTAGGGGAATATCGGCCGGCATCTCGACCTTCTCAAGAGGCATCTCATTTCGAGCAGAATCGAGAACACTCCTCCTCCTCTGACTATGATTTTGACTACGATTCTGACATGATAGATGCCTCGCACCAAAGCAACTACGAGGTACCGAAGCATCAGTACACTCCACAGAAATACCACCCGTATAATCCACCACCAAGGAGCCGGCGTCCTAATTCCAGAGGCCCGGGTCCTCGAAATCTACAACCTCTCTTATCACCACCAAATGCGAATCCGCGTTTTCAACCCCGAAATCCAAATGCCTCAATGAGATCCCAGGGACAAAGATTTGGAGCTCCCAATAAAATACCATCTCTACTTGAAAGACCTGCATCTCCAACCATGCCCAATAAACCACATTTTAGACCAAATCACGGTTTTGATGGATACATCAGTTTTGATGACACTCCCACGCCTATCATGGGTAAGTATTTACTTTTATCCGGTATCACTAAGCACAAAGTATGACACCTTTTGTTTTTCTTTTTAGCGTATAAATTAAATTACTACTCAAGTCTTACATTGTATTTCCAGGTACGAACGGAGGCAATAACGAATCAAATTTCCGGTTTGATAGCAGCTTCCCCACCCAAAATCCATTTGAAGATAACTCTGGTCCCGCAAATCTTGTGCAGATGAATATAAATCAAAACAACAGCCCTCGACCTAGAGGTCCTGGCAGGGGATTCAGAGGTGGATTTCGAGGATCCCCAAGAATCAGAGGTAATGGACCTGGTGGGCCCAGAAGAGGTAGATTTTAGACAAGAGAATTAGGACCGCCATATGACACTGCTGTTAAAGTTAAACCTGGGTATGCACCGCAGTCGTGCAAAACCATACTTTTAGAGCGTAATGATACTGTTGCATTAGCCACTATGTTTTATATTAATTCCTTATAAACTCAAGTTGCATAGTATTACTATACATTAAACCGATTTGGGGAAAGCCTTTAATGAAGTAAAAATAAATGACTTTGGGAAGTGTATGTTTGGGAATTCTGAATCTTAATACTTGTGGAATATTGCACATATGTATGTACAGTCAAAGTAATTATTAGAGTTAATTATTTTCACTTTTTTCCAACTGTTCTATTATTTACGTTGCTGTAGCTTTATCAGATTTTCAAAAAGTGCCGTTGGTTGGTATTCCGTACATTATGGCTTGGTAAAGATAAATTACATATGTAATAATAATTAACTTTGGTTACATGTAAAAAATGGTCTTCACTGTCTTTCTTGGCGGTAGTAATAATTTAATGATTATTCGTTAGCAATGAGTAATAAACAAAATAAATACTATTCCACTCGAGTCATTGTGTGCGATTGTGTCGTTCAGGTCTCCGAAGGAATTGAAGAATGTAATTAAAGCTCTTAAGGATGTGTACCATCACTTGTGAATGTTATGTGTAAAAAATTAAAAAACAAATAACTTCCTGTCCGTGCTTCATTTATATGTTGACGTTGTTCCGTGCTGGTGTACTGTAATGCTGGGTTGTTCCTGTATATCAACCTTTACAGTTTGACTCCATCAAATTTGGTACATGTTTTATAAGTGAACTCAGAACTAAATTTTTACAGCTCCTTCGATGACTTGTCGAGGCAAAATTCATTCTTTCAATTGTTTTAAATGCAACTGATGGATAAACCACGTAGAATTTTTTCCTTTTTGATAAATTTTAGCTCTTTCTAACTGCGCTTTTGTTTTTACTCATTGCACTACGCCTATATGAAATCTCATTTTAGTGGGCGTCAAGTAGCACCATTACCTTTTTGATGTAGTTTCACAATCAGTTCAAGGTTTCAGGGTTAGACATATAATCATGTCATTTTTAATAATTTCTCATTCTCCGGGTAATTCCCAGTCTTTCGACAGTCAACAGACTATTTCTCTTTAACAAAATTTATGAATTAGTATTTGAAAGGATTTTCCTTTGCAAATATCTACTATTGCCGGGGCATGCTGAAGAAAAACTTTCAGGTTACTCCTGATGAATGCTGATAGACACGGATGCTAATGTAAACAATAGGAAAATGCAATTAATTAAAACTGATCTAGTATCTACAGTTATGTTTTACATAATAGAATCATACGAGTAATTTGTAAGGTACAAAAATTTTAAGACTGTGATACCAGAAAAATTGTTTAAGTATAATTATACGGGAAAGATTTTTGTAGTGCCGTGAGCGTAAAACCATGTAACCAATCGTCCCCGAGTCGTGCAACTTGATACGTGGTATCTACAAAACAGACTGATAAATAACCCGAAAACAGATTTGTATAATTATTACTATGTTGAGTTTTAGTGTAGCCTCAAATTTATGATAGTGAAGAAAATTAGCTGTACTGTTTCTACTGTTTTTTTGGCATTGCATAGTCAATGGAATTTTGGTTGAAAATAAATGACAATACGCATCAACAACTTGCTTTCTTTTTCGTATTTATTCAATCAACACGCCATTTTTCATAAACGCATTAATGTGAATCAACGACAAAAGGACAATATAAATCATTCAAAGATGTTTGGAACAATTATTCCGATTTCTTTCCCCTAGACTTCTTCTTGGGCTGGCGCTGTGACTTCAGAATAACGCTGGCTCGTACCAATGCAGCCTGGAAAAAAATGAGATCACATATTAGTTAGATGGCAAAGCACGATTCCTGTCATTTCATTCCACGTGTAGGAAAACGTCTTGTCAGATAGCAAATACATCGTCATTACATTTCAGAGATCTTGGTGGATGTGGAGTCATCACACACGAATCAACAAAAACGCAACATAAAGTCTGGGGGTTAACGTAATGAGCATAACAAAATTATCATTATCTACGTACCCTGGTGAGGTCTTTTCGGTAGTTACTTTTCTTAAGACTTCTGCGGAGCTTGTTCAAGGGTCTTCGTGGGCCGGCAGCCTTAAGAGATGTTCTAAGTAAACTCTTATTCGGCTTTCCCTGCAATAATAAAATTCAGTTGTTAATTTCCATGATTTTCTCGTTCCTGCACTAACAATACCTTCTAACTTACGTTATGCCATCAGAAAGAGAGAGTATTATCATGGTGATCAACGATCTTGGTGAAAAATTCATCATGTAACATACAAATATCCTAGGTACAAAAAATACAATAATCACGAACAACTCACTTGCAAACCTGGCTTCTTAGTAACCAATACGAAGCCTTTCTTGTCTGTGGAGGGCTCAATACCGACAGTTTTCCTTTGAACCAGACCACTGTACCTGAAGGAGCTTTTATTGGTCAAGTTATTAGGCTCCTGTAAACAAAAACAACGAGTGGATATTCAAGTTAATCTTCCAATCATTAACCCTCTGCCGTCTACCACAACTCATGGGTACTTTGCAAATAATAGTGACAACAACAACCGGCAGACTTTATTAATCCGGTTAAAAAGTTGAGTTAAGTGTGCGAGCACTTACGGTACTGAAGGGTTGTTTCACATTGCGAACTCTCTTAAGGAAGCAATTGTTATTCCGAATAATCAACCAGTTAAGATTAGGAGAAGCCATGATTTATCTGAAAACAAACCAATGAAAAGATAAGTTAAACAACCAATACCGAGGATGTTATCATTTAAGATCACGACCTAAATTTTAACACTTACTTTCACATATTTCCTACCCACATTCTTGCCCTTATTCAAAATTAACAAATTAATAACTATTACGAATAATTTTTTGATTTAATTAACAATCAGCCAGACAGTGGCATCCCTTCCAGCAATATCGGGTCAAATATCTCCCGCTCCGCCTCTCCCTTCCCTAAATCGTCATGAACTCTCATACTTTTGAAGTCCTGTGGAATGGCAAACAACTCATACTCCTTCAAAAACTTGACCTTTCCTAAATCATTTCGAAACCTCCCACTCAATTTGAATTCCTCTGCCTCATCCTCCCCCAGCTTAACATAAGCAGAGCACCACATATGAGTAAGCTTCTCACAACCTACCCTTTTCATTCCTAGCAGTGCTAATCCAACCTTCATCTGTTTCATTAGCCTAATATTCCCTTCCGTCATGCTAGAATCTGGTCTGATGACAAACAAGACCCCTCCTGTCCTCAAAACACTAACTGCCTTCCTACAACTCTCCCACCTCTGCCTCCTATCCGGCAGGTACTCCAAAAAGAATGAAAACACAACCAAGTCAAAAAAATCTCCCGGCAAAGAAACTATCTGTCTCCTATCATCCGATAACTGAAACTCCGACACCGGAACATCCAAAAAATCACACTGGAATACTTTCTGCTCAAAGCCTGGAGCCGGGCAGAGGTCAACAGCTGTGATATCAAAAGTACTCGGATATTTCTCAAAGGGACAGTAGCAGCTTCCCACATCCAGTAACTTGAGCTTCTCCCCAGTTGATAATTCCCCCAAGAAATATTCCCGACACTTGAAATACACCCATTCTATTCGACAATTTAATTTCGACGACGGAACTATCATCCCCTCCGTCCCAATATCCCCAACATCTTGAAGGGTGTTCCGAGGATCCCAAACTTGAGTCGCCAGCTCATGCATTGCTACAGAGTACTCCTAAACACACATATGAATGAGAGCTCATCTAATGAAAAAAATACCGTCCGGAACGGAACTAAAACAGCTCAAATATGTCCCAAAAATTTTCGAAATGCAAAATTAACCTTCAATTCCTCCAAATTCTGTTTATGAATTCCCCAGACTTCTTTCCAGTCCTCCTCATCTCCTTGTCCCTCACTAACTTTACGGTACTCTCTCCGAAGCTTCTCATGCACGGAATATATTTTGTCTACTAAATCTTTTTGCCTATCCGAACAGGAATTATTACTGGCTGACTTCATGTTACTTAAACGACTATGATGTACCTTTGAATTTGGAAATTTCCTCAAAATTCCGTTAAAAAATACGGATATATTTACACCGCACTACCACAACCTGCTTGCACCTTCCTCTTGCTCGATCCACTACTGAAGCTACTTGAGCCCATGCTTCCAGCAGGAGACACGACTTTAATTCCAACTCTCCCCACTACATAGCGACACTGTGCTTCCCAACCTCCCTCAGTTAATTTAAATGCCGGGAGATCCTTGCAATCTTTAGCACCACCGATAGCTCAGAATTCTCTGCAATGCAGGTGAAACTTTCGAGATCTACTTAAAGTTAAATTATTTACGAACCGAAACCAATAAATTCCAACAACTTGGATAATTATTTAAATTAAAATTAAGACTACCTACGGTTATTACCTGAGATTGTGACCGTACCAACTGCTTACCCAGTGCCTACTAAAGGACCTTCAACCACGTCCACTCACTATTCAAACCTGACCGCGGAATTTCACTACTAACCAAGTAAGTCCCAAGGAGTTCCACTTAAAATGTGAACATTCACTTGTCATTTACAAGATAAAGAATATTAATTAAATATTTTGTATAAAATGAGCAATAATGTAATCCTGAATCCTAAACGTATCTAGAATCTGCCATTATTCCGACGTGTCAGAATGGCTAACACTGCTGAGCAAGCAGTCCTTCAACCCAGTGTCACACTCCCGGAATACAACCAGGAAGTCAAAGGTTATGACTGGTCTCAAGGAATTAACTATGACCAGCTCCTGGAGTCTTATCGCCGAACGGGTTTCCAAGCTACAAATTTTGGCTTAGCTGTTGAAGAGATGAATGCGATGGTAAATAATTTAATGGAAGTAATACAAAAACTCACATTGAATGAAACGTCCGTGTTCTATACTATACTACTGGGATGATAAAATTGTTTTTATGTAATAATTATTATTTTGTGTAGATCAAAGAGCGAGAGAATAAAGTCAAGGACGAAATAACTGGAGAGGATCGTGTGGGATGTACAATATTCCTAGGCTATACTTCCAACCTGGTTTCTTCTGGATTACGGGAAACTATTAGATTTTTAGTTCAACACAAGCTGGTGGATTGTATTGTGACTACGGCGGGGGGTGTGGAGGAAGATTTTATTAAATGTTTAAGTCCGACGCTCATTGGAGACTTCGGGCTAAACGGAACTTTCCTGAGAGAAAAAGGAATTAATAGAATAGGGAACTTACTGGTTCCGAATAACAACTATTGCAAGTTTGAGGACTGGGTCACACCTATCCTGGACGAGATGGTTGCAATACAGAAGCAGACGGGCGAGGTAATGCTAAAAATCCCTCGTTACACTTAAAATTTTCGGAACCTACACATATGCATAACTTCTCTACTAGCAACTGATTCGCCTATTATTTTTACAGGTATGGTCACCTTCAAAAATGATAGCCAAGTTAGGAGAGAAAATTAACAATGAGGAATCTATATACTACTGGGCCTGGAAGAATGACATCCCAGTGTACAGTCCCGCTTTGACGGATGGCTCTTTGGGTGACATGATGTTTTTCCATTCCTACAAAAACCCGGGCTTAGTGGTGGACATACTGAGTGATCTGAAAGCTTTGAACACCCTCGCCATGCGGTCTGTCAAGACCGGCGTGATCATCCTTGGAGGCAGCCTTATTAAGCATCATATTTGCAATGCTAATCTCATGGTGAGCTTGAGTTTAATGGAATTAATAGGGTCATGCAGTCATGATCCGACCTAAATAAACTAAACTGTACTAATACAATGGATTCTATGCAGAGGAACGGATCAGAATATGCCGTTTTCATCAATACCGGCCAGGAATTTGACGGGAGCGACTCAGGTGCTCGACCCGATGAGGCCATTTCCTGGGGGAAGATCAAAAAAGAAGCTCGCCCTGTCAAAGTCTACGCTGATGCTACTTTAGTATTCCCTTTACTTGTAGCTCAAACATTCGCCAAACACGTGTTTCAACCTTAAGACACTCTAAGCTGTATTTAATTCCTCCAAACATTGTGAACTCCAAATAATCAATATACAATAATTATTTCTGACTAAATTTCACATATAACCGTTTCCATCAGACTGCATATACATTCCATTTCCTCTGATACTTCATATCTCCTGATTTTTCTAACTATAGACTCGGTTCATGGGGATATAGTAATCCCTCGAAAAACAGAAGCCAAAATATTCCTCAGTGGTCAACTTATACAGTAAGAATTGAATATCTGTAACCAACGACCACTTGACCACATTCTATATAACCGTAATGTCCAATGGTCATGAACATAAGCCCCAGAACTTGTGTCAGTGTCCCGAACCGAACTCTTCCATACACATACTTATTGTCTGAAATACTGTAGTGCTGACACAGCTCTAGCTCTACTACTCAAATGCACACTCAAATATATGCACATAAAACTTGAGCAATTCATTTCCCTTGCACTTCCACTGTTCCATTCCAACACTTGTTATGCCATAAGCTGAGCAAGCACGCTTGGCGTTGGAGGTGGACTGCCCAAGTGCTCCAAATTACCCGGAAATACCCGAGTTTTTCTCAAAGTACCCAACCCAACTTATTTCCTACGTCACGTCCAAAATTCAGTTATCAGTAGAAAAATAGGAAAGGTCAAAAATTCTTACCTCAGTGGCCAGAAAAAATTCCAACAGTTTGGGAAACTTGTGCCGTCAGCAGAGTGAACTTCAATGGAGAAGTGTGGAACGGAGACGATGCTGCAGGAGCGCAGTCTGGTGACGAAAGAAACAACAGGTCTAGCAGAAGAAGTACCAGCAGGAGGAAGGTAATCCTTTCAATGTATCTATTTAGAACATGTATGTAATTGAAACTGTAGTCGTCGTGGTCTCCGCCAGTGTCAAGTACTCGGCTGAGCAGGTATATGTATGAAACGTCAAATTAACAGTGGATAGTCTTCAACAAAGAAGCATTTAAAAATAACAAAGGATAGCGTATTCCTGTAATTACTTTTTGCATCATGATCCATACATTTTTCCATAGAGCTTCTAACTTTGTAGATAACGTTTTGTTAGCAAATTATAATTATTACAGATTCAAACCAAAATGTGGTACGATTTAAGAGGGATTTACCCAAAATTTTGAAATGGAAACTCATTGAACACTTTGTGAGCGGAGCTATGACTCGATCTGGTTATTGGAGTTACCATTTAAATGAGCACCAAACCCCATATGTCAGTCTTTTAAACCTAGTCGTTGGGTTTTAAAAAATTCTATGAGTAGGGGTGGTTTTACGGGGTGGTCCGGCCAGAGTAAAAAAGTTAGTAAATGCCCTCAGATAGCTCGCATGATGGCCCATTTATTTATTTAAGGCTTATATTTATAAAAATTATTTTAGTTGTACACCACTGCGTATAGGCGTATGTCTTGAAGGAACGTGCATGTGTAAGGGTATACATTCGGGCCGTAGTTATTATCCGGATAAATAAGGTATATTTCGAAAGCATGACAAAAATTCCAATAAAATCCATATATCTTATGTTTTGCAATTTCATGTTTTTATTCTTTTAAATTAAGCCTCAAGTTATCAAGTGTTTATAAAGCCTGTTTCGCTACACTGACTAGCAGAATTACAATTCGTTACACGAATTACAGTCACGCGAATTTTAAAACCCGTAGCTCTTCAATTGTACCACCCTTTGTTTCAAGTCTGACTATAATTTGCTGACCAAATAGGCTCAAAGTTTGAAGCTACATGAGGAAATATTGACAGGTATCCCAAGTCTAATGTAAACTAATTGTAGTTTTTGAAATAATCTCTTGTCTAACTCAGCACAAGCGAGGAGGAAGGTCTATTAAAAACGGACCCTTGGTCTAATGCTCAGGAGTTAAATGCTTTAGACAATCTTGCAACTCCTAAGAGTGAAGTTGAGCACTCGGAAAATGAAGGTCTGAATTTTGATGACAATTTCCAACCTTTCGTAAAGCTTCCAGATTCCCCGGAGTACCTGGCATCATTAGGTAAGTATTTGTTTTATAAAGTGTGATATAGTGAGCTTTCAGTATTATAAGCTCCTTCATAAGTACGTGTAAACCGTTTCCAGAAATCATGGAGCAGACCGGAACGGGATTAGTCCCGAGCCAGTTAAAGATTAAACTCAGAATTGTATTAATAAATGTTCTGGCGGTTTTCTAAAGACAATGTTTGTGTCAGTGGCCTTAGTTAATTTTTTTAAATGTAAGCTTCTGAGTGATGTCTGAATTTAAAAAGCCCACTTTGAAAATTCGCAAATAATTCTGGAGACAACATCCTAATTTTTTCTATATTCAAATGGTCAGCACTCGTTAAATGAATAATAACCTTCTTGTGATAAAAGATGTTTGCGACTAGAATCCTTTAATTTGTAGAATCGAAGTTAAAAAAAGTCCAGCGAGGGTCTAAACCAAGTGATGGTGTATCGTCGAAAGACATTTTGGAATCTTTGACGGACTCTCACAAGTCCTGCATGGTTCGTCTTTTAACGGACTCCATCAACAATCTCAACAATCCATGTTTTGGGGACGGTGGAGATATTAGGGTAAATCCCGTTTTGAAAAAAATAGCTCCCGAGAAGCAAGCCATCGGTGTGGAAGAACTCGTTCACTTAGTCAAGGCTGATCAGCTTGAACTACTATTTGATGTTGATGAAACTCAAGAAAAGCCATAGTGCTACGGCAAATCCGTTTATAAAACGTGAGAATAGTGGGCGTAAAATCGTATTTTGTCGAATTAAAGATTATAGTTTTAGTAATCAGTACTGTGTCTACTAATTGTAGTATGACTTGTATGACTGTAATCGTGTATAGAATCTACGATGTTTTGGGGTAATTTCCGGGTTTTTTATGTAATATCTATATATGAGATTTAATTATTGTTACCGTTATAATAATGCGGATAATAGTTGAGGCTATTAGGTGAGAAGGTTCTACAATGTTCAACTTTATTATAGAAGGAAAAAGAATCTTTGTATAGAGTAAAACTAAATGATGAGCCACTAATAGATTGCAAATTGGAAAGTTACAGTTACAGTAGTTAAGTAATTAGTTATGTGTTAGTTTTGGGAAACTTATTATTGTTATTTGGGTCATTGCTCATGTTTCCCAGGATTTCAGAGTTATTTATTTGTGGGGAGTCAGAGTCTAGGTAACACTGGCACTTTCCCACATACTACGTTGGTGTTGGTATTGGTTTCATTGCCACATGCAGGTGGCATTTGCCTTCGACATGTTTCTCAAAGCCCTGTGTGAGCGCCCAATTCAAATTTAAGGTCTGTTTGTCGTTTCATCAAATCCGGAAGCCGCCGCTCTGATTGCTTGTTTTCTGAAAAGGAAATCTTTTGAAAAAGTTGTCATATTTTTTTTGGAAATACTTCCCCCTCCCACAATTCTGTGAACACAAGCTTGTTTGAGACTTAATTGTGAGTCGGAGTATTTACATGGATCTTTACTCTAAATTAATATTACAAGACAAACAGGAAAGGTCATTTGGGCTACGAGTGAATGAATGGAATTGGTTTTTTATCCTTTGTAGATCCTGTTTTGTCGTCTGCCCGGTCAACCTGCCTGAGATAACTTCAAGCCTCAGATTTGAAGCTGAGAGTAAGCTGACCTTTAATTTGGAGGTTATTTTAATGGGCTTGAGTATAATAAAGGGGATATATAAGAGTAATTTGGAGATGCATTGTGTTCCCTTGGAATTCCTCTGAGTCAGAAGTCCGGACGGCATGCTGAACTTGCATAATAATGCGTAGTAGTAAAATTTGTAGTCTAGAATAACATAAATTACTCAATTGCTGGTTATAGTAATAATTAAACTGTTCAGTTCTGTCGTATGTAAAATATCGGTGTAGTTAAATAGGTAGGGTTAGGTTGAAGGCTTGTAGAATAATTATTACTTGTGCCTAGAGCAATGGTAGAGCTGAATTGCAATTTTAAGGTAGTTAACTTTTTCTAGTTAGGATTTGTGGCTTGAGATGTGTGTTGTTATGAGCTTGGGTCTTTACAATTGAATTATGATAGAAATTGTAACTTTACTTTGTACAGAGTTGGGCATCTCGGAGGTTGGAGTAATCTCCGCAAGATATGAATCGTGCAGAGCGGGACAAATATATTGAGAACTTTGATTACCCGTACTGTGACGATGTGGGGAAGTATGAGAAGCTGTCCAAGATTGGACAGGGGACTTTCGGGTGAGTTCCTGGTTGTTTTTGGATCACCGTGACTTGTTAGGACAGACAAGATATTAAAAGTAACATTGTAATATCCACACTGTTAAATGGGTGCAGGGAGGTGTTCAAAGCTCGGCATAAAAAATCCAAAAGGATGGTGGCGCTCAAGAAAGTTCTGATGGACAATGAGAAAGAAGGTTTCCCAATCACAGCCCTTCGGGAAATTAAAATTTTACAGTTATTGAAACATGAAAATGTAGTCAACTTACTGGAGATTTGCAGGACCAAAGCAAACGGAAGCAATCGGTATCGTAGTACGTTTTATTTGGTCTTCGACTTTGCTGACCATGATTTAGCTGGACTGCTGTCCAATGTCAATGTGAAATTTTCCCTTGGAGAGATCAAGCGCGTCATTCAGCAACTTTTAAATGGCCTATTCTACATTCATACGAACAAAGTAGGTTCAAAGATTTTTTGAGGTTCTGTGTATGGATTCGAAGGGTAAATAAAATCAAATATTTGGAATGCTGATTTTAGATCCTGCACCGCGATATGAAAGCTGCAAACGTCCTTATCACAAAAGCTGGCGTTCTCAAGTTAGCAGATTTCGGGCTGGCCCGAGCGTTTAGTATAAACCGGGATAGGAGTCAACCCAATCGGTATACAAATCGGGTCGTAACTTTGTGGTACCGACCTCCAGAGCTTCTTTTGGGAGAGAGAAATTACGGTCCAGCAGTGGATATGTGGGGTGCTGGTTGCATTATGGCTGAAATGTGGACAAGATCACCTATAATGCAGGGATCTACCGAACAGCAGCAAATTACCCTCATTTCGCAGTTATGTGGCTCCATAACACCTGATGTGTGGTCGGGTGTTGAGAATTTAGAATTGTACAATAAGCTGGACCTACCTAAAGGACAGAAGCGCAAAGTGAGTTTTATATAATTTATAAGGGAATTGTAATAGGAGACATGTGTGTAATTTTCTATGTTGTATTCAGTGACAGTTGCAATACTTTTCAAGTCATGTACCGGAGCAGATGTAAAAGCATTTTAAGATTCCCGACTTTTAATTTTTGTGATCATTAAAGTGTTGATTTCTTATCTCAGGTGAAAGACAGACTGAAATTTTACGTCAAAGATCCATTCGCATGTGATTTGCTGGATAAATTGTTAACCCTTGACCCTTCCAAAAGGGTAGATGCTGATACGGCACTAGAGCACGACTTTTTCTGGACGGATCCTATGCCCAGTGACCTCGGAGTGATGTTGCAGCATCATGTGCAGAGTATGTTTGAGTACCTAGCCCCTCCACGACGTCCAGGTGGTGCTCGACCTCCTCAGGCTCAGGCAAATGTCAACAAGCCAGCAGAGAGCGGTTACCATGATAGAGTATTTTAATGCAGGTAGTATTTAATACAGTGCAGTTCACATAAACTTTTTACATTTAGTTTAGTTACAGGGGGTTATTAATATCTTAAACATTCGTAATCCGACTGATTGTAAGTGTTACTGTAGGTTATATTGAATTTCAACAAAAATGTTATTTTTGATGCTGAATTTCGGGTTCGTCAGTGTTAACTCTGAAGGTACTTATTGTTAGATACATAGCTTTAAGCTTACTTAACAATTAAAGCTCAGACATTAATTCATAATAGAACTTCAGTGTAGTGTAATATGTTTATTACTCAGTACTACTCCAGAATAGGTGTGACAGATGATATCGCCCGAAAAATTTTTATAAATGTATTCACTTGTGTATTATCAGTGAGTGAATAGTTTGTTACACGTATAGTGGTTGAGATTAAATGTGTGTTAGGATACACAACAAAGAAATAAAATACATGTTATGTAGTTACTCTTATCTGCAAAGTTTTGTATGCACGTCTAGCAGGTATAATCACAGAAAATACGGTATAAGTAATTATCGGATGTCAGAATGTTTTTGTATTCCAATGTTTTTTGTGTCTGCCTCTTTTAAAGTATTTTCTAAAAATGCTTTGTAAACAATCCTAATATTTTATTTTACTAATGTAAAAAATGTTGATCGGTCGGTTCAAGAGATTAGTTCAAAATTCATACTGGTCCTTGGGTATCTATTTATATGTATAGGACACAGGTACGCGTGAATTTTAAGTTTAGTTTAGGTAATCACACTTAATCACGCCTTGTGCAGTCGTAGATGCATTTGTATATAATACGTATGTTACTTCAAAAATTGTGGAAGCTAAGTGATGGTGAATTTAATAAGTATTGTAGTTACATATCCACCGTTTACACATGATGTTCGTCGTATTGCGTACAACGTGAAGATATTAAAGTATAAGACGGATACAATGTAATTATGCTCTTGGCTTAGTGCCTTGTTATGTACATTATATGCATGTGCAGTGTTGCTATGTTCCCGACTATTCGGATATTCTACAGATTAGTTCTTCAAATATGCTCTGACAAATGTAAGGAATAGGGCGTTGTGTATTGATGCCACAAATGTGGCATAGAACAGAAGTTAACAATTAAGTTCAGGTGCTATTTGTGCATACAGTAAGTACTACACCACGTTTTCTTCGAGTCAGAGATATGAGAGCAACTGCTTGTTAAATAGTATTTGCTATGCATTTTCTATTGTGCAACTTCGGTTCCATTGAGTTTTTAAATATAAAATTTTATGATGGAAAATAAACTTGTCTTTGTATTGAAACATATAATTGCTTTAATGTGGACTACTTATAGTCTCCCGGAATCTAATGTGCATATAAATATTAACTAAGCCATATTAATTTTACTGAATTGGAGTGTGACAATGAATTAAATTATTTCATTTATTGCTAATATTTGCCATAGACATGTTATTTTGACAAATGGGTCAACAACTTTATACACATATACGTATGTGCATACTATGATGAAGTTTTCATGAACAATTCAGTTCAATACTGGTGAAATAAAACTTGAACATCGATAACTCCAATGAACACGAAAATAATGAAATTGATTCACGAAATCTAATACATAATGATTATTACAATTGAGTACAAAATTGAGTGCGCCAACTACCATTGTTTGAAGTCGGTCCAAAACAGATGAACTCACAAAGAAAAACGTTAAAAAATTTAAAAGATACTATTTTAACCTATTCGATGGAACACAACAAAATACGTAACGTTACTTTGGTTTGGGCTTAAGAATGGGTCTAAAAATGGGATATTACCTTGCGATTCGACGGATGTGGAAGCAACTAATAACTATTAAAATACTGGAGTACTTCGCTAATTATTCTTGTTGTTTTCTTCATCTATTCTTTGCTTCTTTTTAGCTCTAATGTCGGCAAGAGTCTGTTCAATGGTGCGCTTGTCTTTCTTCTGCTCACTTGAAACTGAAAATTAAAAATTTTTGCGAACTTACTTAGAGCACAATGAGGCAAGAACGATTATCTCAACTACACGTGTTACAAATTTAAATGATTAACCATACCAAATCCGTAAGATCTGTTAGTTCCAGTCGCCCTCGCAGCATCCTTCGCCACAGCGAGTCCTCCCAAATGTTTCTCATACTTTTGGAGGTATTCCGGCTTTGATTCATCATGACGGCCTCGTCGAGGCTTACCTTTTGTTGGTTCTTCTGATGGTGCAGCATCGTCCTGTTGATCATCTGACGGAGCTAACTTCTTCGCATCAGGATCATACACTTCACCGCGACGCATAGCTATAACCTCATCCTCGCATGGAGCGGTGTGACCTTTAAATAATATCACATGCCGATCTATTTCTTCTTGTCCAAATGACAATGCGACCAGTCCAGCAGTCTCTGCCATGTCATGGCTAAAAATTAAAGAAAACAATTAAATGAAACTGTATCCATAAATTCAACTTATCATTTCACATGTCCAAAACTCACACAATTGCTCGTTGTGGCTTGTTCATTGGCTCTAATATCAATCTGTCTTGACTGTCATCGGAAGAAAAAGTTTTCATCTTTTCTTCAAGCGTTTCACGGAACTTCCGGATACGGCGCTGCTCATCCTCTCGTTGTTTCTGCATCATTTCACGTTGTTCTGAAACAATTGAAACATTCGAACCTTATCATTTTTACATATCACCATTTTAAATCATACATATATTCACACAAAAATGAAGAAGCCTCTATGTAATAAAATGAGCAATGAAGTTCTCAACTCACGTTTTAAACGCAATTTGTCCTTCTCGTCCAGACCCGGTGGTTTCTCCATCTTCTTCATTATTGACCCAAGAATATCCATCCTGATTTATTTCACCAACGTTCTGAGTACTGACAAAATCTGTTGACATTTCAGGAGCATTTTAAAATCAGTCAGTCAGATTACTGAACATAAAAAAGAACTTTTACTTACTTAATGTCTACACACAAATTGGATACAAATAAGGTCCTTACAATTAACTTGCTCAAAATTACCTCACTGATCAGTAAATCCTTCCTCGATGTGTTACAGGATGGTCCGATTTTGATTTTCTATCTGCCGATCTAATTAAGCCATGTATTTCCGTCCCTGCAAATTCACAATTTAGTATTCCAATAATTCATTTTAAATAACTCTGAACAGGTAAATTATATTGTCATGATTATTTTGATTTCTATCACATTGAATGTATAACAATGTTTCACTAACGTTAGTAATAAAAAATATTTAATTATTACATACTTCTTCCTTACCTGATACCTCGAGGAGGAATATTAAGCCAATTGCCTCACGTTTTATTAATATGTGAAATTACAATTTGTTTGTGAAATGACAACAAGATATGTTATTTAACAATAATTAATTTGAACCCAAGCAAGATTGATGGGATCACCGCAGTTTAATCTTCGTAATAAAAATGAATGATAATAACCACCTCATTAATGACAATTATTTTATAAATTGAGTTCAGACTTGGGACTTCATTTGCAATTATTTATGAAATTCAAATAAGATGGAACATGCGCTGAAGGGGCTCGAGGTCCTTCTTCAAACGGATTCAAATTCAAATCAAAAGGAAAATAAATGAAGTTCAAGATTTTATTTTAAATTGGCGGGCCTTCAAGGATTCGCTTCACCCACACAATATGTACACATGTGCACTGCTCATTCCTTGAAAGGCAACGCACGTAAGTCAAGTTTTGGAGGCAAAAATCCCTTCTACGTAACAAGGCTCAACAAGGGTGTACACATACCCTATTATTGAGGGACTAAAAAGGGAATATTGTGACATTCTGGGATTCATACACTCACATACGTTCGACTTTATACCAATACTCGTGTGTACACATAAGCAAAACGCATAAAATATTCTGAAAATAACCGACAAAATTATCAAAATATCCTGAAAATGCCCAGAATGTCATGCAAATAATCCAAATTTCCTGAAAATAACCGACAAAATTATCAAAATATCCTGAAAATGCCCAGAATGTCATGCAAATAATCCAAATTTCCTGAAAATAACCAAAATGTCATACAAATAATCAAAATTTCCTGAAAATGCCCAGAATATCTTACAAAGAACCAAATTGCCTACTTGCTCAAAATGCCCTGAAAATTCACATGTTTCAATGTGCCCCAAGTGACCAAATTGCCTTGGCATTTTCCAACACTAGGTGCATTCCCAACGATAATGTAAGTAACTTGTTAAATAAAGTTAGTAGTCAATAAATCCAGGATTGTATTGCATTCTCCATATTTTTTATACAGCATACAATAAATTCCGAGGGTACTCACATAAATATTTGATTATTACGCTACAATGTTCTTAAATTTCAGGTTTGTTATGGTATTGGAGATCCTTGTTTAATACGATTGAAGAACATTCACGATGTGCCTAGGGATGTATAATTGTGCCTTGTATGAATAATTACTACTTAAATGCTTAGGTACTTACTTTGGTGTAACAAACTTCAATTCTAAAGCGTGGAATTGTTGGACTTGTCCGTTGCGGGTACGTTTACCTACTGTTGACCAACCATTCCCAACATTGTGCCAACGCACTCCCAACTGACCAAGTCAGAGTTTTGTCAACGCATAACTAAAATACATCTTGAATACAAATTAATTTGAATAATAACCAACTGTGGCCCAACGTCCCTTAAGATTGGGTTTAATTCATGAGGCAGACAAAAGGCATACAAGGGTAGACAAAAGTACGGGGACAGATTTGTGTCATTGTGTTTACTTACTTTCATACAGTCGTAACACTTGCCGAATGTTTAAAGTGAATGTGACTGCTCTTAAAGTCAACGCGTTTCAAGTAAGTAAGTAACTTAGGTCTTTGGTTTAATAATTGAAGTAAATTAATAGCTGCAGGAGTGATTACTAATTACTATTCTTTTGCACGCTTCTTAGAACCCGAGTCTTTGAGTTCAAATTATCAGAATGGTACAATCACCGGAGTCGCACATTATCTCAAGGCAGCGGGTCAACGGAGCGTTCCTTGGTCAGTTCCACGGTAGACCGGTTTGCCTCCTAGGAACGATCGTAAAGGTGAGGCAGCAGTTCGTGATTGCTTTACTTGGTAGTATTGTACAGATATTTGGTGGGTTATTCATTATGGGTGAAGTTATTAGTCAAAGTATAATAGAAAAACTGAAAAAGCATGAATTATTTCTAGTTAATGAAATGATGATGTATGGAGTTGTGCTTTGCATGTGTGCGTATTAATATTTCAGGCGGATGGAGGATCAGCATTTCAAATCCGAAGTAGTGATGGAGTAGTAATTACAATAAGGTTAAAGCAACCCATTTCGGAGCCGCTGTCCGGCCTTGTGGAAGTTTATGGAACGGGGCAAGGAAAAAATCTGATTCTTGCTGAGAGCTTCACCACATTCGCGGAAGAAGTTGCTGCAAAATTCGGTATGATATTTATGAACCTGTTTTGTGGGGATTTTGACTTGGATAAGGTTGCAGGTTGCAGTGTATAAAATTGATAATAATAGAATTGTTTTTTTGTATGGTTATTACAGATATGCCAACTTACAATGAGTTTGTAAAACTTGTTAATACATTGGATGGGAGTGAGAACCCATGGAAAATCCGAGACGCTTGAACATTTAAAATTACATAGGAGCTGTTACTGTCATTGAAGACATTCATTTTCCCCAGTGATTTATTTTACTATTTGCAAACGATGATTGGAATGTAAAACTTGAAAAACTTATCCCTTCACTGTAGGTCGGCGGGAAGATATGTTTGTGTTTTTACTCAAGATGACTCAAGAAACTAACTTGGACTCTCATGATGTTACGTGCTTATTCGTCCTGTAAGCGTATGTAAAAATGTAATGAAAATTGAGTTGGCATATTCCTGAATAAAGTAACGTTTAAAATTTTTTAATAAATAGTTGTTCCACATTAGGTAGTGCAAATTGGATAAATAATATTTCACTAGTTACGGGGATCACTAATAGGCTGGAGGACTGATGAACGCTCTAACACTAAAGTAAACTAAATTGGAACTGTTTTCCGATTCATACCCTCAGGTCTAGCAGTTGGCAACCATCTTTTATAGTCTTTATTATTTAGTTTCTTACGACTGACTCTACCTATGAAAACTCCGGCTTTCTGGGATCATAATTCACTCACTGGCAGTGACATTGGACATGCGTGATGTCTGAAGATAGACGTAATAGGTTGGAAGCCTGGAAATTACTTTGGGGCGTTGGGCGAGATTCCTTTATTTATTTTAAAGAGCTTCATACTTCCTATCAAACTGATTTCTCCAGCATGTTATAGTGGGAACAGTTCAACAACAGCGCCAGCGTTCACATTCAAAATACAGTAGCTCATGTGCACTTACTAACTTCAAATTTTGATGAATTTTAAACCAGATTATCATTCTGAAAGAGAACCATTTAAAGTGACAAATTCAAAACGTATAGTCTTATAGGGAAATCCAAATTGTTCAAAATATAATGGTCAGACTATATGCAGATACTTTTGTCTGCCCCGAAATTCTGTATTACCCCGTCCGATTTGACTGGATTACAATGTACGCAGAAGCGGATTTGTTTACCAAATAACGACTTAATACCAAGAACTTCTAAAATATTTCAATAAATGAACGCTCAAAATCACGTAATAAATTCCTCTTTCGGAGTAAAGAGGAAATTCATTTGGAAAATTCAAGTTGATTGAGGGCAGGGGTGGATTAATAAAATAATTTTTACCCTGGCCTTAACCATCAAAATAGATTTGTGGGCCTTTACCAGTGCTCGGCACGGGTATATGAGTATTACTCGGGTAGACGGTTACGGGTATGGGTACTACCCTAGTACATAAGTGGATGTACCGTACATTTCGGGTACTACCCGAGTACACTTAATATTGTCCCCCAAAATGGGTAAGGATACAGGTATGTGTACGGGTACTGATATAATACCCACATTTTAATACCCGATGGGTATGGGTATGCTGAGTCAAAGTACTCGTACCCTATCAATTATACCCGGGTATTTTTAACGGTAAAGCAAAGCCACAAGCAAAATTCCAAACTGCATAACCTCACAGATTGAACCATGTACTGTATGTAAACCAGTGTAGCTCTTACGGGATTAAACGAACGTTTAAGTTTCGTTCACCGGTAAGGTATGTACTTCCATTAACAATAATTGCATCCTGCTATTTCCCAAAATGGGGGAATTCCATACTCTACAGTTCTACTCAACTGCATGATCGATTGTTGTCAACATGAACGTGGTTGAAATTCTCAGCTCAGAGGAGCTATCTCTTGACGACGAAATTCCAAGTAATTTACATATACTAAAGCAGCGTAAATCAGGTATTTATCAACAGTTTGTTTGGAACGAAGAAAAGATATAATTTCAGTGTAACCATTGCAAGTAAGTTATAAATATTTCAACTCTATATTTTTACTATGTTGGTGTTATACTAGTACAAATATTGAGATAACTACTTGAGTTAGGAATTTCTTCGTACAAAAATGCAAGTCAACTGGTAATTTATGGAAACATTATAATCGTTGTGCAAAACCGTTAATTAACAACCCGAGGCAAGATCACAACGCCAACACCTCCGGACAAAGATGGGCACCTCGCCTGAAACTAGGCCTTGTAAATAGGCAACTAGGAAGGAAGGAAAGCAAAACGGATAGGTTTTTAGGAAAGTAACTACGAAGGTTGTAGAATTTATGTCAAAACTAGGAAATAGAATAGGAAGGCTGAGAATATGTAAAATAATAGGCACGTTCATAGGAAGGGTGAGGGAATTGGAAGGATCCTAGGAAGGACTACCGGAAGACATATTTGATGCCAACCAGCCGCAAGAGATGAAACTGGTTTGTATGATTTCTGCTAATTATTTGTATTGGACCGTATAACGTTGAATAAATGACATAGTGAATTGAAGTCCAAACTAAAGGTATTAATTTGATTTCTCCTAAACATTGGTCGTTTCCCAAAGATATTTTGATGCTCAGTTAAACGTTCCTCAGTAATTACCCGTTTTCACTTGAAGCCAATTATTATACCTTCAGTTGTAGTATTTTAGCTACACACGCAATAGAGCACTTGATTATTTTTGTTAAAATAATATTGTATTTTATGAAAACCAAAAGGTAGAAATACTCAAAATTGTGTTTAAAGCAAGTGTCAAAAATATAATTATTTTATGTACTTAATGGTGTGTACATATGAATTCTAGGAGTTAAAAAAGTGTGTTGTAGTTTGTACTCAAGGATATTTTGCTACTGAAAAGTATTTTATATTTTAGTTGGGGAAGTGTATTTTGAAATTTGTAGTATGCATGCCAATTTAATACACAGGTGTCTTGAATATTGTACTTTGTACACCTGTGTATTTGTTGATGCAATTAATCACTATTTCTAGTGCTACAAATAAATTTCACCGTAAAGATCTGTTTCAAATATTTTAATTTGATTCTGTTATTCAGCATTTGCATATTTACTACCTGCGGATTTGATGGAATAAATTTATTAGTACAGCGAAAATTTTGTGCGTTTGGTCTTGTGAAACTTGGTTTGTGCTCAAACGTTGCGCACAAACTTCAGTGCACAGTTAATTGTGCAGCATACGTTGTGCACAAAAGTGGTCCTGTTTTGAACAGGAGATTTTGTGCACAGCGATTTCCATGCGGGAGGGTTTAACATTCGATAGGCAAAACAAACATGTAAAATGACTGGCCCACGTTGTGAATTTGGCCTGCAAGGACGCCATGAGCGTATTGAAAAACATCTCGATAAAACAACTTCAGTCCCCAATAATTAACGAGGAATCAGATTACAACAACAGTTCTGTTGCCGAGAGTAATTCGGACAAAAATGAGTTGGAATCTGGTTAGGGCAGTTCCGATGAAGAGATTGTTGGTCCAGGAACTCCGAAGCTGTCAGTTTATCAGTGTGTAAATAGTTTCAACTAATATGCAATGATTTTTGTAATAGCAAGTTAATCTTGATTTCGTTTTAAAGGTACGAGCGTCGAAAATCATTTTATAGTACATGTCAGCTTAAAAGGATTCAACACAAACAGCTTGTACTTGATAATCAAGTCAGATGGAACACGAGATATTTCATGTACCAGCGGTTACTGGAAATGCGCGAGGTACTGTATTATTTTGACTAAACCAAACATTCACGAATTGACCTGTTTTTATATGTACTTATTTCAGTCTTATGAAGTAGTTGTAAGGAGTGAGAAACAGCTTGGAAACTTTAAATTGGAAGAGCGTGAATGGAAATTAATCTCAGAGATTGTTAAATTTCTCAAGGTAAGTGTCACTAGCATGAGATCGTTGTTTGGCATTTGTAATGTGAGGTCCCTAGCTCCCTACAAAACACAAACCGTCTGTCAAATTCTATAAAATTGAGAGATTGTTTGTGACCTCAATTATTGACACCTGTGAATGGAGTTCAGTTTCAATATTTCGTCTCAATTTCACTATAAAATAGCAAATCCGATAATTTTTCCCTAAGGGGTGTCAAATAGTTCTGATTCCCGTGTATCACAAATCACTAGTTAATTTGTTTTTAAATATTCCAGCCATTCTACGACATGACCATGCATATGTCCGACTATATAATAACTAAATAACTATATCGTCGCTGAAGAGGCAAAATGGACTAAGTGCAATTTCGAATAGAAGCAAAATGGTCTACATGCCTTTTTCCTTAAAGGCATAACGGAATAGTTGCAAGCTTTCCTGAAAGCAAAATGAACTACATGCAGTTTTCACTAAAAGCAAAATGGTCTACATGCGTGTATACTTTCATAATGTATGTAGACCATTTTGCTTTTAGACGAAATTGCACTTATTCCATTTTGCTTTTAAAACTTGATGCATCTATTCCATTTTGCATTTAGTAAAACTGCATGTAGACCATTTTGATTTTAATCCAAAATGCATGTATTCCATTTTGCCTCTTCAGCGACGATATATAACTCCGAGCATGGCTTTATCAGCTGCTGTTTACATCGAACTCTACAACCACCTGGAATCTTACAATGTAGTTTTAAATTTAAAATAGTACATATTTTGAGGGTGGTTTTTTGTATTTATTAATTGTATATTTCATTTTTAGGAAAAAAGTGACTTACCCCAAGAAATTAGGAATGCTGCAGAAGCCGCGTGTAACAAGCTAAATAAATACTATCCAGATTCGGATGGCTTGGCATACATATTCGGCTTACGTAAGTAATTATTTCTAACACGACGATTACGGCCAAAACTTTGTTTTAATTAATATCACCGTGTCGCATGCAAGTTACGCTAATTTCAGTACTTGATCCAAGATGTAAACAGGAGTGGTATAAGTCGGTGGGTATTCACGCTGACATCACAAAACGAAATAAAAGGTATAGTCAATTGACTTAAATTCAAATTATCATTGGACGGTATATATTTTAAATGTAAGCATTTCATTGTACTATAGCGCTGCGGTTGGGTTCTGGGACGAAGATTATAAACCGCAAATTGATTCACAATCTGAGGCAAATACTTTAGAAGGAGTTATTCTTGCTTCCCAAATGAAACGAAAACGTTTTTCCAAACATGATGAATTCCGCCAATATTTGGCGCTCCCACCGTTCCAAGTTGAAAAAGTTCCAAATAATGATATTTTGTGTCGGAAGGTTTGTGAATTGTTATTAGTATGAATATAATGATTATGTATTATCAAATGTAAATGGAAAATTGTAGCAATACATCAACTGTTGATTATATTAGTAGTAGTAGTAGTAGTATAGATTTATTGATTTGAGCTTGCGCTCCTTCAATATTGAGATACAAGTGTGATCCTTTACAAAGCATTTTAGTATTGAGTAACATTTACTAGATAAACATAAAGGTCTTTGCCAAGATCCTGGCTAATATTTTTAATTATATTTTCCCATATAAATTCTAAATTTGGTGCATGGAATAAGGTAGGATTTGAAAGTGAGACAGGTCTGTGGTTCGAGAGTAGATGACATTCGAGGAAGGTGTGACCCCAACCGACAGTGAGTTGATTACAAAAATGACACATGTCTCTACGCAGAGTAACATTGTTGTGGCTGATTTGTTGGGCCCCCATCCTGATCCTGGCTATAACGGTAGCAATCTTTATTGGTGTATTATTTAGAGTGTATTCCTCAATCAGGTCGTGAGTTTTGAAACTGTTGATTATATTATAATAATCCATATGATCACACCCAGGACCACGAACAAAGTTTTGGACTAGCTTTCTGGTATGGAGGCGAAAAATATATACCCGGATACACGGGTATGGATACGAGTATAGATACCAGATTGAGAAATACCCTAATTTCGGGTACGGATACGGGTAACAATTTTTTGTACCCGTGCCGAGCACTGGTCTTTACACATAATATCTGCAATCTGAGGGCCTTAGTCAACATTTTTTTACCATGGCCCTAAATGTTTTACCCTGGCCGGGCCATGGTGGGCCACCCCGTAAATTAGAGCATCACCCCGTGGGATATTAAAGTTCAACAATAAAGCCCGGCCCGTAAAATTTAAAAAAGCCCGTAGCCCGCCCGCTAATACTAGTTCAGCTTGCAAATCCGTATCTATAGACCCAGAACAATTTGCTTATTCAATTTTGCATTTTCGTCTTTTTATGAATGAAATTGGTAAGACCTGGGGTTGCTTCTAAGGTTCTCAACGGATAGGATAATTCCCTTATCCTATCCGTATCCTATCCGATCCGAATTTTTACCGATAAAACTGAAGCGTATCCGATCCTATCCGCTTCCATCGGATTAAAGATAATCTTATCCGAAGCTTATCCGTAAACTTTCGGATGGCGTATTTATCCTATCCGAAGCGATCGGATAAGAAAAAGGAGCTATCTGATCCTATCCGCGGATATCCGAACCTATCCGCGGATATCCGAACCTATCCGCGGATATCCGATCCTATCTGCGGATACACGAATCAATTATTGCAGAAGTTGAAATTGATCCTAGAGTGTGGCTTTTAGTTTTAAATACAATATACTGTTAACTTATAACGTATTGTAATGACAGAAGAAACCGTGCATATATGTTTGCTTGACAAATTATTTAATATAAATAATTTAAGAATTGAGAGATTTGTTTTAAATATCAGATGTTCTCAAAAATTAAATTACTTCAAACCTTTAACAATTTGAAGCCTATAAGAACAGGTAACTAGAACAAGCAGCTGAAATTCAAAATATGACTGAATTTCTGGTCATAACATAAATACTCGAATGCTTATATTCGTGAAGTTCGGTCTTAGGTTTATATAAAAGTTACACCAACTGAAAAATGTACGGAAATTTTGAGAAATTACCGAACAAATGTCCTGTAGGTGATTGCAGCAGATAGTAATTATTACAGTGGTTGTCATGTTTTCAAAAATTCGTTTATCCGCGGATATCCTCGGATATCCGTCGGATTATCCGTAAAACAAAAAGTAGCCATCCGATCCGTTCGGATATTTTATGTAGTAGTATCCGATCCTATCCGGGATTTTTTTCGGATGGGAATGACATAACCGATCCGTTCGGATAAATATCGGATCGGATAATCTTCAGTTTTATCCTATCCGTATCCGTATCCGATCCGTATCCGTTCGGATATATCCGATCCGTTGAGAACCTTAGTTGCTTCCACTGAAGAATTCTTACCATTATGTTTGACCATAGTTGATGTCCGTCCTTGGCGCGATTGCCTGCTAAAATATTCCTGCACTCATTGCACTTCACATAATTTATGGAAACCTATAGTCAACCACCACCCGATTAAATGTTTTCCAAACTTAAGATTTTCTGGCTATTTCCTGTAACTTAGTTCGTTGCCATTGAATGTTAAGGCTTTGTTTTAATGGTAAAATTACAAACATTTGAAAATCGTTCCATGTTTTCAAGCCAATCTACTTTTACAACCCCTGATCCCGCATGCACCCCTCATGAATTTTTTCACGGGCTGTAACGGGGTTACACGTTTTTTTAACCGCACAGAAAAGACTACCCGCCCATAACCCGTCAAGCGTAATAAATTTTACCCGTGAGTCTGTTTTTTTGAAAACGGACAAAGAAAAAGTCACCAAGTCGTTAATTATTTTTATGTATACCACTTAATGTGCAAGTACTTCATATCAATTTTCGGGATGAAATGCGGTCGCAAAATCGCACTGCGAAGGCAGAAACCCGAAAAAGCCGGAAAATTTCAATAATTTTTATCAACCTCAAACCTCAATAACTCAAGTATTTTTATTTGGCCTGTGGTTTAATTGTTATAGCAACCTAAGGTTCCTTCATGATTTTTTCAGACAACGTGGGATAATTATAACGGATTTTAAAAAAATACATTAAATTTTTTGCTCCTTACGGATTTTTTTTCACGGTAAGCACAACGTAATCTGCATAATTTTTTTACTTCAAAATGTAAAGCTTCATATGAACGACGAATCAAAATTTTAAAAAATCGTGTATTATATTGTGCTCACCGTGAAAACAGGAAAAAACCGACACGGGCATTTTGTATACATACATACATACGTAAGGGTTCATTCACGACGTAAGTGACAGGTGGATTGCATGTGTGTACATACAGCAAGCATGCAAGCATTGCTTGCTTGCTAAAGTAGACGAGGAGAGGTGGCTTCTGTAACGCAATACACGCGCAGCGCCTTCGAGGTAAAGGCGTGGCCTGCAGGAGATTTCCCAACCCGAGTCTTACCCACAAATACGTAACCCGAACCGAGCCCGACCCGAAAGTCAACCTCTGAAACGTCGACCCGCCCCGACCCGACAGTATTTTTTGAGGCCCGCGCCAGACCGCAGCCCGCTGGGTTTCAGGTGACACAGCCCGACCCAGCTTGCGGGCCTGTGCGGGGCCCGCAATTGTTTAAGAACTTAGTAAAACGCTGTCAGATTCGCTTCCCATCACAATGTCTACAACAAAAGTATAAACCGTAGAAACCGAAGAATAAATATTATTTAAGTTTAAATTTTTTTTAAATATCTGTAGCTGGTTCGATTTTTAATTTGCAGGAAACGTTAACTAATGGTAAGAATACTGCTCTAACAAATTTTACATGCTTTTGATTTCAGAGCAGCAACTTCAAAACGTTACAAGTCACAGTCACACAATGATAAGCGAGAAACACGATCAAACAGGAATAGTAACAACCAACACTAAAGGCACAAACATGATCAATCACAAATAGTCGCAAGCCATATAATTCTCCTGGAAAAATCCTAAGCGCCGGTGATTGAAATTTAAACGTTTTGCGGGCTGCTTGCGGGCCCAACATATATTTAAATTCTGCCCGAACCCGCCCGCAGCCCGCACTATGTGTATAAATTTCAACCCGACCTGCCCCGTTGAAATACAATAAAAACCCAACCCGATCCGCAACTTGCAACACGACAAGGCATTAAACCCGAACCCGCCCATAACCCGCACGGGCGGGTCGGGCCGAGGCCCGACCCGAATTTTTACCCGCGGGCCACGCCTTTACTTCGAGGTAAACAGAAGGCCCTATCACGCTCCATTCTTTGGCACCGTGCCGCAGCACAACTATAGTCCCAAATATATTTTTTAATAATTTGGGATTGGTTGGTTGTAGGCCAATCATTTTTGCCCACAATAGTAATCACGCTATTTACAACGTATATATGTACATTATATATACATAGTCCAAAAAAATACTTCAATATGGGAATGGCCGTATTGAAAAAACAGACTCCCGTACCCGCCCGAAGCCCGGGCCGGCCGGGCTTTTTACGGGCTTACCCGCAAATTTTAACCGCCCGAGATGCTCTACCGTAAATCCACCCCTGATTGAGGGAAGGCGTGACGTTATATTCAACTACAGCCCGATTTCGGAGAGATTTTTTTGACTTCACAATAAGACCTGATTAAAGTAGTAAGCTACCAGGTTCGTCATAAAAGGTTATGTGACAGGAAGAACTCCAAGAGTAAACACAATTGTCTACATGCATGCTCCAAGCGTGGAATCGTCCTGAAAGACAATACCTGTTAGGGTTGTCACGTTACTTGCAGCATTTTTGTTTGCAACGGGACAATGGACAATGTACTCAAATATTCTCCCTGTGTATGAAAATGAACTTCGAGCATGCAGGGTTGGCAAAAAACCGGCTTTTATCTATAAAGGCCAATCCAGTGGTATGAAATGGTAACAACCGGTTTTTATTGGACAGTGGACTTATTTGGACAGTATTAATTATGGCCATTTTATACCAACCTATACAACAGGTCCGGGCCGGTTAGAACCGGATTTTAACCAATAATAACCAGGCCATGTCTGACCACTTGGCAACCCTGTGTTCATGCATGTGTAATATTAGCCAAGCCGGTGGTACGTTTTGGTTAAAACCGGTTTTTATTGGACAGTGGATTTATTTGGATAATATTAATTACGACCATTTTATACCAACCCAAGCAATTGGACCAAGCCGGTAAGAACCGGATTTTAACCAATAACGGCCAGGCCATTTCTTGCCACTTGCCAACCCTGAGCATATGTGACTTCGTTTTCATACGAATTCACCACTCGTGCATGAAGGGCTTTTGCAATATTTCAGAAGTAGTACGTCAATATTATTTTAACCAAGTTGTTTTGTTTTAGTCAAATTCGCTTCTACTTTTATGGCATTCCAATCAAATCAGATGATACAGTAAAGAATGTCGGGGCAGACAAAATTATTTTCATAGTGGGACCATTCAATTTAACCCAATTTGTATTTCCTTCTCAGATTATACGTTTTAACTGTGTCACTTAAAATGGTTCATTCTCGGTATGATAAGATTTTGGAGTGGTATCGATTAGGAGGGGATAAGGTTCTCAACGGATCGGATATATCCAAACGGATGGGAATCGGTTACTGATAAGGATATGATAAAACGGTGGATTATCTGATCCAATATCCGATATTTGTTCAAACGGATCGGTTGTGCTATTCCCATCCGAAAAAAATCAAGGATAGGATCGGATACTACTGCATAAACTATCCGGACGGAGATGGCGACTTTTTGTTTTACGGATAATGCGGCGGATATCCGCGGATAAGCGAATTTTTGAAAGCATGACCACAACTTAAACAATTGCTATCTGCTGCAACCACTGACAGGGCATTAGTTCTGCGATTTCTCAAAACGTTAATGCTTTATTCAGTTCAGTCTTTTTAGCAGTGCTCTCAATTTTACTCATTACTCGAATTTTTCATAAAATGAGTAAGTGAGTATTGTACTTACTCGTACTTACATCTGCGAGTATGAGTAAGTAATTTTAAAAAGGTTGATGTTTAAGTAAGTAAAGAGTAAGTACGAACACTCATTCCCCAGTGTAATCTAAGTAATGAATAAGTAAGACGAAATGCAAAGTATCAAAAAGTAAGTATTGAGTAAGTAAACTCTTCTTACTGGAGTAACTACCATAGAAAAAATGTTCTCCGACAATGTCCATGACTTATATATGGCTTATGGAGGCAGATAACACAGGCCATAGGCAAACAATGCCTTTAAATACTTGCAACGATGCAACTCGTTAAACTTGAGTCATTGACTACGCTACCAAAGATGGGAGTGATGTGAATTTATTATATTTGAAAATGAGTAAGTATTACTTGAGTACTATGCAGGCAAAAGTAAGTAAAGAGTAAGTAATTTCAGCTTATTTTTGCGAATAAGTAAGTAAAGAGTAAGTAATTTCAGCTTATTTTTGCGAATAAGTAAGTAAAGAGTAAGTATTACACTGCAACCCGAAATTTTGAGGGAGTAATAGAGAGTTTGCGCAATTGACGTTCCGTATACGCAGAACGTTAAATTTGACGTCACCACCGGAAATCGACCACGTGATGCGACTCGTTAAACTTGAGTCATTGACTACGCTACCAAAGATGGGAGTGATGTGAATTTATTATATTTGAAAATGAGTAAGTATTACTTGAGTACTATGCAGGCAAAAGTAAGTAAAGAGTAAGTAATTTCAGCTTATTTTTGCGAATAAGTAAGTAAAGAGTAAGTATTACACTGCAACCCGAAATTTTGAGGGAGTAATAGAGAGTTTGCGCAATTGACGTTCCGTATACGCAGAACGTTAAATTTGACGTCACCACCGGAAATCGACCGCGTGATGCGACTTTCTCCTTGCGTTTACTTACGTTAGCGTACCGCTTAATCAAACGCTAAAGTGTGTGATTTAACGTTAGCGTTTACGTTCGGGTTCAGCGAAGCGCAAACTCTAATGAGTAAGTAAGATAGCCACTATGAAGCCCCTGAGTAAGTAAAAAGTAAGTACTGGACATCATGAGAGACACAATTATGAGTAAAGAGTAAGTAAGGGTGTCTAACTGAGAGCACTGCTTAGCAACCCTAAAACCTCAAGAATATGAACATGTCAAATATTTATATTTTGACCATAAATTCAGTTATTATCGGCTTCAAATTGCTAATAATGTTTTCCAGTAAGTTAAGTCTTGAGGATACATGATATGCGAAGCAAAAGAACTCAATTCTTAAATTGTTTATATTAAATGTTTTGTCCAAGGCATATGTACGGTTTCTTCTGTCATTACCAGAGGTGTCCATTTGAAAACACCTTCGTTCATCCTTCAGAAGGAGAACCGTTTACAATTACCCGTTCCTTCATCGTTCCGTAAAATGAAGCCTTCTGAATGTTTATCCTTCCTTCGCCCTTCCTTCATTCAAAACCATGCTATAATCCTTCCTTCAGCCTTCAAAAATTATTTAAATTCCTTCATGCTTCGGGTATCATGCTGCCTTTGTGATATAAATGTTTCAGAATAACGTTAAGCCGACCCGCCAGAAAAATAGTTTTCAGTTGAGTAACGGTGTACGTACGTACATGAACTTAAGTTACGGAAGAATTTTGCCTAAAATATAGTAGATGGAATTGCAAGTTCCAGCGGCGTTCGAAGGCGTAAAAACAACATGTTCCTTCACATTCCATTATTTCTGCAAAGAGCAGAAGCCTTCGTTCAGCCTTCGTTTCCTTTCCAGCCTTCCTTCCCTTCCCTTCATAATTGTCAAAGATAACGCTTCATTCGTTCAAAGAAGCCTTCTCTGAAGGAAATCCTTCGAAGGATGGACACCTCTGGTCATTACAATACGTAATAAGCTAACAGTATATTGTATTTAGAACTAAAAACCAAACATTGAGCAATTTCAAACTCTACAATTGATTCGTGTATCCGAAGATAGGAACAGATATCCGCGGATAAGATCGGATAGCTATTTTTTGTATCCGAAAGCTTCGGATATTATAAACATGGGATCCGAAAATTCACGGATAAGCTTCGGATAAGATTATTTTTAATCCAATGGAAGCGGATAGGATCGGATATACGTCAGTTTTATCGGGCAAAATTCGAATCGGATGGCATATGGATCAGTGCTCGGCACGGATATGGGTACTACCCGGGTACCGATTTTGTGTACCCGATCAATTTCGGGTAATACCCGGGTACACTGTGGTCGGTTCAAAATTTTGGGTACGGATACGGGTATGGGTACGGGCAGGCGCGTAGGCAGGAATTGGCCAAGGGGGTACGTACTTATGTAAACTGACACATTCTATGGGAAATCCAAATCACGAATGTAAAACGCATCAAATTTTGCAAACTGAATTTCAGATTTTAAAATTCTCCACGTTTTACGATTCCATCAAATTTGAATAATTTTGGACCAGATTTTTAATTGGGCTTGATCCGATTTCGGAGAATTTCGAGACCTGGGTTCGCTTCTCTCGTTTCAGCTGGTGCTTAACCTACTGTTCCTGTGACACACGTCTTTGCTTCGAAAAGAAACAGCGGATATCAGGCGTGCTTGACCTTTTCATAATGAAGAATTAAATACAATTCACTAATTTAATAATTCTATCCAGCTTAAAAATTCCCTCGAAGCGATGCGTGTAAGTTACAGAAGATAAAAGCTTTTAATATGAAAATATTTAAAGCCGCTGCTACCATACTTTTGTTGCCGTTGAAGGTTGAAGTGCCAGGGTTGGCAAGTGGCAAGAAATGGCCTGGCCGTTATTGGTTAAAATTCGTTTCTTACCGGCTTGGTCCAATTGCTTGGGTTGGTATAAAATGGTCGTAATTAATATTATCCAAATAAATCCACTGTCCAATAAAAACCAGTTTTAACCAAAACGTACCACCGGCTTGGCTAATATTACGCATGCATGAACACAGGGTTGCCAAGTGGTCAGAAATGGCCTGGTTATTATTGGTTAAAATCCGGTTCTAACCGGCCCGGACCTGTTGTATAGGTTGGCATAAAATGGCTATAATTAATACTATCCAAATAAGTCCACTGTCCAATAAAAACCGGTTGTTACCATTTCTTGCCACTGGCTTGGCCTGTATTGATAAAAGCCGGTTTTTTGCCAACCCAGTTGAAGTCAAATCGACGAGGCAAAGGTCAAAGTGAAATCGGGATTTCGCAATGCATTCAAATCACCCGCTAAGCAAGGATGAACACAATAAAAATATACTCTAGAATCACCCAAAACGTCTCTTTATTGAATGGTTTATTACCCACAGCTTCTTCCCGTCAAAAGTTGACCCATCCATACTCGCGAAAATCGTATCGAAATGCTTTTCCATTTCGATAGAAATTTATTGATCTAGAAATCCTTTGCTCTCGCAATGGACAAACATTGCGATACGATTTTCGCGCGTATGGATGGGTCAATTAATGGCGGGAGAAGCCGTGGGTAATAAATCATTCACACGAAACATGCAAATTTCATGGGTGATTCTAGAGTTATGCTGTTTATACACAGATATTTACATGGAATACTGCATATGCTGAGTTTCGAAGTGATTTTTTTTACAAATAAAAAAAATTGTACTGTCAAATCACTAAAAAGGTTTGCATGTCTCGGTATGGACTGATTTATTTTTAACTTTTTAAGTGATTTTTGAGTTCGTTATCGTTATTTTTCGTGACAACATACCCGTGCTGGGAGTGAACAATTTGCGCTCATGCTGCCTTCCTTGGATGTTGTAGCCTTTCTCAGGGTCCCTCACCGGAATCGAACTGTGATTCTCCGTTAAAACCATGGTGCGTTTATAACATACCATTGACAGTTAATAAGGCAGACACTTGAGAGTTTTGTTGCCAGTACAAGACCATGCAATGTTTTTCAAAGTTACCAACAAAACGCGCCGAAGCACGATTGTCTTTGATCTAATAAAAAATAAAAAACAGGAATTAAATGCACACATGAATCCGATTATCAATAGAGATAAAGTTTACCTAAGGAAACCTTGTTACATCTTTAACTTCCTCTAAGTTTGGGCATCTTGCCGGCAATTTGTCATGACCCGAAGGATACCACAAAAACCAGTCCAATGTCCTAACTAATTAAATCAATTAAAAGTAGCGACGGGTGTTGTGTACAATGGATTGGGACGTAATCGACGGACGCTTACTCGCTCCTACAGGGAATTCCTCGTTCGTGGGTAATAATTGCAATCACCGATCCTCGTTGTTATTGGGAGTAGAATTTTAGATTTTAATATTAATCTGCAACTTCTTGTAGACAGGTTTCTGCTGTTTTCTCCCCTTAAACCATATAAACATTTGTGATAAAACTGATTTAACTTCCACATCTCTGTATATATCCCGTATAATCATATCCAGGATCCAGGTCGTGGTGTCTGTGTCAATTCAAACTACGCGGCATAACCCAGGCAGCATAAAATTGCACTTCCCAAATTTCCCAGTAAGAAACAAATATTGATCCATATTATTTCGGGACAATTTCGGATCATTAATATTGCCCGCATATTACTTCGGTACAAATATTTAATTGAAGGGAGTAACTCAGTATTCACTACCAACGTTATTTTTAAGGTTTTTAGTGGTTAAGTTAAATGAATACGTTTCATGAGGGACTAACTCATTTACAGCTATCGATGGATCAAACGTTGGTCATGTGCAGGGCCTTGGTGGGAAGTTTGCCAAGATCGCTCATCCATGATTTTTTGATGGAATGTAAACTATTTGAAATGAGCTGTAAGTAGGATGTATGCGTATGGTGAAACGTATGGGTTGAAATGTCCACGGCAGAGCTCCGCACGGGTCGATTAATTTTTGATACCGAACTTGAACCGGAACCATACTTGAATTTGGGTAAAAGTACAATGAATGCGTACTCGTAATCGGACCGAATTTTCAAGAATTTTCTAAAAACCGAACCGACCCGTACTTGTACTTGGACCGGACTTGAGGTTCAATTACTTTTTCAATTACTTTTTAATTTTAGTTTACATAAGTTTTAGAACTGCCAGCTGTGCCATTAACAAAGGTGATATTAAAAGCTTCCTTATAAACAAAATTTTTACTATCGCCATTAATACATTTTTGAAGAGAATTTCTTAAACCTTGTTTCCTGTGTTTTCTGTATATGTTCGCAACTTGCCACAATCGTTTATATAAACATACACAATGGCTCTCTGGAAAGCCTACACAATTTTCGACCAACTAGCGTTAAAACGTATTATTTGTATATACCTCAAACACTGAAGAATAGAAAAACATTGATTTACTCTTTGAACCGTGACCTCAGGCAAATGAGTAATTTTTAAAATATCTAGGAGGAAATTCCAATGTCTGCCCCTGTAAACTGATTTTGAAATAAAGTTTCGATACTATCCGTAGCGGTTCGAGTTTTATACACCGTACGACCATACCATGCCTTCATTGTATTCTCAGTAGTTTCATTGAGGTATAACTTTCCATATGTACATGTGTTATACAAGACTGTTCTCGTCTCACATCAAAATAACAACCAATGATACAGGATTTAAGTCATGAGGTTTCTGCGCATGATTAGGTGGAAGTACTTGAATACTTGCATTTCAAGTACGAGTACCAAGTAATTTCAAAATCAATACTTGTACTTGTACTCGTATCTTGCTTCGAGTTATTTTTGTGGACTCGTACTTGTTACGATACTCGGTTCAAAATTGCTTAAATAGGGGTACGCATAGAGTTACTTGACCCGAGAGTGTAAATACATAATTTGTTGTGATTCCGTACTCGACCCGTTCTAGTACTCGTACTTGAATCTCGAGTAGGTACTCGAACCCGTGCGGAGCTCTGGTCCACTGGACATTTCCCCATGCTTAAGGCATAGGGTCACCCTTCACTTTTTCCAGTGGACATTTCCATGTTTAAAACCCTTCAGTTTTTCACGTTGGTTAGTCCCTTAAAATAGAAAGGTGTACGTGATGCTCACGCCGGATACACTAATTCCAGGTTTTAAGGAAATGAGGCTGTACTCATTAAGTACAAAGTCCCAGACCTGGAACATTCTCGTGCTTAAAGATATTCCCTTGATCTTTCGCCAACGTGCACTCATAAAAGTGCATATTTAATCCCCACCCAAAACCTATATTCTCGCCATCTTGAACTAACCCCACAAAAATGTATTTTTAAATCCGCCACCCTAAAAGATAAAAATTATTAACCCCTCCATCCAAAAACGTGAGTAATTAGCCTTCCCTTCACCATACATTGTTTTATTAATCCCCCAAACAAGTCAAAAATCTACTCCTCACCCCAACAAAATTATTAACCCCGTCACCCAAAAAGTGTAATTAACCATCAGTCCGTCCGAAGGAGTTTATGAATAATCCCTCCACGCGTAACAGTGTATAATTAATCCCTCCATCAGATTTAAGGTTATAATAACCTCACAACCCCCCAAGTTCTGATAAAGTTTGTGTGTAAAAATTTTAATCATGGTAAACGGTATGAGTCCATATTTATTAAGTCAATTTATGCATTTATTTATACTATATTTATATTAAATTATAGTAAGAGAAAGAACCCCCTTAAAATGTAAGAAAAAGATTCTTTTATCAGTTGAAACATTAGGTATTTCATCAGAATATACCACTGATTATTTCATTAGTGATATTAACACAATGTCAGTGCAAATTAGCTATACATGATTTAATGTTAATGTATGTATACGATTCTGCTGTTGTGGAGTGATACCAAGAATATTTATTCCCGAATCGACCCTTTAATAATATATCACCGCCTCTTCCGGTTCCATATCTGATATTTACTGGATCAGATAAAATTTCCGATAAAATAGTTTTTAGAATTGGTATGTAACCAATTACCAATTCTGACATTTCCGAATTAAAAAATGATAATGATAGTATGTTTGTCAAGCAGTTGTATGCTTACACCGAAATGGTCAGAAATAGGAATACAGATACATGTGTCTGTATATTATCAGCGGGAACCGTGCTGGAGATAGCATATAACTCTTCTTATATAAGTATTCCATTCTTCCTATCCCTTAAAAGATGTATAAAATATGTTGGTTGTACAGTTGATATGAGATTTCATCAAAATCCTAAATCAAAATGTAATGACATAGACCCACACAATGACATTAATAGCAGATGTAAGTGCTAGAAATTTTTTTTTGCTAGATGCTAATCATGAAAAACCGCTAAAATATAATGCAGCGATAAATACATTTAGTCGGGGTTTAAAATTAAAACTTCCAAAAACAATTGTGAATATAAAATAAGTGAACTTAAAGGAACAAAAAAGTATATGGCTAATTGTGCCATCATTGCCCTTACTCATTTAAATAACTTAGCAACCATTGGCGGATCCTACCTTAATAGTTTACAGACAAATCAGTTTGTAAAGTCAACAACAAAAAGAATTATATTAACACGAAGGTGTGAAATAACTGTTAAAATGGAAAATGAATGTAAAAAGCAAAATTATGAAAAATGAAAATGATTTTATGCTATCACGAAATATGACTAGTGGTTGCTTGTTTATTTTTTTACTTTCTGTTTAATTCTTATAGATAAGTAGATTAGCACGTCTCTTTCAATCCCTTGACCCCAAACTTCGTCAAAACCAATGTAATGAAGACGGGGCATGCAAAAATGTTTCACATAAAGTTGTGAAATAGCTTGCAATTATTTTCTGCCTATATTTACACATTATATCCGGGATCTCGTGTATTTACAAATAATCTAGAATCTGTTATAACATTCATCCATCCATATATCCTTATTGTTTCAAATTGGCTCCATTCTTAAGTATGTATATATATAATTTTATAACAAAAGAAAAGTGAACAATGCATAAATAAAAAAATTAAGAACGAACAACAAATAAACACAGAATAAAAGAAATACAACATAAATAAAACCAAAAAAAGAATAAAACATCCGAAATTAAAATAAGTAATGAATAAAATAAAAATACTGGATGAAATGTTTCTGAAAATAAAATATAATTGCAGAATAAAAAGTAAGTGAAAATAAAATATAAAGACTATAATTGTACTGTTTTCAATATCATTGTGTATTTTTTTGTATTTTCACTTGGGTGTCACCTTATTTTTATATTTCCTCAGTTCGTTTTATTCTATATTAATGTTTTATTCTCTATCTATTTTTTATTTCTTTCAATTCTTCTTATTTGTTATTCGTTTTTCCCTTTTATTCTGGTTATTATGTTTTGGTTATTATTCATTGTTATTGTGCGTATACTTGTTATTCGTTATTTCGTCAATTCTTTTTATGCTGCGTATACTCCCTTTGAATTCAAACTATTGTTTTAAACGACACTTGGACATTGGATTTCTATGTTTCGTTTTAAAATACAAGGATTCTATTTCAACTGACTCTCAAAACTTCTATTTCGATGGAATCTCAAACCCGTGAGCCTTCTACTCAGCTAACCAACATTGCAGAATCACGAGTGAATTCATCTCCAAGACGTACCAAATATATGTATGCAAAAACAATTTAAAGAAAATCAAAGCTGGAATCACTGGCACGACAGGTGCCGAATATCCGGTATTTACTAAAGACCAAAACGCCGTATCTATAAGTTTATAATCAATTTAGGCAAAACAACATTCCTCAGTGAAAAATATATGGTTCAACACAACAGCATTGATGCATATTTTGTAGCTTATAAACAAATGACTTAACATTATGTATATTGCGGGACAGTTTGGGTATTGTTTTACCAAATCTGAAGACCTGGTTCAGCGCATGTGGTGTAAGAAACCTTGGCCTATGAAGCCAACAATAGAGGAGAAATACCAACAATGTCCATCTTAATCTTAATAATCACAGGCGCGAGCCAACCCAAGGAAGATCTTTGACACCTCAGACAAAATCATCCGCTTAGATGATTTGACTGAAGTGTTCAATAGAACTGTAGCATAAGAAAAGTCGTCAGTTCGAGAATTCCAGCAAATGCCCAATGTTTTAGTCTCACTCTCATTTGAAAAGTCAAAGGAACTCTTACGCTCACAGCATTCATCAGGAATACGCGATAATAGATCAGAGTGATTAGCAGTCCATTTGCGTAACTCAATCTTTCATACATGGAAAAGAGCCAACAACTGCGATTGAAGTTCCAGGCACCTATCAAGAGAAAACTCACCAGTGATTACATCATCCATATACACATTGTTCAACGTAGCATAAGCAGCAAGTGGTAACTTAGAAGCGTTGTCTTTTGAGATTTTATTTAATGAGCGTGTGGCTAGATAAGCAGAGAGCTTGACCTTGTGTGACCACTGTCAACCACCATTCTTCCAAGGGCAAACTAGGGTCCTCTCTCCAGAGAATCCTCCGCAGATCCCAGCAATCTTTATGCCCAGCAAACTGCCTATACATTTGCTTAGCATCAGTATTCATAACGCATGTCCATATGCGAAAACGGATGAGATGAGCAATAAGATCATCCTGCGTCTTAGGGCCCACAAGCTGATTTGCATTGAGACAAGTACCAGTTGTAGTCCCAGACTAGCATATTCTCTCATAAACTCAATATACATTAGCTTAGAATCATTAGCCATTCTTTTCTCCATTTGTAACCATCGTCTAGTAGCCATCAACCGGAAATCTTCAAAATCAGGAAGTTCGGCCTTCTTTGGAAGACGCATCATATAACGACCATCTTCAAGCATTTAAAACGTACTCACAAAATAATCGTATCCATATCTTTGGTTTACGTGGTTAATCTTTATTAAACAAGCTAAATTATATGCAAGCTTTCGACATCTAACAGACTGTCATCCTCAGGCACTAAAAAGCAAGTGACAGATAAATTCACACAATGGAAAAAAATATACAATTTTTTTAAAAATAATTTTTGACGATTGATATTTTTTTAAAATTAGCAGTTCGAATTTTCTGAATTAATGGCTTCCATGCAACATCTAATAAAAACCATCATTGACGTTCATCAATTTTCTGTCGGATTGTTGGATTATTAGCCCCTCCTTAATTTTCCTCAAAAATTGATTTGGTTCTTTTATAATTGACTTGGCGTTATCACAATCGATGGAATGACTTCGATTGTTGTAAATATGTCGAGCAACTGCTGATTTCTCACGGTTCTTCAAACGAACATGGTTCATATGTTCTTTCAGTCGTATGTTTAATGGACGATAAGTTTCACCGTAATAAATTTTGTCACACGAATTACATGGAATCAGTGGTCGTCACGGGAACGGGTAAAACCCGGGAACAAGGGAACGGGAACGAGTACAGGAACGGGTACGGGAACAAATATTTTGTTCCCAACGAGTTTGGGTACAGGAACAAGAACACGTTCAGGTGGACCCGACCACTGGGAACAGGAACCGAGATTTTCATTTTGTTCCCGTTCCCATCGGGAACGGGTACGGTCTACACATGATCCCGTTCCCATACCTGTTGTTCCCGGGATCAAGTGGGTACTTTAACCATTTTCTAGAAAGCACTCAAAATTGATGTTGGAAGACTTGAGAATACTTTATTTATGTATACAATTCAATTTGCATATTCCACTCCGTTCTTTTTTCCCTGCAATTTCTACACGCATATCCTTGCCTTAAAGATAAGAATGTTAGAACTCCTGTTTCAATACAATTGCGGTATTTTCTAGATTAGTTCTACAAGTTAGTATAAGAAATATTAAAATAATTATTATTAATTTATACTTTTGCTCCACGTTTTACCCTTCAAAAATTGATTGCTCGAGTTAATAGTTTTATAAAATAAAACTAGCAAAGGGAAATTAACCCGTGCTGGAATATATTTTTCAGATAAATTGTATATGCAGAATAATTATCTTTGGGCCAGCAATTAATCGAAAATATTAATTACCATTTTGAAACCGTCATCAGTATTCAATTTTATTATTGGAAGAGCAACATCAATGTTCCATTCATTCTTGCATCCTTTCCCAGTATGTCATTTTTAAGTGTAGATATTCGGTCTACTCGGTACATAATCCCTGAAGAATTCAACAATCAGTAATTATACTGTTACGTTTCGCTGTGGGAGAGCGTTTAGCCACCCTGCATATTGTCTGTTTTTTATCTGCAAAACGAATGGTTTGATGGTTAGTGAAATCCTGATAATAATTTTTACCGCATTTAATTACAATACCACTCGGACCCGGGAACGGGACCGGGAACACCAGCTGTGGGAACGGGTACGGGTCCACAATATTTTTAATTTCTGGGTACGGGAACAGGAACAGGTCCGGGTACATATTTTTATTAATTTCATGAGATATGGGTACCTAAAATACTGTTCCCATCATAACGGGAACGGGTCCGGGTACGGGAACACTTAAGGGGAGTACCCATTGAGTGGGTACAGGAACGGGAACGGGAACAAACTTTTTGTACCCATGACGACCACTGCATGGAATCTTATATATGACGTGATTTTCAATTTCTTCTTCGTCCTTGATTCGGTTTAGCATACTTTTGATTTTCTTACCAGGTAGGAATGTTATTTTCCATTGAAATTTTCTTCTTAGTAGTCCGCTAATTCTATTGGATAAATTACCCAGAAATGGAATGGGAACCCACTTGTTATCTTCTCCGGGTTCTTCTTCTGTTTTTTCTATCCGAATATCAAGTTGAGAGTCGGTAATGATAGGAGGCTGTTCATTTCTTGTGGATAAATTATTCTGATTTATCATGTTGGACATATTTTGTTGGCTGAATGATTTAAATTTTATACACATTCTATTTAATCGTTTCGAAATTAGACTAGATACTCACAAAATGTTTCTCAGCAGCCTCTTCATCTGGGGAAAATATTTGTTCCTCTGGCAATTTTTCCAATTCCCATAGACGTTGAACCATACCCTCCAACTCGCAGACAAGGTGAAAGGTACAGCTTTCCCCTTCAAGAGCACATGAGAGAATGAAGGATAGGTGGGGCCATTTGCGACCTGAGCACATAATGTCCGTGCGTTCATATTCATATCTACCACGAATGCTGCGCTCCGCACTATGGGCTTCAATTCTGACTCTATACTCTCCATGGAATACAATTGCAATCGACTGTATCATAAAAACCATAAGGACACGGATTTTTCCACAAGAGGGACACAACTGGATTTGTTATTTAGCAACCCATACTTTCGGAATTTCATGTACAAACTGAAGAATGGTTTGGTAGGATCTTGTTTTTATTGCGTGTAGCCAATAATTAAGAATGTGATTGTGTAAACGAAGAGAAACTAAGTGATCTTCATTTGCTAAAGTTGACAAAATGTAGGGCTTCTGATCGGGACAGGACAAATTTGGAACATAAATATTGTCCCTTATTATTTCGGGCGGAATAGGGACACTGTTGGAAATATTGAGCTCATATTATTTCGGGACGGAATGGGGAAAAAATGTTTTTGACCCGAGTTATTTCAGGTCGGGGTTGGGAAAAATATTGCACCCCAAGGATTTCGGGAGGGGACGGAATCTTCTGCTGGAGAAGTTTAAACTAAAAGAATGTTATGCAAATGTGAGGCTGTTCCGAATCACTGACATGATGACAGTTAATTAAAGTCAGGGACACATTTGATCGAATTTGAATTTGTTTGCCATCACCAGTGTTACGACGGGAATCATGTTGTATTTGTTGTTTGATTATGTTTGTTGAATTTAAAATATGAATTATGTAATCCTAAACGATTGGACAATGTTAAATGTAACGACAGAAAAGAAATGGTAATTGGAAATCATTCTCGGTCGCGAGACTGAGACAACCACAAGCTAAGGGCAAAGGCTCTACTTACATTTAAGACACTTCAAATCAAATTGTTAAAATAAAGTAATCAATTTTGTTGTTAAATTGATCTCTGCTACAATTCATTTGCACGACAAGTGCTGGTCCTTCGAAATAGTTAAAGAAGAGTGGAATTCAAGAATAAAACATGGCCTTTCGAACCGAATCCACCAATCCTATGGGTGAAAATCCAGGGCGTGACCGTACTACGGATGAAAATGTTGTTGCTTTTCGGAAAAGTCGGCGAGTTCAAGGTTTCAGTCCCGAGTTCTCAAGTTTACCATCTCGCAAGTGTGGGACGGAGGAGAAAGAGATTCGGACTGAAGTTGCGATGAAACCAAAAGTAGCAGATGGCGCTCGTGATGATTTCGAGTCATTGTCGTCTCGTGAGACTGGTCGTACTCAGGTTAGCAAAACTTCAATATCCAAATCCAGTAAAAGTGACGTTTTACGTCGACAGAAACTAGGAGAACTACAAGCGATTGAGGAGTTAGACAAACTGGAGGAGGAGATGGAGCGTTCTCAACAGGAGTTGCTTCAGAAAAAATGGAACGAAAGCGCGAGCTGGTGTTAAAGCGTATGGAAATCCAGCAGATTTTAGAGGACTCAAGTGATGAGGACACTCAGGGTAACCGCAGCGTTGTTGGTGAAGGCGAGAAGGTTCCATCACCGCAAGAAAATGTACAGAAATGGGTACAAGTAACGAAGCAGAACATCCCTGCAACTACGGAAGGAGCTGAAGGTATCGTCAACAGTCAAATTCAAAGAGTAGTATCAACGGAAGAACCAAAGGTACTGCAACATTTGGCGGAAACCAATTTTCGCATTGACAAGATGCTTTCTAGACAAACGATTCCGAAAGAATTACCACAGTTCAGCGGGGATGTAGCGGAATGGCCTATGTTTATCACGCAGTTCAACAGGACGACAGAAATCCTAGGCTTGAGCAAAGATGAGAACTTGGTCAGACTGCAAAAGTGTCTGAAAGGAAGGGCGCGGGAGACGGTGATGCCAATGTTGACTCTACCGGAAAACGTGCAGCAAGTTATCGACACTTTAGAGAGAATGTTTGGCAGGTCCGATATGATCATAAAGGCATTGATTCAGAAGGTTAAGGATGCGGAACCGCCAAAGAAACGTAAACCTGAAACTATTATTCACTTTTCTAATTTAGTGGATAATTTAGTTTCGACTATGAAAAGTTTAAAAAAGCTTGGTCATATGACTAACCCTCAATTGGTAGAGGAATTAGTGGCGAAGTTGCCATACCAACATCAAATGGAGTGGTGTAAAACTAGGGTTGATGAAATGACTGATGTCAGTCTTACAGATTTGTCACATTATTTGAAAAAAGTTGCTATGGTAGCTACATTGATGCCAAGTACTGTCGACGTTGTTCACAAAGATGTGAAATTCGATAAAAAAGTTCAGAAACCCAAAACAGTTCTCAACATTGTTGAGACCGAGCATGATAAATTCATATGTTGTAAAAGCTCTGAACATGGAATCGCTGACTGTTCAGTCTTAAAGTCAAAGGCCCTCTCAGACAGATGGAAGATCATTTTAGCAAATAAATTGTGTTTGTGCTGTTTTGAGAAGGGGCATCGTGTTGATTCACCATGTCCCGTTAAATCTACATGTGGTATTGACTCTTGCAAAAAAACCACCATAGGCTCTTACATAAGTCTTTTTCCCCAAAGAAAAACGAAAGTGTGAAAGCTCCTTCTGAACTGGTTGGTCACGTATCATATGACGCACATAAAGTTCTATTGAGAGTTCTGCCGGTGATGTTAAGCGGACCAACGGGGTCAGTTAAGGTGTTAGCATTACTGGATGAGGGATCTACGCTGACTCTTCTGGATGCAAAAGTGGCGGATGCTATTGGTGCTGAGGGTCAGGTTGGGTCATTATGTATTACATGGACCAATGGTATCAACAGAAGAGAAGAGGAGTCCCGAAAAATAACACTTCAAGTAGCATCAACAAAAGATGGCAGTAGAAGTTATACCATGAAGAACGTGAGGACAATTGAGGAATTGTCTCTGCCTATTCACCGCATCAACATGGAAAAACTCCGCGAAGACTGGCCTCACCTTCATGATGTAGCTTTTGACTCAATTCAAGGAGAACGTCCGATGATCCTGATAGGTCAGGATAATATTTTATTAACAGTTGCAAATAAAATTGTAAGAGGACCTTGGGTAGCTCCAGTGGCTACTAAAACATTACTCGGGTGGGTTGTTCATGGGAACATACCTGTTGGCAAGTCACAAAGTAGTTCGAACATTATGATTCATTTCTGTGACGATGATGAATATCTGACTCGTTTGGTTAAGGAATCATTTTCTACTGAAAATTTCGGTGTGAAAGTGGTAAAGGAGACGTTGCGGTCTAAACAAGATCAACGAGCGGTAGAAATGATGGAAAGAACAACACGTCGGATGGGTAATCAATTTGAAACGGGCTTGCTGTGGAGAGATGACAACTTGATATTACCAGAGAGTAAAACAGCAGCTATTCAAAGGTTAAACTGTATAGAGAAACGTATGGATCGTGATCCGGAATTTGCGGAAACATATGCAGGGAAATTAGAAGATTTTCTTGAAAAAGGGTACGCGAGGGAGATCACGGATGAGGAAGATGCTGTAGTCCATCCACGGGTTTGGTATGTACCACACTTTTCCGTCACAAATCCAAATAAACCCGGCAAAATCAGATTAGTTTTTGATGCGGCATCAAAATCCAGAGGGGTGAGTTTAAATGAATGCCTACTGAAGGGACCTGACCTGTTGAATTCGTTGACGGCGGTATTATGGCGATTCCGTGAAAAGAAGATTGGTGCTGTTGGGGACATTAAAGAAATGTTTCCTCAAGTAAAGATTATATCCGAAGATCAGCAAGCTCAGAGGTTCCTGTGGCGTGGAACTGACCGGAAAAACCCACCCAGGACGTTCATTATGACCTCAATGATTTTTGGAGCTGCGTGTTCGCCTACTTCAGCCAACTGGATCAAAAATAGAAACGCCGAAGAATATCAGAAAGAATTTCCGGAAGTTTACAACTCCGTGCTCAAACAGACGTATATGGATGATCAGTTGGATGGAGGCGATGATGTTGAACAACTAACGACACATCTTCACAATGTCATAGAGGTATATCGGAGAGGAGGATTTACTATATGCAATTGGGCTTGTAGTTCGATGGAAGTGTTGGCGAAGATAAGTCCAGACTTGCGAGCTAAAGAATATGTGGACTTGACGGCAATGGTTGAGAATCCTGTCCAACGTGTACTTGGGCTCATCTGGAATCCAAGCACAGACGAGTTTAAATTTAAATTAAATTTCCATAAAGTACCAAAAGATGTTGTTGACGGGGTGAAGCTGCCTACCAAACGCCAAGTGTTGAGTTTGATGATGTCAATTTTTGACCCGCTAGGTTTCATTGCTCATTTGGTAATAAAAGTAAAGATATTGTTTCAATTTATTTGGCGCTCAGGACTGGGTTGGGATGATTCATTGACTCAAGCATTGGGAGAAAGATGGAGAAAATGGTTGAAACTTCTGGAAGGTATTCTAAGATTTGCTGTACCTCGTTGTTACTATGCACTATTGAACGTGGCAAATACGGTCGACTTACACGTCTTTTGCGATGCGAGTGAAGAAGCATTTGATTGTGTCGCGTATTTAAGAGTTGAACATCAAGATGAAGTATGTGTAGCTTTCGTTGCGGCGAAGACTAAAGTCTCTCCTTTGAAACCACTTTCAATCCCACGACTCGAGTTACAGGCGGCGGTATTAGGGACTAGGTTGGCTGTGACGTTGAACGAAGAGTTGAATGTTTCAATAAAAAATTCTCATTACTGGTCAGACTCCAAAACGGTACTTTGTTGGATACAATCAGACAGCCGTCGATACAAACAATTTGTATCCCATCGTATTGGTGAAATTTTGGAGACTTCCGACGTGACGGAATGGCATTGGGTCCCAACAGAACTCAATGTAGCTGATGAAGGAACTCGATCTGGAGTTGAATGTGATTTCACAAAAATTGTCGCTGGCTACGGGGACCAACGTTTCTGATGGAACCTCAATCAGGATGGCCATCTGAAATCAAGTGTAAAGATGGGACGGACGAAGAGATGAAATCAGATTTTATTTTCGTTATAACTTCACCAGAAATTAATAAATTTTCTTTGCTCCCAGACGTTTTGTTTTCAGACATCCAGCAGTTAAAATTTGTAAAATAGATGTTCGTAAAGATGGTGAAAAGTAGTCTTTTCATGAGGGGAAGAATGTTACGACGGGAATCATGTTGTATTTGTTGTTTGATTATGTTTGTTGAATTTAAAATATGAATTATGTAATCCTAAACGATTGGACAATGTTAAATGTAACGACAGAAAAGAAATGGTAATTGGAAATCATTCTCGGTCGAGAGACTGAGACAACCACAAGCTAAGGGCAAAGGCTCTACTTACATTTAAGACACTTCAAATCAAATTGTTAAAATAAAGTAATCAATTTTGTTGTTAAATTGATCTCTGCTACAATTCATTTGCACGACAAGTGCTGGTCCTTCGAAATAGTTAAAGAAGAGTGGAATTCAAGAATAAAACAACCAGTTTTTACAAATGGTCAGTTGTATGTGTCATATTATCAAGCTACGTCTTGGCGAAAAGTGAAAGTCAAAATTGCTGATGCCGACCAGCAAACTATATTAATTGACGGCAGTAAATCAATATTTACTACATCTGTGGGACGTTTGCCAAAGCAACTTAATCATGATTTCGTGATGGGATGTAATGTAAACTATTTGAAATGATTGTTTTACTGGATTGTAATCCTCTTATACAAGTCTAATATAATTAGCCCTGTGATGCGGGCTACCTTTCAAGTACACCTATAATCAGTACTTTGTGGTGCTAATTAAGTCCATAACAAAAGCAACTAAAATGAACTAACGAAAACAAATATTGACCGACTGAAGAAATATTTCAACGGCGGGTAAAATAATTCGACGACAGAAAAATATAAACAAGATTTTAATGTACCGATTATATTTTGCAACTAGTAGAAAGCCCTGCTCAGCAGGGATAATTACTCGTAGGTTTGGGATACTCTTACATAGACGCTAGAAGTACATGCAATGAGATTTAAGACTTGAAATATTAGAATAATTCATACAAAATATCATGATTGAGGGTTGAGCACGCTTGGGAACTTCCCACCAAGGCCCTGCCCATCCCCCGTTTGATCCGTTGTTTGCGACTTGGAGTTAGTCCTGCTTTAACATACAAATATTAATTTATCCTTTGAAAGTTTCCTTAAATACATTTTTTGTAAATATTTCATATCTGTCATCAAGCATTTTCCATTGATGATTGATTTTGAGGCCGCCTTGTTGGTGGATGACTGCCCGTGACAATGTCGCCACCCTTGCTTCTGTATAATGGTTTAATAATTTTAAAAAAATTAATAATTTATTTAGCGCGCTTAAATTTGTATCTCAATTCCTTATTACACCAAGACAAAGACGGCCCCGAGGATAAGCCGGTGGTATACAGCAAGCCGAAGGTACATATTTGAGTGCGATGTATGCTCAGTATGATACGTTGCATGATGCAGATGGAGAATAGTGACAATTGAAAGCTTGGCGCTCTCATTCCACTATAGAGCAAGCCGCGCTATGTAGTTTAATATTTTACAATATAGTGCAAAAGTCCGGTAGTATTGTATATGCCGAAAAGCACAGCGAGCTGAAAAAGCTCTCCTATGCGACAGTTTCAGCACTTTCAGCTCGCTTCTCGGCTTGATTGCTGTATATACCACAGGCTTGCTGGGCAATATAGTGATAGCGTTTATATACCATACATAGCGGCTTGATTTATAATGAAATGAGCGCGAATATTCTATTTGAAGGGTTGAGCACTAATAGTGCATAAATTTTGCGAACGCAACGTTATTTATCGATTCATTGACCTATAATCGCGTTCACACATGTGTTGGTGAATGCAGGTGCGCGGGGGAAAGTTACGAGCTTTCCGGGACGCGATTTTGTTCCTACGAACGAACAAAACTGTGCGTGGGCGACTCGAGCCAACTGGTTTGTTGCATGGGTAACCATTGGCTTTCCTTTAGCATGGGAGCGAAAACTCAAGGGTTCCTCATTTCAGCTCGGGACGCCCGCTCACATTTTTGTATGGGATTATTTAACCTGTGAAATTTTAAATGGAACGTGGGTTTTGAAATAGGCTGGATTTGTATTCAAACGAATATTCTCCATGGATTTACTGCTTTCATCTACAGGATTGAATGGATCAGATCTTGTCACGGTGAGTTAATTGAATTATGTTTTTAAGCAGTCTTTATGTAGTTGTAATTATTAGAACAAAGTGGTGATAACTTATTTGAAACAATGGTTTTGTTAAGCTGGTGTCATGTAATAATATTAATGATGTAGCTGAAATAAATGTTGATTGTCTGTTGATTGATGATATATATTTATATAGGAATTTTGCAGGAAAAATTCCTGGTATTGGAATTTAACGTGGGATTTGATATGGGAGTTTTATATCGAGTTTTTATTAGGGCGTGGTCGGGGAAATGTCTGGTAGAATTTCTGGAAATTGCAACATGCTATGAGGCTACAGGCTCTTCATGGTAGGAATTCATCGTACCAAGCTTTATTGAAATGTGGTTTTTATTATCGTTATTCATGGATTAATATATTGTTTGGTCGTATTTGACAGATGTTTGATTGATGTTGAAGTAATTTTGGCGAGAGGGAATATTGTAAATCATTGATTTTTGTTTGCACTTAAGGTTCATGCTTCAAACAAGAACATCGTAACCAGCAGGGAAAATGAAAAAATCTTCCAGGGAAATTTACAAAAATCTTACGTCTGGTTTAAGCATGTATATAAATAAATATGAGCGAGGAATGAATATTTCAAAAAAATACGGTTTCAACGAAATTGTATACACATTTCGTCGTATTGTCACAATTTGTCGCTGAATAACATAGTGCTAGGGTTACACACATGTATGATACTTGTTACTAGGCATGTTCATATCGTTCGATTTTAAAATATCGTTCATATCGTTATCGTTCTGTGAAAAATTACCGATAACGATATCGAGGAACGATATAACGATATATCACGTTGTGGCTTCTGGCAATATTTAACGGAAATTAACAGAACTTTAATTTCGTGTACAAGCTAATTATTATTACTAAGACTCCTTAGGAACCAAATTTTCAGCCCAAATTAGCACAGATTACATTTTATTCCAAATACATGAGTCTAAAAGGCATTGAGTTGAAAATATGTACAACTTGAAGCATTTCAAAGATAATAATGCAAGGCATCAGCGTCAGTAAGAAAACATTAAAACTACACATAATAATTACACCATAGAATTTCTGTTCATCATTACACTGATAACTGACCCCCGAATTCGGATAACCTTATTAGGGAACTTCAGTCATTAAAGTTTATAACGTTTTCAAAGTTATCAAACTAAAGTCAACAAAATAGCAAAAAAATAAAATTATAGTTGCGCTGGTTGCGCATCTTTATTCGCAAAAATGCTAAATTCTGTGTATTAGAATGACGGTCCGCTCATTAATGTCGACTTTTAAATGGATCAGGCATAAAAAAAACATCTTGAACATCTTTAGACCGAATTTGGTGTGGTTTGATTTTCCAAAGTCGTAAAATGTTTTTGTCCACATATTTAAGCCTATGTACAAGCATTCACAGCCGCTAATCCTAATAACTCATGGATTTTTTACGGGCTTTCTCAAACTAAATCTTTCTTTCGAAAACATCGTGTGTGCCCGTAACAAATAAAACGTAATAATTTTTACCCGTATCCGCCCAAATTCCGGATAGTCGGGATTTTCAAAGGGTTGCACGCCAAATTTAACCGGCTGATATGCCCTTCGGCACACTCGCGTATATCCAATAAAAAGGACAAACGTATTTCACTTTCCTAGATTTAAGTTTATTGTATATTTGTCGGCGATGTTTTACTTACAGAACTGAGGGTATTGCAATATATGCTTGCGTAAGTTAGTTACAAAAATGCTATATTAAAAAAAATAAAAAATTCGATGAATCCAGTTATGTATATTATGAATATATATTGTATATACCATCATGTGGTATACCATTATATTAGTGTATACCCTGTATAAACTACCATTATTATAGTGTACACCATATATACACTACCATTATTATGGTGTACACCCTATATATACTGTGAAAACATTATAATATATACTAAATATACCGAACACCACCGATGCGTACTGTACAACGTGAATATACTGTACAGACACGTATCATATACCGTCGAAATATTGTACTCTTCATGTGTCCTTGGTATAGTGCACACATTTAATGCACTGTGCTGTATTTGATATACTTGATAATAGCGTTGTAAAATGTGTTTTAAATAGTACTTCCACGGCGAACCAAATTCGACATTGCTGCTGATCGTTTACATCATGTCGGTCAATTCGGGATCAGTGGAAGAGCATCCTGATTTCTAACCGCATTTTCGCTTTTGCCGTTTGGAATTGCAGGATTTACTATAATATTCATTCAACATATGCATAGATCATATTTCATAGTTGACTCGAAAGTATTATATTGGCATATGGAAGGTTAATATGTTATTGGTGTTCAGTATAACTCAGAATCGAAATAGCTAGTATAATTATTAGAAAATTTTTAATACGCGACTCGCTGTTGCTAGGGAAGCAGTTCGTGTGTTTTGACGTTCGTCTTTTTCGTTTTGAAGTAGCTCGCGTGTCTCCGAAAGGAGCTTGCGACTCTTTGACGAAAGAGGTGGACGTTAAAGCTTGCAACTATTTTCGGGCGAGAACGCATGTAAGGTTTTGAGAACATGCAGCTAGTTAGTATTACTAACGATATACATGCTAAATTAGGCTTTGTGAGACATGTAGAATTAGTTTTTTTTTTGCATTTTTAAAAAACAAAATTAAGCATGTCTGACTTTTTGAAATGAATTGTTTTGAAATGTTTTGAAATAATTGTCTAAAATTGTTCCGGACATTGTGAACGTCTGGGACTCCTTTGAAATGTCCAATCTCTGTTTCCACCCCGCCTCCGTCTCGTTCGGCGAACGTTCCGTGAACGTTCTCGGGATACCAAAGCTCATTTAAAGCTTTCCCTGTTTCTCAATGGGGCTTGTGCTTAGGAGTCGCTGCATGTATGCCATCGATGGGTAATAGTTTGATGTATCTTGAACGAGCTGTACATTAATGTACAACTCAAGATTCGATTCATTCCCCCTCTCACCTGCATTCAACACCTGGGGGAACGCGATCTTAGATCAATAAATCGATAAATCACCTCGCGTTCCACAAAAATGTATATACTGCTAGCACGCGAAGCTTTAAAACTCAAAAAGTGGTCATTAATAATCCTATATTATAATAGACCACTTCCTGTCCGTTAATTTAAACTTTCGCGTAATTGGCTTTACAATTCAAACCATAGCTGTTCACGAGTTCCCCAAGTCTAGTATATTCTATTCTTAATAAAACATTGAAAACTCTATTCAAGTCCTATTCTATTCAAGAACACTTTTAGCGGTTCAAGTCAAGTCTATTCATAGTCCAAACGTTTACGTGACTCAGTATTCTAGTCTAGTCTCAAGTCTAGTCCACAATATATGTTCTATTAGAGGTACTACAGTCAAATTTCTCTATAAGGGAGTACTCTATAAGGGAAAACTCACTATAAGGGACATAGTTGGTTGGTCCCGGCAAAATGCCTGTGTAACTACATGTATAGGACTCGGCTTCTAAGGGATATGTTTGTAAGGGAAAACTCCCTAAGGGAACACATTTCAAGGTACGGTGGAGTGGTACACACATTCTATAATATGTGCAGTCGCTTCCACCAGAATTTGGAAACAAAACGTGCAAACTGTATACTAAGCTTATTTTTGGACTTCAGTTTCCTTCATGCTTGAGTAACCACGATGTCTCGGGAGATTGAATGTGAACTATAACCGACAATATTGTATAAATTTATTAATATTTATTGACCACTAATTAAAATCAAGGAATACGTGTCTTTAAAATGTGTCACACTAAATGCAAAATCTTGAAAAAAAATTTGAAATGCTATCCGGCAATTACGAGAGTAACGTGTACTGAGAAAATAATTTTTAAAGTTCTTTTTCAAGATTTTTGGGGTTGGATTTCAAGAATTGAAATGGTTACCAAAAATTAACAAATCTACCAACTACATGTATTTTTAGTGATTTTTCAATTTTTCATAAGCATGCGTAGTTAATTTTTGGATAAGTTAGTGTGCTTTCTTTGTGGTGGATTTAATTCCTTTGTAAGCCTATAAGGGACCATCTTTATAGCGGACAAAATATGAGCCCCCAGAATATCCATTACAGAGAGAAGTGACTGTACTTAAAATTCACGTACTGTTGTTTCTAGATCGGTATAACTGACAAGTAAAGCCCCCTCCAGATTTTCGAAATTCCGCCAAAATTAGTTTGCTCATACCCTGAGTACAACTTTACTTCATACCTGCCACCTGAAAAATCTTTCGTAGTTTTTTTTAATTTGGCGCGAAGCCAATTTGTCTCGAAAATCAAAACTGTGACATTTAAATGGCATTTAACATGGGAAATTACAAGTTTCACGTACCCCTACCTACGAAAAGTTGATTTTTTTTGTCAAACGGTTTTTTGTACTGTAGTACTCTAATATTTTTCTGCCAACAATATAATAAGCTAAATGCGTATATTAATGACATTAAGGTTACGAATTGACCATTGTAGGGTTAACGGTAACCAATGCTGCAATTAGTTAATTGATTAGCCAGCGATTATTGTCGGGTCCGTTCTTAGCCTTATGATATAGAACGTACATAGTTTTATCAACATTCACAGATAGAGCAGTCATTCATCCAGGTACATAATTTGTCTAACCAACGTTGCATGCCATCAAATAGTCTATCCAGACAGGTATCGTACATAAATATGACCAAATCATCTGCATACGCAACATTTACTACTTTTGCTACAACTTTTACTAGTGGTAAACCCATATATGTACATATTTTGTGTACAAATACAAAAACAGCAGTAAAACAAGATCTACCACGTCGAAAGCCGCGCTGGTTTTTATCAATACGACTGCCACATTGCGAAAGAAGCCGCTTGTAAATAATCTTTTAAAACAATTTGTTTAAGAAAGGTAAAAAATGAATAAGACGATAAGAATCACCACTGCATTTACTTCATTACCTTTATAAATGGGGTAACTGTGGCAGTCTTGAGATGAGATGGAAAAGAACCATGTAGCAGTATTAAGTTAAACAATACTAGTATAGGTGTAACAATTTAAGCTTTTCCAAATACTGTGCGGTTAATTATATCATGGGTACTACCGTTAGGTTTCAGATCTGTATAAGCATTCCAAACTTCCTTTTCATCAATTACATTACATTCAGAATTTATTGGTAGCAGATTTTTAAACATTAGGATATCGCTATCAACATAGGAGCACGGTACAGTGAATGAATTACCTAACAAGTCACATATTGCGGGGGTATTACTTATAGTAGCATCATTATCAGGACTAGTGTATAATGTTTCAATATTACTATTAGATTTACGTGGTATACCCAATACAGAGTCAATGATATTCCATAAATGCTTAGGATTATGTTCATGGCAGGATAGGTCTGTATGGAAATAATTTCGTTTTGTCTTATAGATTTCATTTTTTACCTCTGCACGTAACTTAATATACTCTGCCCATAAATTAGAGTAGTTGTTTAGGATAGATGCATTTTTGCACATGTCCCTTCTTATAATGAGCGATCGTATGTGCTTATTTACCCAGGCTTTGGAGTTTGCTTTTATGCGCTTACACCTGAGGGGTAATACATCTTCAAGTAGTGGTCGGATCGGTTCAGTTAAAAACTGAATATTTTCAGTTCAGTTCAGTTCAGTTCAGTTTGGTTCATGCAATTTTGGTTCAGTTCAAGCTGTAAATCAAACTAATCGGTTCAGTTCAGCCACCGAACCGAACTGAACTGAAACATGTGAACTGATTTTTACTGGTTCACAGAAGCTCGCTGTTCAACAGAAGTACAACGCGGCATTTCAAACTTTCATTACTACATTTTGCTAAAACCAACGGCCAGCCTATGCACACGGGTCAATGATCTTTATCGTCGCCATTTGAGTTCGCTCTTACTAATAGTAAGGCACATTCAGGTTACCATTTCGTAGCCATTCTTGAAGAATTCTACTGACCTAGCTACACAGTTTTTACCATCCAGTTCAATACACATTATTTACGGGGATACGAAGTATTGTATACCCCAGACCCAGACGATGGTACAGAGGAAACCAAACTGAACTGAACTGATGCGCTGCAAATTGAACTGAAAATTTCAGTTTCGATTCAATTCACTTTGTGAACCAAACCAAACTGAAATGTGTGAACCAAACTGAACCAATCCGACCACTATCTTCAAGTAACACACGTATGGTTGCACTTATTACATTATACATAAAATCAATAGAGTACAATTCGTTATTAATAAATTCCCAATTAATTTTACATATCTCAGTATTGAGAATATTCCAATTACAGTTCACGAAGTCCCGATGTTGAACAATTGTAGGTGTGCTGCTACCTACCTTTTTAGAAGATAGGTGAAACATTAAGATATCATGGTCAGAGAGCCCAGTAGTGCATGTCTTCCACTGAATGTGCTTCTGTACAAGTATATATAAGTGGTCAATGAGTGAGCTCGAGGGTTTTTTTCCCTTGGACTGTACGGGTCTGAACGTTAATGATTTGTTTGAAGTTATACATACATACCAATACAGGACTGCAGCTTGACAGTATCTAAGTTAGCATTAGAGATGTCGATATTCATATCTCCTACAATCGTACACTGTCTTGTGTGTCATAAGCTTTTTAAGATTGTCTAAAAGAGCATAAATTTCTCAAAAGAACTGGAAGGAGGTCTATATAGAATACCAATAATAATGGACTGAAATTCTGAGAGGCCAATTTTATAGGCAGTGTACTCTACATTTGAGTTAAAGAAATCAATTGCTAAGTCCAAATGCATATGTCTGAGACGCATATGTATATAGAGCAGCAAACCACCACCTTTTTATTCGTTTTCCTATTATGAGTAAGCAGTGTGTAGCCAGGTAATTCATATAGAACAAGGTTTGTCTTATAGTGACGAAAGGTCTCAGCTAGCGTCACAACGTCAATTGTATTGTCATATATAAGTTCCTTCATTTCCTCAAATTTATAGGAAGAAAAATTATTAATAATAGATTTTATTCTTTGGGTTACGTGATTAACTTTATTAAACAAGCTAAATTATATGCAAGCTTTCGACATCTAACAGACTGTCATCTTCAGGCACTAATAAGCGAGTGAGAAATAATGTTCACAAATTGAGAAAAAATACAATTGTTAAAAAATAAATTTTCGAGGAATAAATATTTACTTAAAAAGAAGCTATAATTTGTGGAATCAAAGGCTTCCATGCAACGTCTAATTAAAAAACTACCATTGACGTTCATCAGACTCTTGTCGGATTGTTGGATTTTTAAACCCTCCTTGATTTTTTTAAATAATTGATTTGGTTTCTTTATAATTGACTTGGTGTTATCCCAATCGATGGAATGTTTTTTGTTATTGCAAATGTATCAAGCAACTGCTGATTTCACGATTCTTCAATCGAACATGGTTCATGTGTTCTTTTAGTGGTGTGTGTAAAGGACGATAAGTCTCACCATAATATATTTTGTCACATGAATTGCATGGAATCCTATATATGACATGGGTTTCGTTTTCTTCTTTATCCTTAATTCGATTACGGAAACTTCTAATTTTCTTTCCGGGTAAGAATGTAATTTTCCATTGAAATTTTCTTCTTAATAATCCGGCAATTTTATTGGACAAATGAACTAGGAATGGAATGGGGACCCACTTAGTGTCTTCTTCGGGTTCTTCGTTCCCATTTTTGATTTTAATTTCAAGTTGAGAGTCAGTTATTACTTGAGGCTGGTCCTTTCTTGTGGATAAATTAGATTGGTTGATTGGATTGGATGCGCTATGTTGATTAGATGTGTTAAATTTTATGTGCATTCTTTTTATTCTTCTCGAAATGAGGCTTGATGGATATCCATTTTGTTGTAGAATATTCTTCGAAGTATCCTCTTGTCTATGTATAGAAGCATCTAAAAATGGTATTTGATTATTTGTTTTCACTTCAAATGTAAATTGGATGTTCGGATGAAATTGATTAATTGTGTATAAGATGTTTTCAACTTCGTTCTTATTTACAATGGCAAGAACATCGTCTAAATATTTTACCTAAAAGTGTATTTGAGGGTGATTCTTGATAAGTTTGTCCTCTAGTGATTGTAAATATATATCTGCTAGAGTTGATGAGATGGGGCTCCCTAGTGGACTTCTGTCTACTTGTCAGTAAATGTTACCTCGAAAGGAGAAAAACGTATCTGTTGTGCAAGTTCGAAGCAATTTCATGATATCATCGACTTCAATAATCTTCGGTAGATTATCTTTCCATTTAACATCAGTAGTAAGTAAGTCATGTGTGGCTTGTAGCGTTTCAGGCATGGGTAGGCTGGTAAAAAGTGACTTCGCGTCAAATGAAATGAATATTGCATCTTCAGGTATTTTTAAGTGACGAATTTTTTTCATGAGTTCCGAGGAATTCTTAACTGAGGACCAGAATTCCGCAGCTGATTTAGATACTATTTTGTTCAAAATTTTGCTGTATTATAAAAGATGGAGAATTTGAAATCATTAATAGGTCTCATTGGATTGCCATTCTTGTGAATTTTAGGTGACCCAAAACATTTTAACATCCTAGTATAATCTGGTAATAAGTAAGCATGCGTTTCTTCTGTAATGTTCTTTTCATGGAGATTATCGCAAACACGTTTCAGAGATTTGTAGCATTCCTTTGTTGGATCAGAAGGTAACAATTCATACGGACCGGATTCAATTAATTCATGAATTTTTACTTCATACTCTGATTTGTCCATAATGACGGTTGCGTTACCTTTATGGGCTGATAAAATGTAAATACTTTTTTCGTTGGTTAAATTACGTATTATTTTCTGAATTTTAGCATTACTGGTATCCAGATGTACTTTTTGAAGTATTCCAGTAAAGTTTTGACGTACATCAGATTGTTCGTTAGGAGGTACATTGAAAGATGCGAAATTGACCTCAGTACTTGCGATGAGTTTTAGTTTTAATTCATCAACGCCTCTTCCAGTACGGGTTACAGAGAAGTTTAATCCTAATTGAAGCACATTCATCTCCTCTTTTGTCGGAAGATATGAACTAAGATTCACTACTGTTCTTTTGGCACTTAGTTTGTCTTCATGATCACCTGGAACAATGAATTCTTGAAATTGTGATAACACAATTTTATCAATTTTATTTGTTTATTTTGATTTGATTTTCTGAAATTAGGCGTCATAATCATTCTGTAAATAATGTTGTAAATCATTGTAGATTTATGTTGGTAATTTGGCCATGTGTTGATTTAAATTGTAGATAGACTGTCTTGTTTTTTTGATATCTTTTTTTTTACAATTTAAATATACGTTCTATACGGACTTTGCTACCTGATAACTGAAATGAATGTATTTGGGGGTCAGGCTAGAAACGAGAAAAGGCTAGAAATGAGGACCATCGAGAACAGAGGTCAAGAACTGGGGACGAAAGAACCAAGGACACTTTCAAGTGAGGACAACCCAGGACAACATCAGTGGATCACTCCGGACAAAACCGTCGGGACAGAATCAAAATCAGTGGGGACAAGATCACTGAGGACACGATCGGTGGGACAAGATCACTGAGGACAAGATCAGTGGGACAAGATCACTGAGAACAAGATCAGTGGGACAAGATCACTGAGGACAAGATCAGTGGGGACAAGATCACTGAGGACAAGATCAGTGGGGACAAAATCAGTGAGGACTCAAGCTGTTTTAAAATATTTCGTACAGGGATCGGATTTTTGTATGAAGACGGGAAAAATCTTCGCAGGGAAATTTAAAATGGAGGGAATTCCAAGGAATTTTAGGATGTTTCTGCAAATTCGTTTACCTTTTCGTTGCAGGGATTTTCAAAGTGATTTTTAGATTCGTTGACCTTATACGGCATTTGAAGTCTTGTAGGGAAATGTTTTAGGCAAACAGGAATTTTTAGATTGGTTGACGTTATTCGGCAGGGTTTTGACGTCTTGTAGGGATTTTTTTTGCAAGCAGGGATTTTGAAATTCATTGACCGGTGTTTTAGCAGGGATTTTTGAGATCGTTGAGGACCTGTCTAGGTACATAAAATTCAGCATGGAAATTCATATCTTTCAAGGAGATTTACAAAAATTCGATCCATTCGAGGTTATTCGAAACAACGACAATCATAATTATACTCCTTCGCAGGTACACATTAGTTGTAGTTTGATTCAAACATTTATTCAAATATGGAAGAATATCCTCTAGCAAACTCTTTATACAGGCCAAGATAAGTGCCAGAAAGGCGGTTGAAGAGATGAAGCTTGCCAAATCCTCCTTGGAACCTCCGCATCAGATATTATCATCAGTTGTTCCTGCAACCTCCCCTACTGCACAAGCTCAGCTGCCTCGAATTCCTGCAATGTTAAGGACCATTCAGCGTCAGCGGCAGATGGCAAATTTGCCGGTGGCCATACCCCAGTGTGTCAACAACCTTGTAGTACCACAGGAATTTCAGATAACTGACAAGGGCGAGGATTTTCTGCTTATCGACGAAGGGAGGGATTCGAGTAGGATGATAATGTTGGGCACAAAGGGGAATTTGGTACATTTTTACTCATCGAACCAGATTTTTGCCGATGGTACTTTCAAATCCTGTCCTCTTTTATTTTCGCAATTCTTTACGATTCATGGGGTTGTCCACGGTAAATTATTTCCCCTGGTCTACGTACTTTTGAAAAATAAAAAAGAAGGGCATATTTGCGAATGCTTGAAGTATTAAAAAGTCATGTTTCCCAAGATTGGAATCCGGCCACCGTAACAACTGACTTTGAACAAGCTTTAATTAATGCCTTCACACAAAAGTTCCCAACATCTCGGCACCAAGGTATTTTTTAAACCAAAGCATTTAAATTTAACTCCTTGCAGACTTATTTGAAGAGGTGATAATTATTACATAGTTTTGTACAGGTTGTTTCTTCCACTTCACCCAGTGCATATGGAGAAGAATTCAACCGCTACCAGGAACTTGTAAGGAGTACAAGTCAAATGATTTATTTGCTCAAAACATAAAAACGTTAGCAGCGTTGGCATTTCTACCCGTCAAAGATGTTGTCTTCGGGTTCGAGGTTCTTTAGAATTATGAATTCTTCCTGCAAAACTCAGAATTAGTCTTTACTAGACTACTTCGAAGAAACTTGGGTTGGGAAGAGGTATAGACATGGAAATACACGTTCGGTTGGTCTTTACTCTCTTCAGTCCTGGAATTTTTACGAAGTTACATTCAATGGCGAAGCAAGAAGCAATAATTCCCTTGAGGGTTGGCACAGAGGATTTTCTTCGCGTTTGGGAGGCGAGCACCCTAATATTTGGAGGTTTATAAAAGTGTTGAAGCAAGAGCAGGGATTGACAGAGCTTAAAATAACTCAGCTTGGAGCTGGCATGTCAACTCATCCTACGAGGATTAATTACCGGGAATGTGCAGACCGATTACTAGCCAAGACGTCGTCGTATGCAGGTAATTTCAAATGATTAGGAAAATCATAATTTGACGTCTTTTAAAAAATTGATTATTTGGTATCAGGTATTGCTTTTAAGAGAACCCGTGAAATGCAGCTTATTTCGGAAAATTTAAATCTCCAAGAGCTACTGGGAAACATGGGCTGTACTCTGCCTCCTGATTTTTGTATGGCCGATATTGATGCCGTTGTTCTTCCGCAGTTGGAGAATACATGACATCTGTATAGCACGAACCATGAAAATTCTGTGAATGAAACTTTAATTATAAATTATTTGCTTGGTGTGGCTAGTAACATGAAATACAATGTGTAGGTTAAGTTGGAGTTATATAATCGTGTCCCAACTCTGCTGTTTATTTTGGTTGTTTTGGCTTCAGTTTTAATCGTGCGTTAGATTACACTAGTGATGGCTTGTTTTCTGTTACTTTTATGCTGTTATACATGTGCTCATTGTTGGTTGTATTTAGAATCGTGTCACTTTGTTTCTTGGTTTCATTTCTTGTGCTAATTTTAGAGCCAACTGTTACATTTGTCCTATTCCTTTTATAATTGTCTTGGGTTGGTAAAGTAAAATGTTGTCTGCTGAAATCCTCATTTACCTCGTCACCTCTTCTTGTATTATAAGATACAATTAAATTATTAGCGTGTAAGCTGTTTTAAGAATCCAAAAAGCCTTAACATTTGGTGCCAATTTGACTTTTAATAATAATTTTTGCAAGTCCTGGAGAATCTAAATTTGAAGAATGTAATACTAATATTATTAATTATTTCAAGGGACATCGTGGCCGGAAACTAAAGGAAGCCGGCGATGAACTTGAAACAAAGAAAGCGGTTGTGGAATTAAAAGCCAGGAAAAACTTTTGGAGGATAATTGGAATTGACTTCCAAGGATGAAGATTTCGAGCGACCTCGAATTGAGGATTTGTTGAAAAGTAGATTCTTCTTCGGAGTTACTTCTTGATGACTTCCCTTACTTATAAAAAAACAGGATTTTCCCGTGGGTCTACCCGGGATGGAGGTGATATCGGCAGCAGTCCAATTTACTTTGATCGAGCCATTCCATCGTCGTTACCCCCGGAACTGCAAGATTTCTTAAAAAAGTATGTGTCAAAATTTACATTATGTTTTCAGCATTTTTCAAATCTATAGTTTTTACAAACACTTCATGATTTTCAAGGTGCCTTACCACTAATGAGCACTCCCGGTGGACAGCTACTCAGCAGCTAGAACACACATGTTTGAAGATGCAGTTGCAAAAGGGTCCGTAACTTCGCTGTATTCGAGAACATAGACCTCATGATGACGTAATTTAGAAATTCTCACACATTGATTTTATTACGAGCAGGACAGAAGTGTTTAAGAAGGTGGGTGGATGTAGTGGTGCAGCATTTCTAAATTGGTTTTTTAGAAAAACAGGGAGGATCAAGATAAGGAAATATACACAATATGTTATATAGGATGTTTCATCCTTCCGTTGTGTAAAGGTGTATTCCCGCAACAAAACGAATTCGAAGTCAGGAATCTTGGAAAAGGAGGGTTTGGAGATGTGGTAAAAGTGAGAAATAAGCTTAATGGAGGTATCTATGCCTTAAAAATAATTCGATTAAATCCCAGAAATAAGTTACTGAAATCAGACAAGAAAATCACTCGTGAAGTGAAGTGAAACTTTTGTCTCAATTAAATCGTGAGAACGTTGTGGGAAGGCTTTTACTTTCCCGACCAGATTTTCGAATACTACCACCTACCACCTACCGATAATTTTGCATACCACCTACCACCTCACCTACCACCTACCGGCAGTCTTACATACCACCTACCACCATCAGCAATCAAGTATGTAACAATCAATTATTAAGCTGTCATTCATTTCAATTGTTTCACAATGAGTTGATTCATTGCAAATGAGAGATGGACGTGAATTTAGGCGTGATAAAATCCGAAACAATTGGTTTTACTTATTTCATCTGACAAATTGATACCGACGAACAAGCTTTCAGTGTATTTCAACTATGTGGATTGGTTACCTTCAGAAAGGCAGAGAACATTTCGTTGCTTAAATTTTAAAAGATACCATTTTCATTTCGTAAATTATGCTTTATAAATGGGATCTCCGTTAAAAATGGTACGTTTCAGAATTTAGCCGACGATATGTGGGAATCGTTTATTAATTCCCGTCAAAAACAAATATATTGATGCAGATTTTAGATGGAAGTGGTTCTCAAGCTGCTGATATGCATTTAGCGGAGTGCATTTACAGAAACTAGTTGAGATCGACTTTAGAAGAAAATAATTGGTGTTTTTATAAATTTTGGACGATAGGAGAAAACATACCCTGGCCCTATATAAAAATATACGTTTCATGAATTGAAATTAAAAGAGAAGTAACGTTGGGATTTACAATATATTTGATGAATAGAACACAGAAACATACCACCATCATACCACCAAAACATACCACCAACATACCACTAAAACATACCACCAGCATATCACCAAAACATACCACCAAAACATACCACCAAAACATACCATCAACATACCACCAACATACCACCAAAACGCACCAACAAAACATACCGCCAACATACAACCCCAACATAGTTAAATATTTTGCATTTTGTTTATTTCCTGTTATAAAGAAAAAAACCTGAATTAATATCACCATAAGTTTGTAAATGTTTGTTCATTACGTCTTCTGAGTATGAGACTTGTTACAATTTGGAGGAAACATTTTACCTACTCCGCGGATCTTTTTTCCTATGCTGAAGAAAGCCGAAAGCTCGTTCGTCAGTATCAATTTGTCAAATAAAAAAAGTAAAACCAATTTATAGTTTCGGATTTTATCACGTCTAAATTCACGTCCATCTCTCATTTGCAATGAATCAACTCATTGCGAAACAATTGAAATGAATGACAGCTTAATAATTGATTGTTACATACTTGATTGCTGACGGTAGGTGGTAGGTGAGGTGGTAGGTGGTATGCAAAATTATCGGTAGGTGGTACATATGTAAAGTGGTATGTCAGGTGGTAGGTGGTAGTATTCGAAAATCTGGTCGGGAAAGTAAAAGCCAGCCACGTTGTGCGATAATTTAACTCCTGGATTGAGACATTAATTGATGCTGCCAGCGATACCTGTTCCACGACCCCTACCGTATCAACCCCTGCCACTGCTACAACACCCAATAACTTCAATGCAAAAAATTCTCAGTGTTCGTTTTAAGGATGATAATTTTCACCAAAATAGCGTAAGTAACTATGAATGTGACTTACTTCGTGGATGCTATATTATTGTAGTTATGCACATTCACAAATATAAATATGGTTTAGCTGGGTATTAACGATAATACTGAAGAACTAGCCCCACCAGCCAAGGATTCTGATTGGAGCATCTCTATTCGGGATGGAGTCGATCCTAATGACAACGATGAATCTTCTGATGAGGAAGACATTTTTGGACCTTCATTTCTGTAAGAAATGATTATGCTACTTCTGTGTTGAATCATTGAAATTTTCTTCCCATATATTGTTTCGCTGTGCTGTTGTTTTTACAGACGACTTGGAAGTGATGAATCCGATGACATTATATTTGAGACCTCTGGTCGACTGTATTTAAATGCAATCCAAAAGTGAAGAGGAGACAAGACGGGAGATGAGCATTGAAGTTGCTGAAAAATTTTCGGGTGCTAATTCACGAAGGAAAATGAATTCTCTGATTAATTCTATGATAACAGCCTGTAATTTGAAAACTTTCGAAGAAGCTTCAGAAGAGATATTTATTTAGAATCCGAACATGGAACTAAAGGTTCGGGATTTTGGAAGTCTTGCTATGACAACTGGATTTCTCGAGCTGGGGATTGGGACTTAGTTCATAGGGTTGCTGCTCCTGTTAATACAATCCATGCCTCTTATGACTTTGGAAAGCTAAAAAAATCATTGCTATTAAAGGGACAAAAATGGTAAATTCTTGTATTGATCCCGTCCTGAAGATTGGAAATGACAGGTGTTTTTCTAGGAGTAAGCGGATTTTCAAAGGTGACCAAAAATTGCTTAAAGTAATGAAAGATATGGAGCTACAACATTGTTGGGCAGCAGAGATGACTCCAGATTGCTTTCTGGAGAATTATTGATTATTGATGATTTTACGTACTTGGTAAAGGATGAGAGCAAGAATTGCTCCTACACAGTTTTTGATGTGCAAAGTCCTTGTGGATGCAAGTTGGAAGTGATGAATCCGATGACAGTATATTTGAGAGTCAGAATAGTATTTCTACCAGTAATAATGGTGTGTTAGAATCACAAACTATAATAATACATTAAGCCAATAATTAAAAGTCAATATGATATGATACGTGTTTGATACTTAATTTTTTGTCACATTAGAACTGCAATTCACGCCGGGCTATACCAAGATGGTGACAGGGTTTGGAGGTTATTCCGATAAATTGTAGGTCTATAGTTCATATTCATCAGCAGGGCATGATACATCGTGACCTTAAGCCAGTTAACATTTTCTTGGATTCTAATGATCATGTTAAGACGGAGATTTTGGGTTCGCCACAACAAATATTTCGAGCAAGTAATCTTCCAGTTAACTGTATGAAATATTTAAACTTAAGCCAGTAAACTAATTCTGAATATAATATTTAATCGTCAGGAGTTCTAGCTACAACACGTTGCGTTTATGTCGCGCAGGAGTTAGTAACTACTGGAACGAAGGCACTTTACAATCAAGTAAAATATGATCCTGGATATTATTACGTACTACGTCTTTCATTTGTACATGTAATGTATTGTTTTATTGTATGAGTATTATGTATATGAGTAAATCTTTCTGTGCCTGACCCCATGCTGAAAATGGTAACCATACGGTCTGAGCAGTATGGGAAAGTGTTTCCCTAATAATATTAGCACATGAGTATAAGTCCTTTTTTCTACAAAATGACTGATCTAATCACACAGGGATTTTGATTACCGCCAATTTCCCTCTTTCCCCACCTGTGTCCAGTACAGGGGTTGCAATCACCCACAAATGGAGAGCGTTGTTGAAATCTGCGGTCAAAACTACAGGTAGGCTACCCGGGCTGAGTGACTTCACTGAATGAACGTATACAGGGTGAATTAAATAATTGGCGGAATTCAAAAAGTTAGAAATTACACAAATTAATGGAATGACGCCCATTATCAAATCTAAACCTATAAGTGACCTAATATTATATATTATTGGTCAAACAACTTTCGTACTGGTATACAAGGTGCCCCAAAATTACTGACAAAGACATTTTTCTCAGGAATAAATTGTCAAATATGATGAAACCATAGCATTTATATAGAAATAAAGGGGGTAAAAATAGAAACTGCAAGATCCAGAGATGTTCAAACGAAATAGCCTTTCTTCAAAACTTCGAAGGCCATTTTTTCCTAACACGAATTCCTTGATGCTTCTTTTAAAAGAATCCTTTGAAATATGATGCCCATCACTCAGCTTTTTTCACTTATTAATTTAATCGTTAATTTAATGACTCCTGCCTTCAGCCTTCAAAAAAATCAGCCTTCCTTCCCACTCAGCCATCATAGCACCAAAAACTATAGCAATGCATTTAAACAACCCTTTTGCAGGTTAAAGACCTTAAAATGAGCAATATAATTCAAAATTGCATGGTTCCCAGGTATTTGTCATTAAAAAAATGTACTCAAATTCGTCCGAAGCATAAATTCAATGAGTATATATTGTCATGATCCAGTACTAATCAACAAACGGTTACGGTTTCTCAGTGCGAACATTAGTATGTACATGATGCATTTGCAGTGATTTCAGTAGCACTCTCATTGTTTTCTTTGTGGCGATCATTTGTCGTTAGTTGTACGCCGAAGCCGTTTAAGTAGCAGAGGGCTACTTTACACACGTCCTTCCTTCGCCTACCGTTTTCTGTTAATATTAGGAAGCCTTTATCCAGCCTTCCCAAATTAATTCAGCCAACCTGATTTCCCTTCTCAACCCTCTCTGGAAACTTGATCTTCTGCCTTCAATCAAGCGTTTATTAAAGGCTACGCTGGACATATATGATAAGATCCACGTGAAAGGCAAAGCAAGTTGATGCCCCATAAATAGCTGGCGTAAACTTGCTTCTCTCACTCAAGCCTCTTTACGACCCTCCAAAAGGATAAGGTTTCGTGCTTAATTGTGAGGCAAAATAATACCACTGAACTGTTTGTTATCAACACAATGAACTCAAGTGAAGATTTTATTGTGTATAATAATGTGGTGGCACGTTCCATCCACACAAGGGTATTTTTATGACCCTCTTGAAAGTGACAGGAATCATGCGGTGCCTGCACTGCATGAAACCGTATCAAATTCCCTTTTTTTCTTATGTAAAGGTTTTGAAATTTAAATTGTGGAAGTCACCTCATTTTTGTCCTTCTCATCTTCATACCATTTAATTATAGTGATACCCAGTCATTCTGGTTAGCAATATAAATTTAAAAAACTCGTTGGAACAATTTGTACTGGCAGACTCTCACAATATTCTAATGAAAATATTAACCTGGGCAGTTAAATTGTTTTTCCGGATGTAATATAACATGCAACATAATAATCTCCAAAGGAATTTTCTCCGCTTAAAACTCTCCACCCGAGCGTAATTATCTCCCCCGGAGTTTTCTCACCGTAAATAATTCCGCCTAAAAATCCCCGGAGGAGTTTTATCGTAAATCCCCGGTGGCACATGTTCTGCCCATGACAATATCACGTGGTGCGGTTTTGGTTCGTATTAACTCAATTCAAATGATATAGGATTCGTATTAACATGAAGGATTCTAAAACTCTAAACATGTTGAATCCAAAATCCAATATTTATACAATGAATATTACTGTGAATAGTCTACAGTGTACGGAGCTCACTTTCAGCTTTAGTTTTTAGTAAAGTTAAGTTAATTGTTTAACTTGAATTTCCCACGGATGATGTTACTGTCATTCTATATTAACCCTCCCCCTCCTACCTTCGTCATCGTCATTTCTTCTCGCCCCCTCCCTCCTTTGATGATGACTAGGCTTGAGATTTTGCGAAAAATTCGAAATTCTAAAAACGATTAGTTACGATACTCCCATGGGAGTAAAAGTAAACCCCAGATACTAGTAGAATTCAAATATGAAAAAAAGTTGCGAAAAATGCAAAATTTGCGAAATGGGACGGTTAACTGCGAAATTTGAAATTCCATTACAAATTCCAGAACCTTGTAAAATATTTTACATACAATCATAATATTTTGACATTTTTATCATTCAATTCTGGATCTTCGGGTTTACCCGCATACTATGTACAATGGCATTCTCTCGTGGATCGCCTCATAAATAGCAGGCGTGAACTTGCTTCTCTCACTCAAGCCTTTTTACGACCCTCCAAAAGGATAAGGTTTCGGGCTTAATTGTGAGGCAAAATAATACCACTGAACTGTTTGTTATCAACACAATGAACTCAACTGAAGATTTTATTGTGGATAATAATGTGGTGGCACGTTCCATCCACACAAGGGTATTTTTATGACCCTCTTGAAAGTGACAGGAATCATGCGGTGCCTGCACTGCATGAAACCGTATCGAATTCCTTTTTTTTTGCAACAGTAATGAAATACATTAATACGTATTTACACTTTAACACGTTCAATGTGTTGATCTTCACACACACATTTTCTTTGATTAATTCACAATTTCTGAACGATTTAAAGGCAGATTTAATAGAGGAAGGGAAAAGCATTTGTAAGCATTGTATCCCATTTGTTTTCACTTTGTCATTAGGAAAGCATTAAGGCATTAAGGTTAATTAATTGCATTAAACCCAAATCATACTCTATTTATACCCTCACGTTCAATTCACATTTTGCATTACTTATTCTGCTGTTTTTACCCAATATTTTCAGTAAATATGAGCTTGATAACAAAAATTACTTCTATTTATTCCTTCAATGAATGATTGTAGTTAGCATTAGAGTTTGTTTTTAATACACCATTGTGAAATAAGATCTGCTTGAACAGACATTGAAAGTGAAGACTGAAAATTTGTTTTCATATCACACACTGAATTGTAATTATGTTATTGTCAAATCGACACATGCATTTTATGTGTATGTAATATGCACTTTAAGAAAAAACCCAGTGTGTAACAAACAAACGTTCATTTTGCAAATGATACGGATGTCGCAATTGTCTGCTTTAATTTGTAGGACTTACCTCCACACATAAATGTTCGTTGAGGTTTATACATTAGCTCATTTACGATCAAGTTCTTGAACGAGAATATTGCAACAGTATTTGTCCAATAAATCATTTTTATTACAGTACTGGTTAAGTCTAGCTTGAGTTTTAGTCGGTTTTGGAAATTTAGTTGTTTAACTAAAATAATTTCGATTTATTGCTGCAATAAATAGTTTTTATCGTAAGCATTATTAAGTAAGACTCACTTATGCATTTGTTCATTATAATCTCCCAGAAACGCGTATTGCTGAATCATCAGAATAGCATTTGTGACTACTTGAGTTTGAGCATTTTATCTCTTAATCGTATCGATTTGGTGAACCTAATTCTCGCGGCCTGCCTATCGCTGCAAACGTTTTAAAAAACCTGTTTTTGAAAACAAGTTTCTTTTTTATACATTTAAGTTGAACAAGGATTTATGAAAGTAATACTACAATAAGAAAAATGAGTGTAGAGATTGTCTGCTGCAACCCTCTCGGCAGACATTTGAAGCAATGTAGAGCTTCTAAAAGAACGAAGTCCAATTTTCGTCCAATTACTGAAACCTTGAGAATAACTTCCGATGTTCTTCTTCCTCTGAACTCGTACATATGCAATCCTTGTAGACTGGCAGTTGTGCGGAAACCTGCGCGAAATAGGTAAGTTTTTGGTACGTCTTCTTCTTTTACGTATCTGAAATAGTATGCCATGTAACTATTTGCGTATTTTACGTATTAGTAATGAAGATTTGGCTTCTGGACCGAACCATCAAAATACGGAGTAAGCTATCATTGTAAATTTCAGTAGCCAGTTTGTAGTATTTGACTATCCTTTTTGCTAACAATGATTGATAATTTCTAACATCTATTTGCAACTAAACACGCTTCCGCGGCGAGCAATATGCATTGAAAATAAAACTTTAAGAACTTTAAAAACTCGGCATTAAAGGAAATTTTTTAATGTAGATGGTAACTCATGGCACGTTTTATTTTTTAAAGGAGATGTCCAGATGTGGCTTCAACAAGTTTTCAGTGTGGAGGGTCAGGCTTGCTTACACAAACAAAAGTCATGTGCGTAAAACGTTATTGTGACCTATTTTTTATTTTTCATTTTGTTGGACATCGTATTTATAAGTTGAATTGTTTTAACAGAAAATCGATAGTTTGCCCCAACCCATTTGGAAATCACTCTACACCAAGGAGAAAAAAGTCAACCGAGGTGTGGTTTCGCGTAAGTGGTAAACTTTTGGAGAAGTATTTGGCACTTCCAATGAATTTACCAGTGATTACAGAAAGCTATGTTTGCTTCGATTGTAAGTACAAGGTCTACATGGAACATGCCAAGGAATTTTTGTAAGTTACAAATTTATGTTAAATTCCGTCCAAAATTATAATTTTGGAATTTATAAAATATATCATAATGTTACCTCCAACACCTTTTCCTCCTAAGAGAAATATAGTGCGCACGGTATATTTATCCTCCCCCAAACACTCTATTTTCATTTTTATAAGTTCTTCTTGCGTGTTCCTAATACCTGACACATACGGAAGGCGTTCCTACAGAAATTCAAATAGAAGGTACTAGGGGAGGGTAAATGTAATTTGATAACAGTTTATAGAATTTTTGGTTGACTCATTCCGTATTTAAGTCTCATTAATCTCCTGATCTGATAAACAAATTTATTTCAAAACAGGGCTATTCAAATTGGCCGTTTTAATAAGCAGGTTATAGTATTAGACAGTATAATTGCAGTAACAATGCATATAAAGCGTGAGGAAAAAATGCACCGTTTATATTTTAAGCTAAGAATTTTAGATTTGTTGTATCCCAGTGATTGAAATATCGAAAGTGTAAATTGAATTGCTGGTTTATTAAAAAGGTGAATTCAAATATGTTGAAGGATCCAAAGAGGAGTATAACAATCCATTTTCCGTAGATTCTAAGCACGTTTTTAAATTAGTATTTGAAAGCAAGCATGTTGAGACTCAAAAAAGAATTTATGTTGAATTCCTCAGAGACTGCGGTTTTGAATTATATTCCAGGTGTACACTAGTTTCATTTTTATTTTGACAAATTGACGGACATTTTAGTAAGCGGACTACTCAGATAAAATATTTGGTAACTGTTGCCCATCCTATTAAAATAATGAAATTGTACGTCACAATTAGGATTACGAAATACAGATTATTACTCTCCCTTCATTTCAGTCCTGGCGTATACTGCGCAGATCCTTTCCAGAGACATCCGAAACCAAATAAAAAAAACTTTTTGACGGTTTTTAAGGAAGTTACACAGGAACAAATAGCCAGTGCGGCACTACTGGGTCGAAATCTATCAATAGGTGACCACCTTTGTTGGAAGTGCATGAATTTGATTCAAAAAGAATTGATTGGACAGTCCGACAAGAATGATGATGCAATGGAAGTGGACGAGGTCCCCGGCAACGTCACTGATACACAAGACATTTTCGATGAAAGCTCGACAGACTCTAGTGATTTATCTGACAGTGATGACGATTACATTGATAAGGATGTAGCTGAGGAAAAAATTAAAATCATTTGTAATGTATTGGGCATTCCTCTTGTTAATAAGTCTGAGCTACGAACTATAAAACAGTGTATCAGTCTGAGATCGGTCGTGCAGGAAAAAGTCGCGTTTTTAATGCGAGCTTTCCTTAAACATGATGTTGATTTTGTTCAGGATTTGGTCAAGGGATGTCTAGATTGTCATGAACTAGTCGATCAACTTGTTATCTCAAAAAACGCTGCAGAAACAGTCTCTGAACAGTACAAATGCATGACTAGTACGCCAAAATGGGTATCGCTTTCGAAACTTCAAACAAAATTTAAGGTTTCCAAGGGAACTGCCGTGAAGGTTTCGAAATTAAGAAAGGAGTGTGGACCAATGTCCGCTCCTCCACCTCGATTAGGAAGAAAAATCCCAGATTCCACGGTAAATCTTGTAACAGAATTTTACAGAAACTGTGATAATAGTAAACTGTCGCCTGCAGCTAGAGACACCATTTTCGTTCGAGAGGTAATACAAGGTAAAACAGTCAAAACACTGGTTCAGAAGCGGGAAATGTTTTGTACAATGAGGCAATTATATTCGGAATTTGTTGCCAAATATCCTTACCTCCACATCTCAAAGTCCAAGTTTGCTTCTCTTAGACCTCGAGAATGTGTTTGGGGGTTTCGTAAAGGATTCCAAAAGTCGTGCCTTTGTACTATTCACACAAATTTTAAGCTTCTGTGTGAATCGATTGGTTTAACGGGAAAAACAACGGAATTGTTGAACAAATTTTTTTGTTGTCAAGATGAAAAATGTTTAACGGGGATATGCGAAAATTGTCCCAATTTTGAGGGTGTTGAAGATATCATAGAAATGTGGGAATCGCCCTTTGTCGAATTTTGGTATTGGGAATCACTTTCGAATGGACCTTCTATAGAATTAACGAAGAAACGATTAGAAAAGTCTCCATTTTGCAACTTGTTTAAGACATGCGTAAATAAAACCGCAGAGCATCATTTTATTTATGTTAAGCAAAAGCAATTCATTGACGACCTAAAGCAGTTTAGAGAATTGCAGTGTAATGTTGGTATAGTCAATGTTGATTTCGGCCAGAATTATACCTTTGTTATCCCAAATGCTGTACAAAGTTCTTACTGGGGAAATGTGCAAGCAACAATTCACCCATTCTGTTTATACTATAAGGAACCAAGAACAGAAAATATTCGGTTATTTTCTTTTGTTGGAATAAGTGACAGTCTTGTCCATGATGCGACTTCTTTCCATGCATTAAGGTATTCATTTATTGCAGATATTAAAGTAAGATTACCATGGATTACAGAACTAATATACGTTTCAGATGGTGCAGGTTCGCAATATAAAAACGTAAAAAACTTTGCAAACTTGTACCTTCACTTTGAAGACTTCGGTATAAAGGCTAGTTGGTGCTTCAGTGCTACATCCCATGGAAAGGATGTTGTAGATGCCATATCTGCTATTACAAAGCGGTTAGTGCGCTTGGAAAGCCTCAGAAGGAAA